>OY293307.1:36403227-37003227 GCA_958502075.1 Orchestes rusci
CTTTCAAAAACCCGCGCCGTGTCCGTCCCTTTTCCGCAAACCGAACCTATCGCATTTTAAAATATTTGTAA
The DNA here is from genome assembly GCA_958502075.1 of Orchestes rusci. Classification (NCBI taxonomy): domain Eukaryota; kingdom Metazoa; phylum Arthropoda; class Insecta; order Coleoptera; family Curculionidae; genus Orchestes; species Orchestes rusci. The sequence goes on from OY293307.1 coordinate 36,403,299, forward strand.
CTTATTTTTGCGTTCTCCAGTGTTCAATTGGTTATCAAGATGGAGGCCAACCGATAGACGATGTTGGCATTGTAACACTTAAATCCAGAGGGTGGCGCCCGAGTTATATAATTTTCCAACAGGATGAAATCCCTGTAAAAAGCCACCTTTATAAGAATATACGTGACCTAGCACTTGTTTATTTCTAATTCTTCCATCCCTTTCCAATCTTGATCGAAATGTATTGTTACATTAATCGCGCGCTGCACATATTTTGTTTTCTAAAGGCTACAGGAATCCTTTTGTTATCCAACACAATGGATAAAGTCTTGGCAATCTAATTTATTTTTGTACACGTTAATTAAATATAATAAACTACATGTGTTTTGCCACAAATTTGTTTGAATCTTTCAGGGCTGAAATCGTCCAATGGAACACAGCTTTTTCGGTGATAAATTTGTCTACAGACCACCTAAAATTCTATTTCCGTATAATGAAATTGATGTGCATGTACGGCATACAGCTGCGGCCTCGAAATCGATGCATTACTTTATAGAAGATGTTTTCCTAGGCGCCGGTATGTACTTTATGGAAATTGAAGTGCAAAATAAATTCAATTTTCCCCAAGAAATATCCAGGAAAAGAGTGTGGTAATAAAGATAAGCGTTCTTCTGAATTATAATTACAATGTCCGCCATCTCACACACAGTAACAAGTAAATTGATTGAGAATTGAAAAACCAGAACTCGGGCGCCACCCTCTGGATTTTTGTGGTAGATGGCCCTGTATCGCTCATCGGGTGTTTGTATTGATTTGTTTGGTTTGTTTGGATATTGCACCAAGGAAAACTTCTTTTGTACTTATAGTGGAGTTAAAAAACCAAAACTCGGGCGCCACCTTTTGGATTTTTGTGTTTGAGGGCCTCGTATCGTCTATCTGGAACAGCGGAGAAAATAATCCAGGCGAACAGTGATGGTCAATTTTGTAAACAATCAGATCCAGAATTTTCTGTTTGTTTTTTGAATTGATAATCATTGGTTCTACATCTTTTATTTTGGTGGTTTTTCTTTGATTTTTAGTGATTCTTACACTTCAAGTGTAGTATTTTTTTTCAATTTTATATTTTCACTTTTAAGGGGCTTCTTATTTTGTGTTTAATTTTCCACAGTTACTCACTGTTTTTTTCAATTATTTCCTCAGTTTATTTGAAAGGATATTTCAAAATAAATCAGACTTTGTCATTGCCTTTTCTATCTTTGAATTTGTTTACGAGGCATTTTTTTTTTAATTTTTTTTAAATTCAAAAGTTTTTTATCTTGGCAAATTTTTAGTTGTTTTAAAATAATTGCAGAACTTTTAAAAAAAATTACCGACTTTTCGCTATTTACTTCTTGAGCATTTTTAGTAGTATTTGTTTTTATTTACATTTGAATTATCTTTTTTATCTCTCAATTCTCACCTTTAATCTTGTTTGAGTGATTTGTTTTTGTGAATATAATAATAATAATGTTAAAAATAATTTTTTATCAAGCATTGCTTAAAAAATATATATATATATACAGTGTGACCCATTTGTTTTGGGAACACCCTGATAAAAAGTTTATTTCTTAACCGATTTGGTTCGTTTTTTTTTTTGGATTGTAGAGCTCGAAAAATTGTATATTCTTGGCAAAAATTGACCTTCGCCATTTTGACTTCAAGGCCTACTATGTTAGTTTTTAAGAGCAAAATTTCAGGAAACCATATTAGCGATTTTTTTAGAAAAAATCTGTGTGCGTCACTGGATTCAGCATCCTTTAAAACGGGTCTATACAAATTTTCAACCAAAAATATCAAAAAAATGTTTTCTAAAAATGTGTATCATTTTTCATATTATGCCAGATTATCTGCACTGGAAGAGAAAACAGAATCAAATATTCCCTAATTTTCTTTCTTTTAGGTTGTTTTTTAGACTGATTTATAATAATAATTTGTTTTTTCTTCATTTTAGACTGTTAAATTAGGCTTTTCACCTCATGTTATTGTTTTTTACAGCGCTCAAGATGTTTAAGATATTAAAAACATTTTTCAAGTTCAAGATTACCCGCACTGGAGCTATGTCCTAAAAAAAAAAAAAATCCAATTTGTCTCGATTTATCACCAAATCCCATAATATGTTATATGTATATATATATATATATATATATATATATATATATATATATATATATATTATATGCTTTGGTTAAGATCTCACCATACTTTTTGGCGATTTTTTTTCCATTTCGGACCATTTAATCAAGCTTTTCAACTATTTTTTTGTTCTTAAGACAGTTAAAAATGTTTAAAAAATTAAAAAAAAAATGTTTTCTGACAGTTTGTATCATTTTTCATATCCTACATCATCTGTTCTCGAAGAAAAAACAAAATCAAAATATTCCCAAAATCTTCTTCATTTTAGGTTGTTTCTCAGGATTTATAATAATATTATTTCGATTTTTTTCATTTTATACTGATTAAATAAGCTTTTTACCTCATATTATTATTTTTTACAATGTTTAAAATGTTTAAGGATATTGAAAAACATTTTCTTGTGACAATAATCAACATTTTTCTTGTTCTGAAGGATTTATCATCGACTACCATATTTTAATTTGTTTATGTTTTTGTAAGGATCTCATCAGAGGTATTTTTAATCAAAATATTCCCAATTTTTTTTCATGTCGGTTGTTTTATACTATATAAATATTTTCAAATTTTCTCATGTTTCAATTGGCTTGCAGGATCTCACCAGAAGTTTTTCCAACACTTTTTGGCGTTTTTTTTTTATTTCAACCCATTTAATCAATCTTTTAAACCCATTTTTTTTGTTTTTTACAACGTTAAAAAAATTTAAAACATTAAAAAAAATGTTTTTTTGACAATCTGTATAATTTTTCAACTGAATTAAATGAAAAACACGGCAGAATAAAATCGCGATTCTGGTACGCGGACGGAAACGGCGCGGCTTTCTGTAGGAAAAGGGAACGGTACGACTCAAGAAGAGTTTTTCAAATAGCATTTCGGATCTCGCGAAAATAGATAAGGGTTTCCTGGAAAAATCTCCAAAACTCAGTCCCATCTTCACAGCGTCGTTCAACTATGATGTTGTTTTGGTATTGAAAAACCAGTGTTCTGTAGCGTAACCAACATTGCGTTGACAGGAATCAAAAAATTCATATTGATCATCACATCAAAAATTCAATAGCTTGATTTAAACGGAAAATAAAAGTTTCCATTGATTTCCCATTCAAGCTCCATCAAAACTCCCAATAATAGCTTGTACTCGATCAGCATGCAGACGGGCGTTTCGGCTTGAGAGTGTTTTTAATAAATTCAAATCGAATTATGGAAACTTAAAATGGTGTTGTGCAAAGTCGGGATAGATTTAGGTCAGCGTGGAAGAACGTGCATGGCATATCAGGGGAGAAGTGAATGGAAAAGTTGTTGCAAAGGCCGGATTCAATTATCTAAAAGTTGTGGTGTCTGGGGCTTTTGGGAATAATTGGATGGAATTATTAAAATACGGCAACGCTGACATACGCAAACAGCTATTGTTTTTGGTTTTTGAGTTATGAAAATTTTTCATGCAGTGTCATTTTTTCAATTTTCCAATCTTTAACTTGATTTTTCTCATAATTGTATGTAATCACCCTGTATATTTTTTGATTGATTCTGATGAAAAAAATCGTCCCCAATCGATTGATGTCATGCGCAAATAGCTATCTTTTTTGGTTTTTGAGTTATGATTTTTATTTTAACAGTGTCACTTTTTCAATTTTCCAATCTTCAACTGGATTTTTCTCATAATTGTACGTAATCACCCTGTATATTTTTTGATTGATTCAGATGAAAAAAATCGTCCTCAATCGATTAGTGACATGCGCAAACAGCTATAGTTTTTGGTTTTTGAAATATAAAAATTTTTCATGCAGTGTCATTTTTTCAATTTTCCAATCTTCAACTGGATTTTTCTCATAATTTTACGTAATCACTCTGTATATTTTTTGAATTATTCTGATGAACGAAATCGTCCTAAATCGATTGATGACATGCGCAAAGAGCTATCTTTTTTGGTTTTTGAGTTATGATTTTTATTTTCATACAGTGTCACTTTTTCAATTTTCCAATCTTCAACTTGATTTTTCACATAATTTTACGTGATCACACTGTATATTTTTTGATTGATTCTGATGAAAAAAATTGTGCTAAATCGATTGGTGACATGCGCAAAAAGATTTCTTTTTTGGTTTTTGAGACATGATTTTTTTTCATACAGTGTCACTTTTTCAATTTTCCAATCTTCAACTGGATTTTTCTCATAATTGTACGTAATCACCCTGTATATTTTTTGATTGATTCAGATGAAAAAAATCGTCCTCAATCGATTGGTGATATGCGCAAAGAGCTATCATTTTTGGTTTTTGAGTTATGATTTTTATTTTAACAGTGTCACTTTTTCAATTTTCCAATCTTCAACTGGATTTTTCTCATAATTGTACGTAATCACCCTGTATATTTTTTGATTGATTCAGATGAAAAAAATCGTCCTCAATCGATTGGTGATATGCGCAAAGAGCTATCATTTTTGGTTTTTGAGTTATGATTTTTATTTTAACAGTGTCACTTTTTCAATTTTCCAATCTTCAACTTGATTTTTCACATAATTTTACGTGATCACACTGTATATTTTTTGATTGATTCTGATGAAAAAAATTGTGCTAAATCGATTGGTGACATGCGCAAAGAGCTTTTTTTTTTGGTTTTTGAGACATGATTTTTTTTCATATAGTGTCACTTTTTCAATTTTCCAATCTTCAACTGGATTTTTCTCATAACTTTACTCGATCACCCTGTACATTTTTTGAATGATTCTGATGAAAAAATTCGTCCTCAATCGATAAGTGACATGCGCAAAGGGCTATCTTTCTTGGTTTTTGAGTTATGATTTTTTTTTCATATAGTGTCACTTTTTCAATTTTCCAATCTTCAACTGGATTTTTCTCATAACTTTACTTGATCACCCTGTACATTTTTTGAATGATTCTGATGAAAAAATTCGTCCTCAATCGATAAGTGACATGCGCAAAGAGCTATCATTTTTGGTTTTTGAGTTATGATTTTTTTTTTCATACAGTGTCACTTTTTCAATTTTCCAATCTTCAACTGGATTTTTCTCATAACTTTACTTGATCACCCTGTACATTTTTTGAATGATTCTGATGAAAAAAATCGTCCTCAATCGATAAGTGACATGCGCAAAGGGCTATCTTTCTTGGTTTTTGAGTTATGATTTTTTTTTCATACAGTGTCACTTTTTCAATTTTCCAATCTTCAACTGGATTTTTCTCATAACTTTACTTGATCACCCTGTACATTTTTTGAATGATTCTGATGAAAAAATTCGTCCTCAATCGATAAGTGACATGCGCAAAGGGCTATCTTTCTTGGTTTTTGAGTTATGATTTTTTTTTCATATAGTGTCACTTTTTCAATTTTCCAATCTTCAACTGGATTTTTCTCATAACTTTACTTGATCACCCTGTACATTTTTTGAATGATTCTGATGAAAAAATTCGTCCTCAATCGATAAGTGACATGCGCAAAAAGCTATCTTTCTTGGTTTTTGAGTTATGATTTTTTTTTCATACAGTGTCACTTTTTCAATTTTCCAATCTTCAAATGGATTTTTCTCATAACTTTACTTGATCACCCTGTACATTTTTTGAATGATTCTGATGAAAAAATTCGTCCTCAATCGATAAGTGACATGCGCAAAGGGCTATCTTTTTTGGTTTTTGAGTTATGATTTTTTTTTCATATAGTGTCACTTTTTCAATTTTCCAATCTTCAACTGGATTTTTCTCATAACTTTACTTGATCACCCTGTACATTTTTTGAATGATTCTGATGAAAAAATTTGTCCTCAATCGATTGGTGACATGCGCAAAGAGCTATCATTTTTGATTTTTGAGTTATGATTTTTTTTTTCATACAGTGTCACTTTTTCAATTTTCCAATCTTCAACTTGATTTTTCACATAATTTTACGTAATCATTCTGTATATTTTTTGATTGATTCTGATGAAAAAAATTGTCCTCAATCGATTGGTGACATGCGCAAAGAGCTATCTTTTTTGGTTTTTGAGTTATGATTTTTTTTTTCATACAGTGTCACTTTTTCAATTTTCCAATCTTCAACTGGATTTTTCTCATAACTTTACTTGATCACCCTGTACATTTTTTGAATGATTCTGATGAAAAAATTCGTCCTCAATCGATAAGTGACATGCGCAAAAAGCTATCTTTCTTGGTTTTTGAGTTATGATTTTTTTTTCATACAGTGTCACTTTTTCAATTTTCCAATCTTCAACTGGATTTTTCTCATAACTTTACTTGATCACCCTGTACATTTTTTGAATGATTCTGATGAAAAAATTCGTCCTCAATCGATAAGTGACATGCGCAAAAAGCTATCTTTCTTGGTTTTTGAGTTATGATTTTTTTTTCATACAGTGTCACTTTTTCAATTTTCCAATCTTCAACTGGATTTTTCTCATAACTTTACTTGATCACCCTGTACATTTTTTGAATCATTCTGATGAAAAAATTCGTCCTCAATCGATAAGTGACATGCGCAAAGGGCTATCTTTCTTGGTTTTTGAGTTATGATTTTTTTTTCATACAGTGTCACTTTTTCAATTTTCCAATCTTCAACTGGATTTTTCTCATAACTTTACTTGATCACCCTGTATATTTTTTGAATGATTCCGATGAAAAAATTCATCCTCAATCGATTGGTGACATGCGCAACGAGCTATCATTTTTGGTATTTGAGTTAGAATTTTTTTTCATGTAGTGTCACTTCTTTAATTTTTCAAGTGTCGACTTGATTTTTCTTATGATTTTACGTAGCCACCCTGTATATGATTCTGATGAAGAAATTCATGCAATTCAAACCAAAAATGACAAAACACAATTCACCATTCGAGCATAAATCAGCTTCAGTTTGCCATGCAGCAATATTAATCAGTGTGTGTTGGCATTTGCGCTGGATATGAGTTTCCTGCAAATAACAAGGATCAAATTCCTGCCACGTATACGTCAGAACAATATTATAAAAGCCACGATGAAATATCCAAAAAAACAAGGTTCAACCACGTCAAAACAACACATCCTTCATTCAATATTTTGATCTACCCTGTATATCTAAACACCAAACTGTGTCATAACTCAAAATAATACGACTGTCCTTTCTTGCAAACGAAGTAGTTGTACACAAAATTCGCAGCATACAAAAGGAAATGAGAATTTATACTTTAATTCTGCTGACAGAGGCAGCAAAATATTATTATGTCAACTTTGCATATTCAAAAAGTGCCCACTCTTGTCAGATAAAAGAGTTTAATAACTTTGTAAAGTGAAGTTTTTACAACTTGACGATGATAAAATAAGATGAAGTTTTATGTTTAATCTTGGAGAATAGCTCTGTGCTATGTATTGATTAGCAAAATGTTCCTGAGTAATTAATTTATGTTTTCTATATCATTTGCGCCATGCTGGGAGCTGTGAATGTCGATTAGCTTATTTTTATTAAAAAAAGTCATAATATGTAAACTTGTTATTCTCAAAATGTGTTGTAAATCGAGTTTTGAGTTCAAGTACATGAACTCGGGCGCCACCTTCTGGATTTCTGTAGTCTTTGTTAAAATTATTCCAAATTTGTTGGTTTGTGAAGAGTAAGATATTCACATCCATCGATGTTTTTTTTAGTTTTACTACTGTCAACGATTCAGTTGAAATTATTTGATGCAAATGACTAATTGAGCAAAGAGATAATTTCCTCAGAACTACAACACTCCAAATGTTGTAATTACTTTGCATAACTCCAGCTTTGTTCAACCAGATACAAGCTTTTATACAGAATAGTAATAAAGGAAACAAAATAAATGTTCCGTAGCAGTGGGATCACGACAACTGGAAACAGACAAAGCGAGAAAAGTAATAATTAATGAGTGTTGTTGTAAACAGAGTCACAGACGTAATAAATCGAAAGCAAGCAAACAGTTGCGTGGCGACGTTCGTTTTTGTCATTTTTCAATGCCTACAATCGCTCATTTGTCCATTATTTTAGTCGATTGCAATTGACAGTGATGGCATTGTTCTCGTTTCGTGTGAATATGATGAACGTAGACGTGTTGGAGTTCCGCGTTCAACTCTTGAATAGGAGAATAATTAATCACTAGATTATTTGAGGCTGCAGGTTTATATTTTATACATTTATTTTTGAAAATTGTGCAAATTTTTCAACATTTATTTGGGCAAAAATGTCAAATGCAAGGATGTTTATTTTTCAATCGCTTATTTGTCCATTATTTTAGTCGATTTCGGTCAATAGTGACGGTATAGAAGCTTGTTGGTTGTTCTCGTTTCGTGTGAATAATTTGAACGTAGACGTGTTCGAGTTCCGGGTTTGACTGTTGAATGAGAGAATAATTAACTACTACATCATTTAAGGCCGCAGGTTTATGTTTTATACGTTTATTTACAAAAATTGCGCAAATTGTCCATTATCTATTTTAGGAAAAATTTCAATTGCATGGCGATGTTTATTTTTTAATGCCTACAACCATGTAAATTGCTCATTTGTCCATGATTTTAGTCGATTTCGATTGACAGTGACGGCATAGAGGCTTGTTGGTTGTTCTTGTTTCGTGTGAATAATTTGAACGTAGACGTGTTCGAGTTCCGGGTTTGACTGTTGAATAGGATAATAAATAACTACGACATCATTTAAGGCAGCAGGTTTATGTTTTATACGTTTATTTACAAAAATTGCGCAAATTGTCCATTATCTATTTTAGGAAAAATTTCAATTGCATGGCGATGTTTATTTTTTAATGCCTACAGCCTTGTAAATTGCTCATTTGTCCATGATTTTAGTCGATTTCGATTGACAGTGACGGCATAGAGGCTTGTTGGTTGTTCTCGTTTCGTGTGAATATTTTGAACGTAGACGTGTTCGAGTTCCGGGTTTGACTGTTGAATAGGATAATAAATAACTACGACATCATTTAAGGCAGCAGGTTTATGTTTTATACGTTTATTTACAAAAATTGCGCAAATTGTCCATTATCTATTTTAGGAAAAATTTCAATTGCATGGCGATGTTTATTCTTTAATGCCTACAGCCTTGTAAATTGCTCATTTGTCCATTATTTTAGTCGATTTCGATTGACAGTGACGGCATAGAAGCTTGTTGGTTGTTCTCGTTTCGTGTGAATAATTTGAACGTAGACGTGTTCGAGTTCCGGGTTTGACTGTTGAATGAGAGAATAATTAACTACTACATCATTTAAGGCCGCAGGTTTATGTTTAATACGTTTATTTACAAAAATTGCGCAAATTGTCCATTATCTAATTTAGGAAAAATTTCAATTGCATGGCGATGTTTATTTTTTAATGCCTACAACCATGTAAATTGCTCATTTGTCCATGATTTTAGTCGATTTCGATTGACAGTGACGGCATAGAGGCTTGTTGGTTGTTCTTGTTTCGTGTGAATAATTTGAACGTAGACGTGTTCGAGTTCCGGGTTTGACTGTTGAATAGGATAATAAATAACTACGACATCATTTAAGGCAGCAGGTTTATGTTTTATACGTTTATTTACAAAAATTGCGCAAATTGTCCATTATCTATTTTAGGAAAAATTTCAATTGCATGGCGATGTTTATTTTTTAATGCCTACAGCCTTGTAAATTGCTCATTTGTCCATGATTTTAGTCGATTTCGATTGACAGTGACGGCATAGAGGCTTGTTGGTTGTTCTCGTTTCGTGTGAATATTTTGAACGTAGACGTGTTCGAGTTCCGGGTTTGACTGTTGAATAGGATAATAAATAACTACGACATCATTTAAGGCAGCAGGTTTATGTTTTATACGTTTATTTACAAAAATTGCGCAAATTGTCCATTATCTATTTTAGGAAAAATTTCAATTGCATGGCGATGTTTATTTTTTAATGCCTACAGCCTTGTAAATTGCTCATTTGTCCATTATTTTAGTCGATTTCGATTGACAGTGACGGCATAGAAGCTTGTTGGTTGTTCTCGTTTCGTGTGAATAATTTGAACGTAGACGTGTTCGAGTTCCGGGTTTGACTGTTGAATGAGAGAATAATTAACTACTACATCATTTAAGGCCGCAGGTTTATGTTTAATACGTTTATTTACAAAAATTGCGCAAATTGTCCATTATCTAATTTAGGAAAAATTTCAATTGCATGGCGATGTTTATTTTTTAATGCCTACAACCATGTAAATTGCTCATTTGTCCATGATTTTAGTCGATTTCGATTGACAGTGACGGCATAGAGGCTTGTTGGTTGTTCTTGTTTCGTGTGAATAATTTGAACGTAGACGTGTTCGAGTTCCGGGTTTGACTGTTGAATAGGATAATAAATAACTACGACATCATTTAAGGCAGCAGGTTTATGTTTTATACGTTTATTTACAAAAATTGCGCAAATTGTCCATTATCTATTTTAGGAAAAATTTCAATTGCATGGCGATGTTTATTTTTTAATGCCTACAGCCTTGTAAATTGCTCATTTGTCCATGATTTTAGTCGATTTCGATTGACAGTGACGGCATAGAGGCTTGTTGGTTGTTCTCGTTTCGTGTGAATATTTTGAACGTAGACGTGTTCGAGTTCCGGGTTTGACTGTTGAATAGGATAATAAATAACTACGACATCATTTAAGGCAGCAGGTTTATGTTTTATACGTTTATTTACAAAAATTGCGCAAATTGTCCATTATCTATTTTAGGAAAAATTTCAATTGCATGGCGATGTTTATTTTTTAATGCCTACAGCCTTGTAAATTGCTCATTTGTCCATTATTTTAGTCGATTTCGATTGACAGTGACGGCATAGAAGCTTGTTGGTTGTTCTCGTTTCGTGTGAATAATTTGAACGTAGACGTGTTCGAGTTCCGGGTTTGACTGTTGAATGAGAGAATAATTAACTACTACATCATTTAAGGCCGCAGGTTTATGTTTAATACGTTTATTTACAAAAATTGCGCAAATTGTCCATTATCTAATTTAGGAAAAATTTCAATTGCATGGCGATGTTTATTTTTTAATGCCTACAACCATGTAAATTGCTCATTTGTCCATGATTTTAGTCGATTTCGATTGACAGTGACGGCATAGAGGCTTGTTGGTTGTTCTTGTTTCGTGTGAATAATTTGAACGTAGACGTGTTCGAGTTCCGGGTTTGACTGTTGAATAGGATAATAAATAACTACGACATCATTTAAGGCAGCAGGTTTATGTTTTATACGTTTATTTACAAAAATTGCGCAAATTGTCCATTATCTATTTTAGGAAAAATTTCAATTGCATGGCGATGTTTATTTTTTAATGCCTACAGCCTTGTAAATTGCTCATTTGTCCATGATTTTAGTCGATTTCGATTGACAGTGACGGCATAGAGGCTTGTTGGTTGTTCTCGTTTCGTGTGAATATTTTGAACGTAGACGTGTTCGAGTTCCGGGTTTGACTGTTGAATAGGATAATAAATAACTACGACATCATTTAAGGCAGCAGGTTTATGTTTTATACGTTTATTTACAAAAATTGCGCAAATTGTCCATTATCTATTTTAGGAAAAATTTCAATTGCATGGCGATGTTTATTTTTTAATGCCTACAGCCTTGTAAATTGCTCATTTGTCCATTATTTTAGTCGATTTCGATTGACAGTGACGGCATAGAAGCTTGTTGGTTGTTCTCGTTTCGTGTGAATAATTTGAACGTAGACGTGTTCGAGTTCCGGGTTTGACTGTTGAATGAGAGAATAATTAACTACTACATCATTTAAGGCCGCAGGTTTATGTTTAATACGTTTATTTACAAAAATTGCGCAAATTGTCCATTATCTAATTTAGGAAAAATTTCAATTGCATGGCGATGTTTATTTTTTAATGCCTACAACCATGTAAATTGCTCATTTGTCCATGATTTTAGTCGATTTCGATTGACAGTGACGGCATAGAGGCTTGTTGGTTGTTCTTGTTTCGTGTGAATAATTTGAACGTAGACGTGTTCGAGTTCCGGGTTTGACTGTTGAATAGGATAATAAATAACTACGACATCATTTAAGGCAGCAGGTTTATGTTTTATACGTTTATTTACAAAAATTGCGCAAATTGTCCATTATCTATTTTAGGAAAAATTTCAATTGCATGGCGATGTTTATTTTTTAATGCCTACAGCCTTGTAAATTGCTCATTTGTCCATGATTTTAGTCGATTTCGATTGACAGTGACGGCATAGAGGCTTGTTGGTTGTTCTCGTTTCGTGTGAATATTTTGAACGTAGACGTGTTCGAGTTCCGGGTTTGACTGTTGAATAGGATAATAAATAACTACGACATCATTTAAGGCAGCAGGTTTATGTTTTATACGTTTATTTACAAAAATTGCGCAAATTGTCCATTATCTAATTTAGGAAAAATTTCAATTGCATGGCGATGTTTATTTTTTAATGCCTACAACCTTGTAAATTGCTCATTTGTCCATTATTTTAGTCGATTTCGATTGACAGTGATGACATAGAAGCTTGTTGATTGTTCTCGTTTCGTGTGAATAATTTTAACGTAGACGTGTTCGAGTTCCGGGTTTGACTGTTGAATAGGATAATAAATAACTACGACATCATTTAAGGCAGCAGGTTTATGTTTTATACGTTTATTTACAAAAATTGCGCAAATTGTCCATTATCTAATTTAGGAAAAATTTCAATTGCATGGCGATGTTTATTTTTTAATGCCTACAACCTTGTAAATTGCTCATTTGTCCATGATTTTAGTCGATTTCGATTGACAGTGACGGCATAGAGGCTTGTTGGTTGTTCTCGTTTCGTGTGAATAATTTGAACGTAGACGTGTTCGAGTTCCGGGTTTGACTGTTGAATGAGAGAATAATTAACTACTACATCATTTAAGGCAGCAGGTTTATGTTTTATACGTTTATTTACAAAAATTGCGCAAATTGTCCATTATCTAATTTAGGAAAAATTTCAATTGCATGGCGATGTTTATTTTTTAATGCCTACAACCTTGTAAATTGCTCATTTGTCCATTATTTTAGTCGATTTCGATTGACAGTGACGGCATAGAGGCTTGTTGGTTGTTCTCGTTTCGTGTGAATAATTTGAACGTAGACGTGTTCGAGTTCCGGGTTTGACTGTTGAATGAGAGAATAATTAACTACTACATCATTCAAGGCAGCAGGTTTATGTTTTATACGTTTATTTACAAAAATTGCGCAAATTGTCCATTATCTAATTTAGGAAAAATTTCAATTGCATGGCGATGTTTATTTTTTAATGCCTACAACCTTGTAAATTGCTCATTTGTCCATTATTTTAGTCGATTTCGATTGACAGTGACGGCATAGAGGCTTGTTGGTTGTTCTCGTTTCGTGTGAATAATTTGAACGTAGACGTGTTCGAGTTCCGGGTTTGACTGTTGAATGAGAGAATAATTAACTACTACATCATTTAAGGCAGCAGGTTTATGTTTTATACGTTTATTTACAAAAATTGCGCAAATTGTCCATTATCTAATTTAGGAAAAATTTCAATTGCATGGCGATGTTTATTTTTCAATGCCTACAACCTTGTAAATTGCTCATTTGTCCATGATTTTAGTCGATTTCGATTGACAGTGACGGCATAGAGGCTTGTTGGTTGTTCTCGTTTCGTGTGAATAATTTGAACGTAGACGTGTTCGAGTTCCGGGTTTGACTGTTGAATGAGAGAATAATTAACTACTACATCATTTAAGGCAGCAGGTTTATGTTTTATACGTTTATTTACAAAAATTGCGCAAATTGTCCATTATCTAATTTAGGAAAAATTTCAATTGCATGGCGATGTTTATTTTTTAATGCCTACAACCTTGTAAATTGCTCATTTGTCCATTATTTTAGTCGATTTCGATTGACAGTGATGACATAGAAGCTTGTTGATTGTTCTCGTTTCGTGTGAATAATTTTAACGTAGACGTGTTCGAGTTCCGGGTTTGACTGTTGAATAGGATAATAAATAACTACGACATCATTTAAGGCAGCAGGTTTATGTTTTATACGTTTATTTACAAAAATTGCGCAAATTGTCCATTATCTAATTTAGGAAAAATTTCAATTGCATGGCGATGTTTATTTTTTAATGCCTACAACCTTGTAAATTGCTCATTTGTCCATGATTTTAGTCGATTTCGATTGACAGTGACGGCATAGAGGCTTGTTGGTTGTTCTCGTTTCGTGTGCATAATTTGAACGTAGACGTGTTCGAGTTCCGGGTTTGACTGTTGAATGAGAGAATAATCAACTACTACATCATTTAAGGCAGCAGGTTTATGTTTTATACGTTTATTTACAAAAATTGCGCAAATTGTCCATTATCTATTTTAGGAAAAATTTCAATTGCATGGCGATGTTTATTTTTTAATGCCTACAACCTTGTAAATTGCTCATTTGTCCATTATTTTAGTCGATTTCCATTGACAGTGACGGCATAGAAGCTTGTTGATTGTTCTCGTTTCGTGTGAATAATTTTAACGTAGACGTGTTCGAGTTCCGGGTTTGACTGTTGAATGAGAGAATAATTAACTACTACATCATTTAAGGCAGCAGGTTTATGTTTTATACGTTTATTTACAAAAATTGCGCAAATTGTCCATTATCTATTTTAGAAAAAAATTCAATTGCATGGCGATGTTTATTTTTTAATGCCTACAACCTTGTAAATTGCTCATTTGTCCATGATTTTGGTCGATTTCGATTGACAGTGACGGCATAGAGGCTTGTTGGTTGTTCTCGTTTCCTGTGAATAATTTGAACGTAGACGTGTTCGAGTTCCGGGTTTGACTGTTGAATGAGAGAATAATTAACTACTACATCATTTAAGGCAGCAGGTTTATGTTTTATACGTTTATTTACAAAAATTGCGCAAATTGTCCATTATCTATTTTAGGAAAAATTTCAATTGCATGGCGATGTTTATTTTTTAATGCCTACAACCTTGTAAATTGCTCATTTGTCCATTATTTTAGTCGATTTCGATTGACAGTGACGACATAGAGGCATGTTGGTTGTTCTCGTTTCGTGTGAATAATTTTAACGTAGACGTGTTCGAGTTCCGGGTTTGACTGTTGAATGAGAGAATAATTAACTACTACATCATTTAAGGCAGCAGGTTTATGTTTTATACGTTTATTTACAAAAATTGCGCAAATTGTCCATTATCTATTTTAGGAAAAATTTCAATTGCATGGCGATGTTTATTTTTTAATGCCTACAGCCTTGTAAATTGCTCATTTGTCCATGATTTTAGTCGATTTCGATTAACAGTGACGACATAGAGGCTTGTTGGTTGTTCTCGTTTCGTGTGAATATTTTGAACGTAGACGTGTTCGAGTTCCGGGTTTGACTGTTGAATAGGAGAATAAATAACTACGACATCATTTAAGGCAGCAGGTTTATGTTTTATACGTTTATTTACAAAAATTGCGCAAATTGTCCATTATCTATTTTAGGAAAAATTTCAATTGCATGGCGATGTTTATTTTTTAATGCCTACAACCTTGTAAATTGCTCATTTGTCCATTATTTTAGTCGATTTCCATTGACAGTGACGGCATATAAGCTTGTTGGTTGTTCTCGTTTTGTGTGAATAATTTGAACGTAGACGTGTTCGAGTTCCGGGTTTGACTGTTGAATAGGAGAATAAATAACTACGACATCATTTAAGTCAGCAGGTTCATGTTTTATACGTTTATTTACAAAAATTGCGCAAATTGTCCATTATCTATTTTAGGAATAGAATAGGAATAGGAGAATAAATAGCTACGACATCATTTAAGGCAGCAGGTTTATGTTTTATACGTTTATTTACAAAAATTGCGCAGATTGTCCATTATTTATTTTAGGAAAAATTTCAATTGCATGGCGATGTTTATTTTTTAATGCCTACAACCTTGTAAATTGCTCATTTGTCCATTATTTTATTCGATTTCGATTGACAGTGACGGCATAGAAGCTTGTTGATTGTTCTCGTTTCGTGTGAATAATTTGAACGTAGACGTGTTCGAGTTCCGGGTTTGACTGTTGAATAGGAGAATAAATAACTACGACATCATTTAAGTCAGCAGGTTCATGTTTTATACGTTTATTTACAAAAATTGCGCAAATTGTCCATTATCTATTTTAGGAAAAATTTCAATTGCATGGCGATGTTCATTTTTTAATGCCTGCAGCCTTGTAAATTGCTCATTTGTCCATTATTTTAGTCGATTTCGATTGACAGTGACGGCATAGAAGCTTGTTGGTTGTTCTCGTTTCGTGTGAATAATTTGAACGTAGACGTGTACGAGTTCCGGGTTTGACTGTTGAATAGGAGAATAAATAACTACGACATCATTTGAGGCAGCAGGTTTATGTTTTATACGTTTATTTACAAAAATTGCGCAAATTGTCCATTATCT
The DNA here is from genome assembly GCA_958502075.1 of Orchestes rusci. Classification (NCBI taxonomy): domain Eukaryota; kingdom Metazoa; phylum Arthropoda; class Insecta; order Coleoptera; family Curculionidae; genus Orchestes; species Orchestes rusci. Next base: position 36,419,851 of record OY293307.1, read on the forward strand.
ATTTTAGGAAAAATTTCAATTGCATGGCGATGTTTATTTTTTAATGCCTACAACCTTGTGAATTGCTCATTTGTCCATTATTTTAGTCGATCACGATTGACAGTGACGACATAGATGCTTGTTGATTGTTCTCGTTTTGTGTGAATATTTTGAACGTAGAGGTATTGGAGTTCCGGGTTTGACTATTGAATAAGAGAATAATTTACCACTACATTATTCAAAGCTGCAGGTTAATCTTCTATGTATACATTTATAAAAGGCAAAGTATGTTTGTTCGTAAAAAAAATTGCATTATGCATGTATCTTATGTGGGAGAGAGAAGGCGTCATACTACAGTAAAATGCAATAAGGTCGACGCCCATGATTGTCCAGATTCGTTGACATACATGTTGCCATGGAGATCGCCGAAGTAACAATCTGTGTCTAAGGTTGAATTGGACAAAGTTAGTTTTGAGTGGACAGAAATGACACGTTGAATGGTTTTTCGATTGCCAAACAATGCCAGCGCAACTCCCTGGAATATGACCTTTCGGTGGATGCAAACTTTGAAGGGTGCTGAATTTTTTTTTGGGGTTGGTTCGGAGGGCCGACCTTGACAGTTACAAGGTCAGGCGTGCGGGGTTATAAAATAAGTCTTTACCATGCTTCTTTTGGGACGCGTATGCCTGGAGGTCCTTCGAGTAGATCCAACTTAAATATTGGTAAGGATTGGACGCATGCGCAGTAGCTCCGTTTCGCTGCACGGTACGCTTAATGGGCAAACTCGACCAAATGTGCAAAAAAGTTGGACAAAAGTTCTTTTTTTTTGACATCATGCATATGTAATATAAACTGCCAATTTCAAGTGGGTCAGACAAAAATGTCGTGACGCAAGACAAAAGTGTCGTGACGTATGACAAAAGTGTCGTGACGCGAGATCAAAGTGTCGAGACACAAGATAAAAGTGTCGTGACGTGGGACAAAAGTGTCGTGACGCGAGATCAAATTGTCGTGACGCGAGACAAACGTGTCGTGTTCCGAGATAAAAGTGCGGTGACGCGAGATCAAAGTGCCGAGACAAAAGACAACCGTGTCGTGACGTGGGACAAAAGTGTCGAGACACAAGACAAAAGTGTCGTGACGTGAGACAAAAGTGCCGTGACGCGAGACAAACGTGTCGTGTTCCGAGATAAATGTGCGGTGACGTGAGATAAAATTGTCGTGGCCCAGGACGGAAAAATCGTGACGCGAGACAAAAGAGTCGTACTCAATTGCTTCAAAAGATTTTTCACAATTCTTTGATAACTATTATTACAGGGTGGCTCAAAAATAAAATTGCAAGAAAGCTTATACTTAGGTATCAGATCAAATCTGCCTGGAATTTCACGTAGAATCCAAAAATGTGATGATATACGGTGTTCCAATTTTCAGAATCCCAATCGCTCAATTTCCGGAGATATTCTAATAGACCACTTACTTTGGCGAACCCTGTATCATGGCAAAAATATCAATTGCGTGGATGTTCACTTTTCAATGCCTACAACCTTGTGAATTGCTCATTTGTCCATTATTTTAGTCGATTTCGATTAACAGTAACGGTATACAGGGTGTTTCCTAACCTCTGTGACAAAATGAAAGGGGTGATTCTTCGCTTAATTTTAAGACGAAAATGTGTTATAACTTTTTTTCGAATTTCGCTTTGTTTCCAAAATACAGGGTGTTTAATTTTTTTTATTATTATTATTCATTTTTATATATTTTTTTTAATTTATTTAGTGTTTTGGAATTCTCCATTAAAATGATCATAATTGATTGCTGTATTTGTTAGAAAATTCAACATCAGCGATAAAATTACTTTTTGCGTCAAAACTCACTCGACTAGATTTAATTTTTTATCTCAAAAATTAGGCAAGATACGATAAAAATTCAAGAGATCAAAAAGTTGCGTTTTTAGTTGAATAACCTGAGAAAAAAATGAAAATGACACAAAAAGTCAGTGGCGTACATTTTTTTCCCAATAATATTGGTTGAAGTGCCGCTCGGGACGCCACTGTATTCGATAATTTTTATTTGTTCATGGCAAAATGAGCCCGTTATCACTATAAATACCGTTACCAAACTTCAACAGAATCGAGTAAAAGATAAATTAATTAAAAATAAAAAACTAATCAAAAAAAAAATTAAACACCCTGTATTTTGGAAACAAAGCAAAATTCGAAAAAAAGTTATACCACATTTTCGTCTTAAAATCAAGCGAAGAATCACCCCTTTCATTTTGTCACAGAGGTTAGGAAACACCCTGTAGAAGCTTGTTGATTGTTCTCGTTTCGTGTGAATATTTTGAACGTAGACGTGTTGGAGTTCCGGGATTGACTATTCAAAAGGAGAATAATTAATTACTACAATATTTAAGGTTGCAGGTTCATGTTTTATACGTTTATTTCCAAAAATTGTGCAAATAGTCTGGTATCTATTTTAACAAAAAATATATAACGTTTCAACCGTCATGTTTTGTTGGTTGAGTCGATTAAAAAACAGTCTAAAAGCACAAAATCAACAAATATATCGTCAAACGATTATTCAAATATCGGTTAAAATTCGAAACACATGCTGTTATGGTTAGTGAATGGCAGTTTAAAATCCAAATTGGTATTTACTTTGAAGTTTTATTTACCATAACTCACGGGGAAATGATACACATTTAATAAACACTTGACAACAACAATAGGGCAACTTTTGCGAACTAAGTATAAATTTCAAAACTGATATGAAACTATGCAAAACCTAATCGACAGTCCGGAGAGAAATGCGATGCTGCAATTTGAATAATTCAAACTTAGCTAAGATCCTAAGAACATTTAATACGGGAAAGTTTCTCGACTGCCGAAAGTCATTATTGTCGCCAAGTCGTCTTGATGCTTCTTGCTGGAGAAACTTAATCTACTGCTGCTATTTTTCATAAAAGAATCATGGAGAAAATCGATTGTGAATTTTTTAAAACTCACCTATTTATAAAATGTAGTCTTCAATCATTTCTCATTATAGAAAGATCAAACAGTCATGAAATTGAGGCGTTTCTCAAATGTCAAACCATCTCATCATCAGTAATCCGCTCGCAAAATAAAATCAATAGAAATCTATCAGCATCAGCTGACTTGATATTACTCGACAACCCCTCAAAATGTGTGACGAAGAAGGATGTGATGGTATTGCATTTAAATTGCAAGTCAAAGCTGAATTTTGACCCAAATAATGTGTGCGACGCTTGAGAAGTGTTGGTAGGGAGCTTTTCTTGGGTATCATTATGGGATGTATTAATAGAAGTTTTTTTTTAAATATCATCAAAGTAAATTAACATGAGATCTTGTTGATTATTTGGGAGGTCAATGACCATTTGGCATTATTTTTGGTATGCAAGTGCTGCAAAGTTTATCAGATATTTTATGGCCACTGTGGAATCAAAACTTATTAACAATCACCCTCCTGGGCGCCAGAAAGGCCGAGTCCTGCGAAAATAAAAATTACATCAATTGCATATTCAAATTGTGATTTGAATACGAATCGTCATAGAATAATCAAGCATTTCCGAACAAAACTTTCGATAAATTGAAGAGTCGCTGATTTAAATAGAGCATGGAAGTTTTCAGTTTGACGACTAGAAACTTCCGATTCTTTTTCCACAGACACAACTAGAGAATTAACTCGGGTTTTGTAAATGAATAAATAACAGAATGTGCTGAAGCCTCGAAGCTTTATTGGTTCGCAAAACAAGATGCTTTGTTTAGGAGGGTTGCCAGAAAGTTTTAAGCCGTAACGACGGGATGTTTTATAAACTTTCTGAAATAGATAAATTTACTGATGTTCAATCAAAACAACCTGAGAGTTAAATTTGTATTAGATGGGTTGTATTAAGATAAAATTATATTTAAACTAAATCCCTTGCTTCAAACCATTAATTCATAATTCATAACTCATCAGTTTACGATCAGCCGATTCCCATTATGGAAGTATGATGATGAATTTTCATACAACCTTATATAATACTAGCTGTACCCCGCCAATTTTGATTAAATTAATAAAACATTGTATTTTTGGTCACATCGACTTCAAACTTATTAATGATCTTGCATGAATCAATGAAACATGTGTTTCATTTGATCTACAATCCTCAAGATGGCTTTGCTGGTACTTAGCTGCAGCTGCATGATGTACTACAAGATTTTTCTTTCTATATGTGGTTGAAGCCTTTCGCATTTGCTCTTGTCGCGGGGTTCAGCCCTGCTTGGATGAAAACCAATTTGTGTAATAATTTTAGTCCCAAAAAATCAAGTGTCCTGAAAATAAACTCAAACGCTATTTTTCTCACGACTTAAAGAGTTACGACAAAAAGTTATTGATGAAAGTTGGTCTTGATGAAAAATTGAGTGAGAATTCAAAATTTCAAAACCCTCCGCCTACTTTGAGGGTGGGGGTGGGGGTGTGAATAATCATATATTGATGAAAAATTATATATTTTTTGTCACATCGATTTGAAACTTCACTATGATGATCATTGCGGGCGAAGCCGTGACGGCTACTGCTGGTGTCATATAAAATTTAAACACTTTAAATTGAGATTATTAATTTAAAGTTGATGTGATCAAAAATATAATACACAACTTTTCATTTATTTTATGATTTTTGCTCGGATTTTTGCCACCCACTGCTTTCGCCCCCTTAGATAAGATTTGAATTTGAAAAAAAACCGAAACACGTGCTTCATTAATTTCAAACAAGATTATTTGAGCCCGACATAATCTTTCATCAATTAACGATTCTTTTTTCCACCCTTTGAGTCCGAATTTGACCCCTTTAGGGGCTCAATTTTGCAAAATAACGTAACACGTATCTAATTAATTTAATTTGAGATTATTTATACGATGTTTCAGGATGATATTACCAAAAATACATAATTATCAATTAATGATTCTTCTCACCTCATCTCCTTTGAGTCCGACTTTGACCCCCTTAGAGGTTGAATTTCAAAAAATAACGAGACATGTGTTCAATCAAGTTTTTCAAGCTGATAAGACCAAAAACCCATAATTTTTCATCAATATATGATTTTTCCTACCCCCACCCTTTTCACCCCCTTAGGAGTGAAATTTCGCAAAATCCTTTCTTAGCACACCCAAAAATATTTAGCAGAACATCTCTTCAAAATTTCATGAGTCTATCTATAATAGTTTTGGCTCGGCGTTGATGATATTATTTATCACAACCCCACCCCTTTCACCCCCTTAAGGGTTGAATTTTGGAAAACGACGAAACACATGTTTTATTAAATTCACTCAGGATCATCATGATGAAGTTTCAAGTCGATGTGATCAAAAATACAGTTTTTTTATTGATTGATGATTTCACACCCCCACCCCTTTCACCTCCTTAAGGGTTGAATTTTGGAAAACGACGAAACACGTGTTTTATTAAATTCACTCAAGATCATCATGATGAAGTTTCAAGTTGATGTGATCAAAAATACAGTTTTTTTATTGATTTATGATTTCACACCCCCACCCCTTTCACCTCCTTAAGGGTTGAATTTTGGAAAACGACGAAACACATGTTTTATTAAATTCACTCAGGATCATCATGATGAAGTTTCAAGTCGATGTGATCAAAAATACAGTTTTTTTATTGATTTATGATTTCACACCCCCACCCCTTTCACCTCCTTAAGGGTTGAATTTTGGAAAACGACGAAACACGTGTTTTATTAAATTCACTCAAGATCATCATGATGAAGTTTCAAGTTGATGTGATCAAAAATACAGTTTTATTATTGATTTATGATTTCACACCCCCACCCCTTTCACCTCCTCAAGGGTTGAATTTTGGAAAACGACGAAACACGTGTTTTATTAAATTCACTCAAGATCATCATAATGAAGTTTCAAGTTGATGTGATCAAAAATACAGTTTTTTATTGATTTATGATTTCACACCCCACCCCTTTCACCTCCTTAAGGGTTGAATTTTGGAAAACGACGAAACACGTATTTCATTGATTTCATTCAAGATTATAAATATGAAGTTTCAAGTCGATGTGACCAAAAATACATAATTTTTCATTTTTCTTCCCCCGACCCTTTTCACACCCTTAGGGATAAAATTTCGCAAAATCCTTCCTTAGCACATCTAGAAATATTTAGCAGAACATCTCTTCAAAATTTCATGGCTCTATCTATAATAGTTTTGACTCGGCGTTGATGATATTATTTATCACACCCCTGCGCCTTTCACCCCCTTAAGGGTTGAATTTTGGAAAACGATAAAACACATGTTTTATTAAATTCACTCAAGATCATCATAATGAAGTTTCAAGTCGATGTGATCAAAAATACAGTTTTTTTATTCCCCTTTCACCTCCTTAAGGGTTGAATTCTGGAAAACGACCAAACATGTGTTTTATTAAATTCACTAAAGATCATCATAATGAAGTTTCAAGTCGATGTGATCAAAAATACAGTTTTTTTATTGATTCATGATTTCACACCCCCACCCTTTTCACCTCCTTAAGGGTTGAATGTTGGAAAACGACGAAACACGTGTTTTATTAAATTCACTCAAGATCATCATAATGAAGTTTCAAGTTGATGTGATCAAAAATACAGTTTTTTTATTGATTCATGATTTCACACCCCCACCCTTTTCACCTCCTTAAGGGTTGAATTTTGGAAAACGATAAAACACATGTTTTATTAAATTCACTCAAGATCATCATAATGAAGTTTCAAGTTGATGTGATCAAAAATACAGTTTTTTCATTGATTTATGATTTCACACCCCACCCCTTTCACCTCCTTAAGGGTTGAATTTTGGAAAACGACGAAACACGTATTTCATTGATTTCATTCAAGATTATAAATATGAAGTTTCAAGTCGATGTGACCAAAAATACATAATTTTTCATTTTTCTTCCCCCGACCCTTTTCACACCCTTAGGAATAAAATTTGGCAAAATACTTTCTTAGCACACCTAGAAATATTTAGCAGAACATCTCTTCAAAATTTCATGGCTCTATCTATAATAGTTTTGACTCGGCGTTGATGACGCCCCTTTCACCCCCTTAAGGGTTGAATTTTGGAAAACGACGAAACAAGTGTTTTATTAAATTCACTAAAGATCATCATGATAGAGTTTCAAGTCGATGTGATCAAAAATAAATTTTTCTATTGATTTATGATTTTTCACACCCCCACCCCTTTCACCTTCCTAAGGGTGGAATTTTGGAAAATGACGAAACACGTATTTCATTGATTTCATTCAAGATGATCATTATGAAGTTTCAAGTCGATGTGACCAAAAACAAATAATTTTTCATTTTTCTACCCCCACCCTTTTCACCCCCTTAGGAAAAAAAATTTGGCAAAATCCTTTCTTAGCAAAGCTAGAAATATTAAGCAGACCATCTCTTCAAAATTTCATGAGTCTATCTACAGTGTGTCCAGAATAAAATGATGTACATGGGACTATACGAGGATATTGGAAACGGTAAAAGATACGACGTTGCTTAAATGGAAGAAAAGTTGCGTATTTGTATGCTCAAAAATATTCTACCTTTGTTTCATTTTGAATCGATTTCGTTATGTTCATACAGGGTGAAAAAAGAAAAGGTTCATTTTGAAAAAAACACAATATTTTGCTTGTTATAAAACCCAACACTTTCAAATTTCCAGGATATAGGTAAGAGGATACGACGATTCTAAAACGGCGTCAAAAAAATTCTAGACCTACTATGTTGCGTCCAGACAAAGTCAAGTCTGTTTTTTTTATGGAAGTCATATTTTTGGAAATTATTTTCAATACGGACCATGAAAATGGAGAAGTTCAATATGGCCTCCATAAGAAAAACCAAAGTTGGCCTCGGCCGGACGCAACATCGTGGGCCTACAACATTTTTTGATGCCGTTTTTAGAATCGTCATTTCCTCTTACCCATAACCTGTAAATTTGAAAATATTGGCTTTTATAATAAGCAAAATTTTGTAGTTTTTCGAATATGGACATTTTCTTTTTCACCCTGTATCTACATCACGGTATCGATTCAAAATAAAACAAAAGTAGATTATTTTTGGGCATACAAATACGCAACTTTTCTTCCATTCAAGCGACGCCGTATCTCTTACCGTTTCCAATATTCCCATGTACATCATTTTATTCTATACACACTGTATAATAGTTTTGGCTCGGCGCTGATGATATTATTTATCACACCCACGCTCCTTTCACCCCCTTAAGGGTTGAATTTTGGAAAACGATAAAACACATGTTTTATTAAATTCACTCAAGATCATCATAATGAAGTTTCAAGTCGATGTGATCAAAAATACAGTTTTTTTATTGATTTATGATTTCACACCCCTACCCCTTTCACCTTCTTAAGGGTTGAATTCTGGAAAACGACGAAACACGTATTTCATTGATTTCATTCAAGATTATTAATATGAAGTTTCAAGTCGATGTGACCAAAAATACATAATTTTTCATCTTTCTACCCCCACCCTTTTTACCCCCTTAGGGATAAAATTTCGCAAAATCCTTTCTTAGCACACCTAAAAATATTTAGCAGAACATCTCTTCAAAATGTCATGGCTCTATCTATAATAGTTTTGGCTCGGCGTTGATGATATTATTCATCACACCCCCGCCCCTTTCACCCCCTTAAGGGTTGAATTTTGGAAAACGACGAAACATGTGTTTTATTAAATTCACTCAAGATCATCCACGATTATTTGCCTACATATCATAATGAAGGTTTAAGTCGATGTGATCAAAAATACAGTTTTTTTATTGATTTATGATTTCACACCCCTACCCCTTTCACCTTCTTAAGGGTTGAATTCTGGAAAACGACGAAACACGTATTTCATTGATTTCATTCAAGATTATTAATATGAAGTTTCAAGTCGATGTGACCAAAAATACATAATTTTTCATCTTTCTACCCCCACCCTTTTCACCCTCTTAGGGATAAAATTTCGCAAAATCCTTTCTTAGCATACTTAGAAATATTTAGCAGAACATCTCTTCAAAATTTCATGGGTCTATTTATAATAGTTTTGGATCGGCGTTGATGATATTATTTATCACACCCCCGCCCCTTTCACCCCCTTAAGGGTTGAATTTTGGAAAACGACGAAACACGTATTTCATTGATTTCATTCAAGATTATTAATATGAAGTTTCAAGTCGATGTGACCAAAAATACATAATTTTTCATCTTTCTACCCCCACCCTTTTCACCCCCTTAGGGATCAAATTTCGCAAAATCCTTTCTTAGCACACTTAGAAATATTTTGCAGAACATCTCTTCAAAATGTCATGGCTCTATCTATAATAGTTTTGGCTCGGCGTTGATGATATTATTCATCACACCCCCGCCCCTTTCACCCCCTTAAGGGTTGAATTTTGGAAAACGACGAAACATGTGTTTTATTAAATTCACTCAAGATCATCATGATGAAGTTTCAAGTCGATGTGATCAAAAATACAGTTTTTTTATTGATTCATGATTTCACACCCCCACCCTTTTCACCTCCTTAAGGGTTGAATTCTGGAAAACGACGAAACACGTATTTCATTGATTTCATTCAAGATTATTAATATGAAGTTTCAAGTCGATGTGACCAAAAATACATAATTTTTCATCTTTCTACCCCCACCCTTTTCACCCCCTTAGGGATAAAATTTCGCAAAATCCTTTCTTAGCACACTTAGAAATATTTAGCAGAACATCTCTCCAAAATTTCATAAATATAGATTTATCTACAGTGTGACTCAAGAAGGTCGGATTATTAGATCGTTAACGTCCACTTCCTAGTGTTCTAATAAGAAGCACCCATTTCATTAAATTTTGAATTTATGTAGGTCGTACAAAACCTAATTTCATAATTCACGTGACTATGATGCACATTTTGTCCCTGGCTTCATCAGCACAGAAGCACATCAAATGAAATCACCTTTCCTAATTATTAATTGAGTCTACAATGAAACAGAGACGCTACAAAGTTGTGGACTTTGCCTTTGTTGCCATGCTAAGCCCATTAAAGTTGGAATATTGTTACACACAGTGACGTACTTACCTATTTTAAAAAGATTTTTTTAGACAAATGTGCTCCATAAGGCATGAGTGCAGATGTTTCGGACTTGTCTTCTCATAAAAAATTGCCCTAATAAAAGAAGATGTGCGAAAAGCAGAGAAACATCTGGATAGATTTATTTTTATGATTATTTACGTCCCTGAACGGTTCACCTGATTTATTTTTGTACGTTGTAGGGGAAGGTTAATGGAGGGTTGTAGGACATGGCAGTAAAAATCTATCATAAACCTCTTCATTCAATCATCAAGAGCGCATACAGGGTGACAATTTTAAAACTTGAAATTTCCATATCTTTGGAACGAAAAACTGAATCAAAAAACAGATTGTATAAAACGAAGGGAAAACAAAAAAAAGCTTATAAACCCACCTCTAAGACAGGGTGAGATACACACCTGAAATCTCAAATAGAAAGGAAGGTTGAGTGATACCTCATTTTGAAGGTCCTTCGACCCTGACTACAACTGCCGAGTTTCAAGCCTCTGCTGTCATTCCTGATGATATAACAGCTTGACAAAATTTTATTTTTTTATTTCATTTTATTTAATAAATAATTCCCCTAAAGAGTTAACCTACACTAGGGGGATATGATGAGGGACTGAATACCTTCAAAACGAGGTATACTATTATTCAAAAAAAAAAAAAAAAAAAAAAAAAAAAATTGGTGAAAGAAATCCCCTTCAAAAGGCCTGACAGATGGCTCATTTTGAAGAATTATTTATTGAATAAAATTAAATGAAGAAATAAAATTTTGACTAGCTTTCATATCAACAGGAATGACAGCTGAGACTTGAAACTTGGCAGTTATGATCAGTGTCGAAAACTCTTCAAAACAAGCTATTACTCGACCCCCCTTTCTATTTAAGATTTCAGAAGTGTATCTCACCCTGTCTTAGATAAGGGTGGTTTTTTTTTTGTTCCCCCTTCGTTTTATAGAATCTGTTTTGGGCGTTTTTTGATTCAGTTTTTAGTTCCCAAGATATGGAGATTTCAAGTTTTAAAATTGTCACCCTGTATACCAATATAATACAAACTAAACCAAACGTCATTTTCTGTTTTTTAAATTATTTTGTTTAAGAAATCCTATTTGTTTATTTTTTACTATTGTTGTTGCATTATTTATTCTGAGTTTTTTATAACGTGGTTGTCGATTGAAAATTTTTAAATAAATTATTTTTTTCTGTCTGTATTGTGAACATAAATAATTTATTTCGAATAAAAAATTTAAAAAAACGATAAAAATAACTTTACCAGGTACGCAAATCAAAAATGTTGATACAAAATTAAAATACATAAGGATTTTTTTTTTTTAATAAAATAGTCAAAAGTCAAAAAAAAATAAAAATGGAAATGTTGGATAAAGAAAAGATTAATTCAGAAAGGTATCAATATCATCAGGAAAAAAATTTTGTATCTATTCGTTATTAGGAATGTAAAATTGATGTCCCTTAAAACAATTCAAGGTAAACAAACAGTTCACAAAATATCTAGAAACAAAAACATATTAAATAAATTAAACAAAAATGTTGAAACCACATTAAAAACTGTGTTGAAATTCATGAAGGAAAAAAAAATTAAATGGAACAGTTGAGGATGAGAATAAATGATAATTGAAAGAAAAATGCTGCAAATACAAAAATTCATTGAAAAAAAAAAATTGATATCAAATTATTATCAGGGAAAAATATTCATATCCATTGGATAAAAAAAAGGTATAGAGATGTAAAATAAATTTATCAAAATCCCTGAAAAAATTTAAAAATATCACAAGTTGAACAAACTACATAAAAATTATCAGAACATACATCCCAAACCAACCTAGACTAACCCCACTAAATGATCCAGATTAACTAAAAATGCCCCTTTAAATCACCAAAGTTGGAGTATTTCAAAACAACAAAAATAAGAGTTCCATCTGTCAAATTTTGACAGATAGAATCCTTATTTTCCATTTCAAATTGCACGTTCCAACTGTGATGATTTACACTGTTTTCTAGGGTCAATATGCAATGAGTACATCAGCAGATTTTGTAACAATCAACCTTTTTTTTTTCAGCTTACTACAACAAAACATAACCTCCACAACTGGCAATTTCAGCAAGAAAGTTAACAATCCCGGGATATTTTCCCAATTAAGGAACCTTTTATTTGTGCCGCACTAACGTCAGATTATCTTGACAGATTATCTGGAGCGAACGAGCTCCGAATTTATGAACGAACGTAATGTGGAGAAAAATTCCAGAAGAATTTATCCCTTTTTTTTTTTGTTTAACCAGCTGGGACACTCACATGAATTGCATATAAGTATGTATAGAGAGAATTTATAAAATTGAAAAGTATTGATATTCTTCTTTACCGATCAGACATGATATACTTTGGATTAAAGTAAAACTATTTTGAGCTCACAAATTCCAACTATGCATCATAACTTTATATCCTCATTGAAATAATGGTGCTTTGCTAATATACGCTTATCTTTCTGGCTCACTAATCCGAATATTCCTTTGTCTGGAGCCGTATCCAGGAACAAGCCAGGAAGGCCTTCATTACTTATATGGATGATAGAATATTGAATAATCTGTTTAAATAGAGTGGAATGCTCAATCGACAAAATTGCAGTTTTGATGGTGCTTTTTGGAAATGAGTGTCCTAGAATTGAGTGGTCGTGGGATGATTATTTTTTCCTTTGGAAGGCTGGTTGAATTTGGACGCTCATGTCCTGATTTTTTGTAGACATAATTAAATGATTGTCACGCCTAATTAATCAACTAAATGATGAATCTTTTCCATCAGTTTATCAAAACTATTGTACTCTTTTATACTCCTTAGCAACTAATTGTCAACCATTTACATTATGAATGGCACGAATGGAGAAATAGCGAACAAACGGTGATTAGTTTGACGATGCGCTGCTGAAAGAAATCATTTTCAGGATTTTGCTTAATCGTGGCTGTAGTTTATTTAATTGACACAATGTTAGTGATTCATGGCGCTTGAGATATTCGTCTATAAGCGTTCTCCTGCTCACGAGTATGGAGGAGAATTTAATGGTTAGTCGAATGGTGAAAACCGCAAAGAGCTTACTCCTCTAATTTCCGAGATATGCATTTTTTTCTGCAATGTTGATTTTTTCATTTTTGTAAACTTCTAGTGGATTTTTCTTGATTTTTTTCCAAGACACCCTGTATATTTTTTTAATGTTTTTGAATAAGAATTTTATGGTGAATCAAATGGTGAAAACCGCATAGAGCTTACTCATCTGATTTCCGAAATATGCATTTTTTTCTGCAATGTTGATTTTTTCACTTTTGTAAATTTCAAGTGGATTTATCTCGATATTTTTCCAAAACACACTGTATACTTTTTTCATGTTTTTGAATGATAATTTTATGGTTAATCGAATTGTGAAAACCGTAAGAAGAGAACTTTTCTAATTTTCAGGATAATATGAAGTTTTTCCTGCAATGTTGATTTTTTCATTTTTGTTAACTTCGAGTGGATTTTTCTCGATTTTTTCCAAGACACCCTGTATATTTTTTTCATGTTTTCAAACGAGAATTTTGTGGTGAATCAAATGGTGAGAACTGTTAGAGATTAACTTTCTAGTTTCCAAGATATGAAGTTTTTCCTGCAATGTTGATTTTTTCACTTTTGTAAACTTCAATTGAATTTATCTCGATATTTTTCCAAGACACACTGTATATTTTTTTCCTGTTATTGAATGAGAATTTTATGGTGAATCGAATGGTGATAACCGCAAAGAGCTTACTCCTCTAATTTCCGAGATATGCATTTTTTTCCTGCAATGTTGATTTTTTCATTTTTGTAAACTTCGAGTGGATTTTTCTCGATTTTTTTCCAATACACCCTATATATTTTTTTCATGTTTTTGAATGAAAATTTTATGGTGAATCAAATGGTGAAAACCGCAAAGAGCATACTCATCTGATTTCCGAAATATGCATTTTTTTCTGCAATGTTGATTTTTTCACTTTTGTAAATTTCAAGTGGATTTTATCTCGATATTTTTCCAAAACACACTGTATACTTTTTCGTTTTTGAATGATAATTTTATGGTTAATCGAATTGTGGTAGCCGTAACAAGAGAACTTTCCTAATTTTCAGGATAATACGAAGTTTTTCCTGCAATGTTGATTTTTTCACTTTTGTAAATCTCAAGTGGATTTATCTCGATGCTTTTCCAAGACACCCTGTATATTTTTTTCCTGTTATTGCATGAGAATTTTATGGTGAATCGAATGGTGAAAACCGCAAAGAGCTTACTCCTCTAATTTCCAAGATATGCATTTTTTTCCTGCAATGTTGATTTTTTCAGTTTCGTAAATCTCAAGTGGATTTATCTCGATACTTTTCCAAGACACCCTGTATATTTTTTTCCTGTTTTTGAATGATAATTTCATGGTAAATCGAATTGTGAAAACCGTAAGAACAGGACTCTTGTAATTTTCAGGATAATATGAAGTTTTTCCTGCAATGTTGATTTTTACATTTTTGTAAACTTCGAGTGGATTTATCTCGATATTTTTCTGAAACACCCTGTATATTTTTTCATGTTTTTGAATGAGAAGTTTATGATGAATCGAATGGTGAAAACCGCAAAGAGCTTACTCCTCTAATTTCCGAGAAACGCATTTTTTTCCTGCAATGTTGATTTTTTCACTTTTGTAAATTTCAAGTGGATTTTATCTCGATATTTTTCCAAAACACACTGTATACTTTTTCGTTTTTGAATGATAATTTTATGGTTAATCGAATTGTGGTAGCCGTAACAAGAGAACTTTCCTAATTTTCAGGATAATACGAAGTTTTTCCTGCAATGTTGATTTTTTCACTTTTGTAAATCTCAAGTGGATTTATCTCGATGCTTTTCCAAGACACCCTGTATATTTTTTTCCTGTTATTGCATGAGAATTTTATGGTGAATCGAATGGTGAAAACCGCAAAGAGCTTACTCCTCTAATTTCCAAGATATGCATTTTTTTCCTGCAATGTTGATTTTTTCAGTTTCGTAAATCTCAAGTGGATTTATCTCGATACTTTTCCAAGACTCTGTATATTTTTTTCCTGTTTTTGAATGATAATTTCATGGTAAATCGAATTGTGAAAACCGTAAGAACAGGACTCTTGTAATTTTCAGGATAATATGAAGTTTTTCCTGCAATGTTGATTTTTACATTTTTGTAAACTTCGAGTGGATTTATCTCGATATTTTTCTGAAACACCCTGTATATTTTTTCATGTTTTTGAATGAGAAGTTTATGATGAATCGAATGGTGAAAACCGCAAAGAGCTTACTCCTCTAATTTCCGAGAAACGCATTTTTTTCCTGCAATGTTGATTTTTTCACTTTTGTAAATTTCAAGTGGATTTTATCTCGATATTTTTCCAAAACAACCTGTATATTTTTTTCATATTTTTGAATGATAATTTTATGGTAAATCGAATTGTGAAAACCGTAAGAAGAGAACTTTTCTAATTTTCAGGATAATATGAAGTTTTTCCTGCAATTTTGATTTTTTCATTTTTGTTAACTTCGAGTGGATTTTTCTCGATTTTTTCCAAGACACCCTGTATATTTTTTTCATGTCTTCAAACGAAAATTTTGTGGTGAATCAAATGGTGAGAACTGTAGAAAGTTAACTCTTCTAGTTTCCAAGATATGAAGTTTTTCCTGCAATGTTGATTTTTTCACTTTTGAAAACATCAATTGGATTTTTTTCGATTTTTTTCCAAGACACCATGTATATTTTTTTTTCATGTTTTCAAACGAGAATTTTGTGGTGAATCAAATAGTGGGAACTGTAAGAGGTTAACTCTTCTAGTTTCCAAGATATGAAGTTTTTCCTGCAATGTTGATTTTTTCACTTTTGTAAATCTCCACTTTATCTCGATATTTTTCCAAGACACCCTGTATATTTTTTTCATGTTAATGAATGATGATTTTATGGTTAATCAAATTGTGAAAACCGTAAGAAGAGAACTCTTCTAATTTTTAGGATAATATGAAGTTTTTCCTGCAATTTTGATTTTTTCATTTTTGTAAACTTCGAGTGGATTTTTCTCAATTTTTTCCCAAGACACCCTGTTTATTTTTTTCATGTTTTTGAATTTGAATTTTATGGTGAATCGAATGGTGAAAACCGCAAAGAGCTTACTCCTCTAATTTCCGAGATATGCATTTTTTTCCTGCAATGTTGATTTTTTCACTTTTGTAAATTTCAAGTGGATTTATCTCGATATTTTTCCAAGACACACTGTATATTTTTTTCATGTTTTTAAACAAAAATTTATGGTGAATCAAATGGTGAAAACCGCAAAGAGCTTACTCCTCTAATTTCCGAGATATGCATTTTTTTCTGCAATGTTGATTTTTTCATTTTTGTTAACTTCGAGTGGATTTATCTCGATATTTTTCTAAGACACCCTGTATATTTTTTTCCTGTTATTGAATGAGAATTTTATGGTGAATCGAATGGTGAAAACCGCAAAGAGCTTACTCCTCTAATCTCCGAGATATGCATTTTTTTCCTGCAATGTTGATTTTTTCACTTTTGTAAATTTCAAGTGGATTTATCTCGATATTTTTTCAAGACACCCTGTATATTTTTTTCATGTTTTTAAACGAGAATTTTATGGTAAATCGAATTGTGAAAACCGTTAGGAGAGAACTCTTCTAATTTTCAGGATAATATGAAGTTTTTTCTGCAATGTTGATTTTTTCATTTTTGTAAACTTCGAGTGGATTTTTCTCATTTTTTTTCCATGACACCCTGTATATTTTCACATGTTCTTGAATGAGAATTCTAAGGTGAATCGAATGGTGAGCACCGTATTAAGCTAACTTTTCTGGTTTCCAAGATATATATTTTTTTCCTGACATGTCCATTTTTTCATTTTTGTAAGTGGATTTTCATCGAGTTTTTCTTTTCATGTTTTTGAACGAAAATTTTATGAGGAATCCAATGGTGAAAACCGTAAGAAGCTAAATTTTCTCATTTCCGACATTTGACTTTTCTCTAGAAATGTTGATTTTTTCACTTTTGCAAACTTCGACTGGATTTTGGGTGGCAGTAATTTTTGATTGTATCTCAAAAAGCATTAATCTTGAAACTTATCAGTCAAAAATGGCACAGGAGTATTGAGGAGTATTTAAAAAAAAAACCATAACATTTTTATTTACATCATCAAAAAATGTATTCCATTGTCCACATATCAAGCAAAGAATAAAAGAGTTTTTCATAATCATTTAAAATTCACAAAAGAAATAATTTTCCCTCAAGCTTAGAAGAAAATTATAATTAATTTCTTAGAGTGGCGCGGTCGCTACCGTAATGGCGGCAATTAGCGACTAATTCGTTGAGGATAAGTGGAAACAGGCAGAAACATGTTCGGTGTGCATTTATACAAATTTGTTAATGGTGCAATCTATTACCTTCGGGCTCTTGAATCTTTTAAACGCTGGTTTTATTGTATGATTGGCGTTCTTGATGATGATGCAACAGGTTGTACGACAAGTTGTTCAACAACTCATCAATCTAACATCAATAGAATATAAACAACCACAACAACAAGAACAACAACAAGAACAACAACAAGAACAACAACAACAACAACAACAACAACAACAACATCATCATTTAAACTCTAATATTCATATGGAAAACTGAACTATGTACGGGTCGCTGACGGTCAAGTGCTTCCGACTCTCCAGATTCCCATAATCCTTTCCATGGCACCTTTTTCCAAAAAGGGCAATTTTCTTGAAGCCTATCACAAGAAAAGCTTTGTCTGGCCTTTTTCTCGATAGGCCCTAAAAAGGGCATAAACAGAGCGCGTATAGTCTTTGTCGTGACGAAATGCGAAATGGTAAATGAAACGACAAACGAAAAAAAAAAATGGAGCGCCTGCGAACGAGTGAAATATCGTTTCCGAATCCCTGGATAATCCGGCTCGTTCCACAGCAGGATTAATAAAAGGTTAGTCAACTGGAGAAATTATAACTGATGGAGGAATGTTTGTTTAGGCAAATGGAAATTTTTGCCTAACGGTACAGCGTAGTGGGGCATCACATAGCCATTTTGGCATTGTTAGCTTTGAGCTTGATTAATTTTGCATGTTCCATTTTTGCTGTCTGTATCTCTGTAAGACTTCCAATCTTTAATCAAAATATGAAGAAAAAACAAAAAGTAGTAGGAGGTTGATTAAAATACAAAGTGACTATCATACCCCATCAAATTATGGAAAAATTAATTTTCATCAATTTATCCATTTATATACAAGAAGCGTTTCGAACTAAACAGTCATCATCGGGGAAAGCCTAGTTTTTATCTTTTTACTGAATCGATTGACAAGAGCAATTGACTATCCACCTTATTTTCAGCAGATATGATATTTTTAATGAATTTGTGTAAAAAATTGATGCCAGAGACCAAATGTGACCCATTAACATTAACGATCGTTCTGTCGTGAAATGTAAATGGTTCATTATCCGCATCTACACCTGCACATATTGTAGCAGTTTTTGTTCTGCAGACGTGATTCTTTTATCCGTATTTGGGCATGGCTCTTTCCAATTGTTTCTGTACATTTGATTGTGATGTACCGACTTTTTAGGTCGTAAATAAATACAGCAAGGTGGACAAGGAGATTGTATGTTTTATGTGCAAAAAAGGAAATGAGGACGAATATTTTCGTATTATTTGAGCGAGCGACATAAATGTATTTTCCAACAAAAAAATGTATGATTATTTGATTGAGTGAAAAGGTGTATAAGTGGCGCCCCCTACAATAAGAGCTGTATCACGACTAGATTTGAATTTTGCATGTAAAACCACCCTGAAATACCAAATTTTATCAAAATAACTTCATTATTTGGATAAATTAAAAATTTAATTCAACTTTGACACCCTGTATCTTTCTTAATATCAACTGGGGTGTATTGCGATATTTTTTTGTGAGGAGTCTACTGTTACCTTGTGTCCTATTTTTCTTGGGACTAATACAGGGTGAGCGACAATGGGATTCAATTAACGATTTATATTAAACTGTTGTCAATTTTTTTTCTAAAAAATGCCCCGATATCATTTTCTGAGATTTGACATCCTTTGAACCCTCACAATTACCCATAAATACGCCCCTGGAACAAATTTCTAGGAATCAAAAGAAAAAAAAATTAAAATCGGTAGATAAACAAAATTTTTACAGTAGTGGGACACTTTAGTGTGGACATACAGGGTTGTTTACGCAGATATACAAATAATTATACCCAAATTTCTCAGATTTTTTCCATAGCACCCTGTACATTTTTCTGGTGATATTTATAGAAAATTTCCTGCAGAATTCACTGGTGCAAAAAACAGATCGATATCTTTGATAGTTTTTGAGTTATGATTTTTTTTCTAGCTTCCTGATGTTTGTTTACAAATGATTATGCCTAAATTTCTTAGAATTTCACCATAGCACCCTGTACATTTTTCTGATGATATTCATAGAAAATTTCCTGCAGAATTCAGTGGTGCAAAAATCAAATCGATATCTTTGATAGTTTTTGAGTTATGATTTTTTTTTAGCTTCCTGATGTTTGTCCACAAATAATTATACCCAAATTTATCAGAATTTTTCCATAGCACCCTGTACATTTTTCTGATGATATTCATAGAAAATTTCCTGCAGAATTCACTGGTGCAAAAATCAAATCGATATCTTTGATAGTTTTTGAGTTATGATTTTTTTTAGCTTCCTGATGTTTGTCTACAAATAATTATACCCAAATTTATCAGAATTTTTCCATAGCACCCTGTACATTTTTCTGATGATATTCATAGAAAATTTCCTGCAGAATTCACTGGTGCTAAAATCAGTTCGATATATTTGATAGTTTTTGAGTTATGATTTTTTGTAGCTTCCTGATGTTTGTCTACAAATAATTATACCCAAATTTCTCAGAATTTTTCCATAGCACCCTGTACATTTTTCTGATGATATTTATAGAAAATCTCCTGCAGAATTCACTGAAGCAAAAATCAAATCGATATCTTTGATAGTTTTTGAGTTATGATTTTTTTTAGCTTCCTGATGTTTATCTACAAATAATTATACCCAAATTTATCAGAATTTTTCCATAGCACCCTGTACATTTTTCTGATGATATTCATAGAAAATTTCCTGCAGAATTCACTGGTGCTAAAATCAGTTCGATATATTTGATAGTTTTTGAGTTATGATTTTTTGTAGCTTCCTGATGTTTGTCTACAAATAATTATACCCAAATTTCTCAGAATTTTTCCATAGCACCCTGTACATTTTTCTGATGATATTTATAGAAAATCTCCTGCAGAATTCACTGGTGCAAAAATCAAATCGATATCTTTGATAGTTTTTGAGTTATGATTTTTTTTAGCTTCCTGATGTTTGTCCACAAATAATTATACCCAAATTTATCAGAATTTTTCCATAGCACCCTGTACATTTTTCTGATGATATTCATAGAAAATTTCCTGCAGAATTCACTGGTGCAAAAATCAAATCGATATCTTTGATAGTTTTTGAGTTATGATTTTTTTTAGCTTCCTGATGTTTGTCCACAAATAATTATACCCAAATTTCTCAGAATTTTTCCATAGCACCCTGTACATTTTTCTGATGATATTCATAGAAAATTTCCTGCAGAATTCACTGGTGCGAAAATCAGATCGCTATCTTTGATAGTTTTTGGGTTATGATTTTTTTTAGCTTCCTGATGTTTGTCTACAAATAATTATACCCAAATTTATCAGAATTTTTCCATAGCACCCTGTACATTTTTCTGATGATATTTATAAAAACCTCCTGCAGAATTCACTGGTGCAAAAATCAGTTCGATATATTCGATAGTTTTTGAGTTATGATTTTTTGTAGCTTCCTGATGTTTGTCTACAAATAATTATACCCAAATTTCTCAGAATTTTTTCATAGCACCGTGTGAATTTTTCTGATGATATTCATAGAAAATTTCCTGCAGAATTCACTGGTGCTAAAATCATTACAATATCTTCGATAGTTTTTGAGTTATGATTTTTTTTAGCTTCCTGATGTTTGTCTACAAATAATTATACCCAAATTTATCAGAATTTTTCCATAGCACCCTGTACATTTTTCTGATGATATTCATAGAAAATTTCCTGCAGAATTCACTGGTGCAAAAATCAAATCGATATCTTTGATAGTTTTTGAGTTATGATTTTTTTTAGCTTCCTGATGTTTGTCCACAAATAATTATACCCAAATTTCTCAGAATTTTTCTACAGCACCCTGTACATTTTTCTGATGATATTTATAGAAAATCTCCTGCAGAATTCACTGGTGCAAAAATCAAATCGATATCTTTGATAGTTTTTGAGTTATGATTTTTTTTAGCTTCCTGATGTTTGTCTACAAATAATTATACCCAAATTTATCAGAATTTTTCCATAGCACCCTGTACATTTTTCTGATGATATTCATAGAAAATTTCCTGCAGAATTCACTGGTGCTAAAATCAGTTCGATATATTTGATAGTTTTTGAGTTATGATTTTTTGTAGCTTCCTGATGTTTGTCTACAAATAATTATACCCAAATTTCTCAGAATTTTTCCATAGCACCCTGTACATTTTTCTGATGATATTTATAGAAAATCTCCTGCAGAATTCACTGGTGCAAAAATCAAATCGATATCTTTGATAGTTTTTGAGTTATGATTTTTTTTAGCTTCCTGATGTTTGTCCACAAATAATTATACCCAAATTTATCAGAATTTTTCCATAGCACCCTGTACATTTTTCTGATGATATTTATAGAAAATTTCCTGCAGAATTCACTGGTGCAAAAATCAAATCGATATCTTTGATAGTTTTTGAGTTATGATTTTTTTTAGCTTCCTGATGTTTGTCCACAAATAATTATACCCAAATTTCTCAGAATTTTTCTACAGCACCCTGTACATTTTTCTGATGATATTTATAGAAAATCTCCTGCAGAATTCACTGGTGCAAAAATCAAATCGATATCTTTGATAGTTTTTGAGTTATGATTTTTTTTAGCTTCCTGATGTTTGTCTACAAATAATTATACCCAAATTTATCAGAATTTTTCCATAGCACCCTGTACATTTTTCTGATGATATTCATAGAAAATTTCCTGCAGAATTCACTGGTGCTAAAATCAGTTCGATATATTTGATAGTTTTTGAGTTATGATTTTTTGTAGCTTCCTGATGTTTGTCTACAAATAATTATACCCAAATTTCTCAGAATTTTTCCATAGCACCCTGTACATTTTTCTGATGATATTTATAGAAAATCTCCTGCAGAATTCACTGGTGCAAAAATCAAATCGATATCTTTGATAGTTTTTGAGTTATGATTTTTTTTAGCTTCCTGATGTTTGTCCACAAATAATTATACCCAAATTTATCAGAATTTTTCCATAGCACCCTGTACATTTTTCTGATGATATTCATAGAAAATTTCCTGCAGAATTCACTGGTGCAAAAATCAAATCGATATCTTTGATAGTTTTTGAGTTATGATTTTTTTTAGCTTCCTGATGTTTGTCCACAAATAATTATACCCAAATTTCTCAGAATTTTTCCATAGCACCCTGTACATTTTTCTGATGATATTCATAGAAAATTTCCTGCAGAATTCACTGGTGCGAAAATCAGATCGCTATCTTTGATAGTTTTTGGGTTATGATTTTTTTTAGCTTCCTGATGTTTGTCTACAAATAATTATACCCAAATTTATCAGAATTTTTCCATAGCACCCTGTACATTTTTCTGATGATATTTATAAAAACCTCCTGCAGAATTCACTGGTGCAAAAATCAGTTCGATATATTCGATAGTTTTTGAGTTATGATTTTTTGTAGCTTCCTGATGTTTGTCTACAAATAATTATACCCAAATTTCTCAGAATTTTTCCATAGCACCCTGTACATTTTTCTGATGATATTTATAGAAAATCTCCTGCAGAATTCACTGGTGCAAAAATCAAATCGATATCTTTGATAGTTTTTGAGTTATGATTTTTTTTAGCTTCCTGATGTTTGTCCACAAATAATTATACCCAAATTTATCAGAATTTTTCCATAGCACCCTGTACATTTTTCTGATGATATTTATAGAAAATCTCCTGCAGAATTCACTGGTGCAAAAATCAAATCGATATCTTTGATAGTTTTTGAGTTATGATTTTTTTTAGCTTCCTGATGTTTGTCCACGAATAATTATACCCAAATTTATCAGAATTTTTCCATAGCACCCTGTACATTTTTCTGATGATATTCATAGAAAATTTCCTGCAGAATTCACTGGTGCAAAAATCAGTTCGATATATTCGATAGTTTTTGAGTTATGATTTTTTGTAGCTTCCTGATGTTTGTCTACAAATAATTATACCCAAATTTCTCAGAATTTTTTCATAGCACCGTGTGAATTTTTCTGATGATATTCATAGAAAATTTCCTGCAGAATTCACTGGTGCTAAAATCATTACAATATCTTCGATAGTTTTTGAGTTATGATTTTTTTTAGCTTCCTGATGTTTGTCTACAAATAATTATACCCAAATTTATCAGAATTTTTCCATAGCACCCTGTACATTTTTCTGATGATATTCATAGAAAATTTCCTGCAGAATTCACTGGTGCAAAAATCAAATCGATATCTTTGATAGTTTTTGAGTTATGATTTTTTTTAGCTTCCTGATGTTTGTCCACAAATAATTATACCCAAATTTATCAGAATTTTTCCATAGCACCATTTGAAACTTCTTATTGATTTAAAAAAAGCATCCAACAATTCTAGATTTTCCATTCACAATAGCGAAAATAAATATAATATTTATTTTTATATTTTTTTGACAAAAATGTTTAAATTATCAGAGTAAAAGAAAAATCCAAATCAATAGAACAGAAAATTTCCACTAGTTATATTTTTTTTTTAATATAAAATACCTCTAGAGATACCCTGTATATTTTATCAAAGTTTGGGGGGGTTGAAATGAATTGAGAATTTAAAACAAAAAAAAAATATTTTCGAAATTATGCTTTGACACGTTCGACTGATATTTAATAGCACTTTCCTTGATTTTACGAACTTTGTATACAGGGTGTCCCAAATCTGAGATATGATATCTTTGACTAAGAGAACAAAAAAGAAATACAAATTTGAAATTTGGCACGCATGTGTAGCTTGATTCACTTTTAAACAATAGTTTGAAAAAATGGACGATGACGTCATATACTAAATTTGGGTTATTCAAAAATTAAAAATTCTGTAAGAGTATAATTCCAAAAAAAAGATATTTAATTTGCTAAATTTATTCCTACTTTCAGACCCACCCTGTATATTTTCGTAAGTTCAAATTCAACAGCCACTTTTATAATACAGGATGATTCATGAGGAGATGTCAATTATCAAGGCTTCAAAAATAAACATTGTTTTCAAGATACAGGGTGTTGAACTTTCAAAATAAAATCATTTTTTTACAGATTTAGTTAAAATGCATTACCATTGAAATATCCGTCTTGAGTTGAAATAAGATAATTTAGCCTTGTGCTTTTTAGCAGAACATGCCAATTTTCGTGAAACATTTCGGTCTTCATAGACGGGAGAAAAAGATGCCCGACGTCGTCTAATGGAAGAGTCTTGTTCAAGTTTTCGGAGAAAACGAGGTTTTTTTTCGATGCGCCTGATATAAATATGTTTTTATAGTGGAAAAAGATGTTTCGTTGTTGGGTTGGAGTAAATTAGAGGTTCATTTGAGCGTAAGCGGATAACATTGTTTTTGGGATAGGAAACCTGCAAAGTTACATTTTAAACATTTCAAAATTAACTTTACTTGATTCAATTTTCAAGCCAAAATTTCAATCCGTTTAAAAATTACAGCTTGCCAAATCTAATTGTGGAATTTCGACTTTTTTTTTGTTTGACTCTTTTCAAAAATTTGTTGTAGTTTTTCTAGTTAATGTGTGACGTTGAACTAAACATTTTTCAATAAAGGAAGGTTCGAACTCCACTTGATCCGAATTTCAAGCCAAAATTTCAATCCGTTTGAAAACTACAGCTTGCCAAATTTGATTAAGGAATTTAATTTTTTTTTGTCTGACTCTTTTCAAAAATTCGTTGTAGTTTTTCTAGTTGATGTGTGACGTTGAACTAAACATTTTTCAATAAAGGAAGGTTCGAACTCCACTTGATCCGAATTTCAAGCCAAAATTTTAATACGTTTGAAAATTAAAGCTTGCCAAATTTGATTAAGAAATTTATTTTTTTTTGTCTGACTCTTTTCAAAAATTCGTTGTAGTTTTTCTAGTTGATGTGTGAGTTTGACCTGAACATTTTTCAATAAAGGAAGGTTCGAACTCCACTTGATCCGAATTTCAAGCCAAAATTTTAATACGTTTGAAAATTACAGCTTGCCAAATTTGGTTAAGGAATTTATTTTTTTTTGTCTGACTCTTTTCAAAAATTCCTTGTAGTTTTTCTAGTTGATGTGTGAGGTTGAGCGAAACATTTTTCAATAAAAGAAGGTTCGAACTCCACTTGATCCGAATTTCAAGCCAAAATTTTAATACGTTTGAAAATTAAAGCTTGCCAAATTTGATTAAGAAATTTATTTTTTTTTGTCTGACTCTTTTCAAAAATTCGTTGTAGTTTTTCTAGTTGATGTGTGACGTTGAACTAAACATTTTTCAATAAAGGAAGGTTCGAACTCCACTTGATCCGAATTTCAAGCCAAAATTTTAATACGTTTGAAAATTACAGCTTGCCAAATTTGGTTAAGGAATTTATTTTTTTTTGTCTGACTCTTTTCAAAAATTCCTTGTAGTTTTTCTAGTTGATGTGTGAGGTTGAACTAAACATTTTTCAATAAAGGAAGGTTCGAACTCCACTTGATCCGAATTTCAAGCCAAAATTTTAATACGTTTGAAAATTACAGCTTGCCAAATTTGGTTAAGGAATTTATTTTTTTTTGTCTGACTCTTTTCAAAAATTCCTTGTAGTTTTTCTAGTTGATGTGTGAGGTTGAGCGAAACATTTTTCAATAAAAGAAGGTTCGAACTCCACTTGATCCGAATTTCAAGCCAAAATTTTAATACGTTTGAAAATTAAAGCTTGCCAAATTTGATTAAGGATTTAATTTTTTTTTGTCTGACTCTTTTCAAAAATTCGTTGTAGTTTTTCTAGTTGATGTGTGAGGTTGAACTAAACATTTTTCAATAAAGGAAGGTTCGAACTCCACTTGATCAGAATTTCAAGCAAAAATTTCAATACGTTTGAAAATTACAGCTTGCCAAATTTGATAAAGGAATTTAATTTTTTTTTGTCTGACTCTTTTCAAAAATTCGTTGTAGTTTTTCTAGTTGATGTGTGAGGTTGAACTAAACATTTTTCAATAAAGGAAGGTTCGAACTCCACTTGATCAGAATTTCAAGCCAAAATTTCAATACGTTTGAAAATTACAGCTTGCCAAATTTGATTAAGGAATTTAATTTTTTTTTGTCTGACTCTTTTCAAAAATTCGTTGTGGTTTTTCTAGTTGATGTGTGAGGTTGAGCGAAACATTTTTCAATAAAAGAAGGTTCGAACTCCACTTGATTCGAATTTCAAGCCAAAATTTCAATACGTTTGAAAATTAAAGCTTGCCAAATTTGATTAAGGAATTTAATTTTTTTTTGTCTGACTCTTTTCAAAAATTCGTTGTAGTTTTTCTAGTTGATGTGTGAGGTTGAGCGAAACATTTTTCAATAAAAAAAGGTTCGAACTCCACTTGATCCAAATTTCAAGCCAAAATTTCAATACGTTTGAAAATTACAGCTTGCCAAATTTGATTAAGGAATTTAATTTTTTTTTTGTCTGACTCTTTTCAAAAATTCGTTGTGGTTTTTCTAGTTGATGTGTGAGGTTGAGCGAAACATTTTTCAATAAAAGAAGGTTCGAACTCCACTTGATTCGAATTTCAAGCCAAAATTTCAATACGTTTGAAAATTAAAGCTTGCCAAATTTGATTAAGGAATTTAATTTTTTTTTGTCTGACTCTTTTCAAAAATTCGTTGTAGTTTTTCTAGTTGATGTGTGAGGTTGAACTAAACATTTTTCAATAAAAGAATGTTCGAACTCCACTTGATCCAAATTTCAAGCCAAAATTTCAATACGTTTGAAAATTAAAGCTTGCCAAATTTGATTAAGGAATTTAATTTTTTTTTGTCTGACTCTTTTCAAAAATTCGTTGTGGTTTTTCTAGTTGATGTGTGAGGTTGAACTAAACATTTTTCAATAAAAGAAGGTTCGAACTCCACTTGATCCAAATTTCAAGCCAAAATTTCAATACGTTTGAAAATTAAAGCTTTCCAAATTTGATTAAGGAATTTAATTTTTTTTTGTCTGACTCTTTTCAAAAATTCGTTGTAGTTTTTCTAGTTGATGTGTGAGGTTGAACTAAACATTTTTCAATAAAAGAATGTTCGAACTCCACTTGATCCAAATTTCAAGCCAAAATTTCAATACGTTTGAAAATTAAAGCTTGCCAAATTTGATTAAGGAATTTAATTTTTTTTTGTCTGACTCTTTTCAAAAATTCGTTGTGGTTTTTCTAGTTGATGTGTGAGGTTGAACTAAACATTTTTCAATAAAAGAATGTTCGAACTCCACTTGATCAGAATTTCAAGCCAAAATTTCAATACGTTTGAAAATTACAGCTTGCCAAATTTGATTAAGGAATTTAATTTTTTTTTGTCTGACTCTTTTCAAAAATTCGTTGTGGTTTTTCTAGTTGATGTGTGAGGTTGAACCAAACATTTTTCAATAAAAGAAGGTTCGAACTCCACTTGATCCAAATTTCAAGCCAAAATTTCAATACGTTTGAAAATTAAAGCTTGCCAAATTTGATCAAGGAATTTAATTTTTTTTTGTCTGACTCTTTTCAAAAATTCGTTGTAGTTTTTCTAGTTGATGTGTGAGGTTGAACTAAACATTTTTCAATAAAAGAATGTTCGAACTCCACTTGATCAGAATTTCAAGCCAAAATTTCAATACGTTTGAAAATTACAGCTTGCCAAATTTGATTAAGGAATTTAATTTTTTTTTGTCTGACTCTTTTCAAAAATTCGTTGTGGTTTTTCTAGTTGATGTGTGAGGTTGAACCAAACATTTTTCAATAAAAGAAGGTTCGAACTCCACTTGATCCAAATTTCAAGCCAAAATTTCGATACGTTTGAAAATTAAAGCTTGCCAAATTTGATTAAGGAATTTAATTTTTTTTTGTCTGACTCTTTTCAAAAATTCGTTGTGGTTTTTCTAGTTGATGTGTGAGGTTGAGCGAAACATTTTTCAATAAAAGAAGGTTCGAACTCCACTTGATTCGAATTTCAAGCCAAAATTTCAATACGTTTGAAAATTAAAGCTTGCCAAATTTGATTAAGGAATTTAATTTTTTTTTGTCTGACTCTTTTCAAAAATTCGTTGTAGTTTTTCTAGTTGATGTGTGAGGTTGAGCGAAACATTTTTCAATAAAAGTAATGTTCGAACTCCACTTGATCAGAATTTCAAGCCAAAATCTCAATACGTTTGAAAATTACAGCTTGCCAAATTTGATTAAGGAATTTAATTTTTTTTTGTCTGACTCTTCTCAAAAATTCGTTGTAGTTTTTCTAGTTGATGTGTGAGGTTGAACTAAACATTTTTCAATAAAGGAATGTTCGAACTCCACTTGATCCAAATTTCAAGCCAAAATTTCAATACGTTTAAAAATTACAGCTTGCCAAATTTGATTAAGGAATTTATTTTTTTTTGTCTGACTCTTTTCAAAAATTCGTTGTAGTTTTTCTAGTTGATGTGTGAGGTTGAACTAAACATTTTTCAATAAAGGAATGTTCGAACTCCACTTGATCCAAATTTCAAGCCAAAATTTCAATACGTTTGAAAATTACAGCTTGCCAAATTTGATTAAGGAATTTATTTTTTTTTGTCTGACTCTTCTCAAAAATTCGTTGTAGTTTTTCTAGTTGATGTGTGAGGTTGAGCGAAACATTTTTCAATAAAAGTAATGTTCGAACTCCACTTGATCCAAATTTCAAGCCAAAATTTCAATACGTTTGAAAATTACAGCTTGCCAAATTTGATTAAGGAATTTATTTTTTTTTGTCTGACTCTTTTCAAAAATTCGTTGTAGTTTTTCTAGTTGATGTGTGAGGTTGAACTAAACATTTTTCAATAAAGGAATGTTCGAACTCCACTTGATCCAAATTTCAAGCCAAAATTTCAATACGTTTGAAAATTACAGCTTGCCAAATTTGATTAAGGAATTTATTTTTTTTTGTCTGACTCTTCTCAAAAATTCGTTGTAGTTTTTCTAGTTGATGTGTGAGGTTGAGCGAAACATTTTTCAATAAAAGAAGGTTCGAACTCCACTTGATCCGAATTTCAAGCCAAAATTTTAATACGTTTGAAAATTAAAGCTTGCCAAATTTGATTAAGGATTTAATTTTTTTTTGTCTGACTCTTTTCAAAAATTCGTTGTAGTTTTTCTAGTTGATGTGTGAGGTTGAGCGAAACATTTTTCAATAAAAAAAGGTTCGAACTCCACTTGATCCAAATTTCAAGCCAAAATTTCAATCTGTTTAAAAATTACAGCTTGCCAAATTTGATTAAGAAATTTATTTTTTTTTTGTCTGACTCTTTTCAAAAATTCGTTGTAGTTTTTCTAGTTGATGTGTGAGGTTGAACTAAACATTTTTCAATAAAAGAAGGTTCGAACTCCACTTGATCCAAATTTCAAGCCAAAATTTCAATACGTTTGAAAATTAAAGCTTGCCAAATTTGATTAAGGAATTTAATTTTTTTTTGTCTGACTCTTTTCAAAAATTCGTTGTAGTTTTTCTAGTTGATGCGTGAGGTTGAGCTAAACATTTTTCAATAAAGGAAGGTTCGAACTCCACTTGATCCAAATTTCAAGCCAAAATTTTAATACGTTTGAAAATTACAGCTTGCCAAATTTGATTAAGGAATTTAATTTTTTTTTGTCTGACTCTTTTCAAAAATTCGTTGTAGTTTTTCTAGTTGATGTGTGAGGTTGAACTAAACATTTTTCAATAAAGGAAGGTTCGAACTCCACTTGATCCAAATTTCAAGCCAAAATTTCAATACGTTTGAAAATTACAGCTTGCCAAATTTGATTAAGGAATTTAATTTTTTTTTGTCTGACTCTTTTCAAAAATTCGTTGTAGTTTTTCTAGTTGATGCGTGAGGTTGAGCTAAACATTTTTCAATAAAGGAAGGTTCGAACTCCACTTGATCCGAATTTCAAGACAAAATTTCAATACATTTGAAAATTACAGCATGCCAAATTTTAATAAGGAATTTATTTTTTTTTTGTCTGACTCTTTTCAAAATTCGTTGTAGTTTTTCTATTTGATGTGTGAGGTTGAACTAAACATTTTTCAATAAAGGAATGTTCGAACTCCACTTGATCCAAATTTCAAGCCAAAATTTCAATACGTTTGAAAATTACAGCTTGCCAAATTTGATTAAGGAATTTATTTTTTTTTGTCTGACTCTTTTCAAAAATTCCTTGTAGTTTTTCTAGTTGATGTGTGAAGTTTAACTCAAATTCAGCGCCACCAACCTAACCTCAAAAAATAAAATACTTTCGTTGATATAGTCGATACGTTTCGCGGATACGTTTTGCCGAAACTCCACTCATCGATCATTGACTATGATCGATGACGCCAATATAAATCAAATTTAAGCCGCGGCTGATGACCGCATTAAAATTCCAGGCAAAACTGCTCCATTGTTGGACATCTCCATTCCATCCGGAAACTTTCTTGCCATATTTCAATCTAAACATTTGAATAATCTACGATTGTCATTTGCTATCCAACTTGAAAGTTGCATAGAACAAGAAAAACTTCTAATATATTCGTGCAAGAGCGGCTAATTCTCATGGGCGGCATTAAAACTTTGAGTGTGAGTTTTGTTGACAGACACAAGTAGTTTGAACGCTGTCAGGTAGCGACTTGGCCAACTTCTCAACTCTAAACTGTTGGTGAAGTTGTGACGTCTGGGATGGGGTATTTGGAGGGCGATTAAGTGTGATAGATTGCTTTCAGTAATGACGATGCAGAAATTTTCGCTTAAAAAAAACATTATATTGTCCAATGGTGACTATTTCCACGATCAAAAGATCCAGAAAAAGGGTCATTTTTTCACGAATAACATGATTTTTGCTCCGGTAGTGTCGATTTCTACACTCAAATGCACCAGAAGGGTGCCATTTTTTACGTGTAGTGACATAATATCATTTTTGAGGTAGAGATCACTTGTGGTAATATTTTAGTTCCGGTAGTGGCAATTTGTGAATACACAAGAAAAATGCCATTTTTTACGTGTAGTGATGCAATAAAACGATTAAGGGATAGTTTGGATTCCTATTTATCCATTAATACCGGTAGTGACCATTTTAAAAATAAAAATACACAATAAAAATGTTGACATTTTTAAACATTTTTCAATTTTTAAATTAGGACAGGACATAGAAAAATGTTATTTTATCTTGGACAGTGTGGAATTGGACAGAGTATTTTTTTTGGACAGTTTGAGTCGACTTTTATGAAAATTTGCACTCGTTCAGTATAAAATTCATGATTCCTATAATTTTGGAAAAAATTACTTTAAATTTGGACACGACATAGAAATATGTCCATTTCATTATACACGATCGTCTGGACATTTTGGAATTGGACAACGTACTTTTTTGGACAGTTTGAGTCGACTTTTATGAAAATTTGCACTCGTTCAGTATAAAATTCATAATTCCTATAATTTTGGAAAAAATGACTTTAAATTTGGACACGACATAGAAATATGTCCATTTCATTATACACGATCGTCTGGACATTTTGGAATTGGACAAAGTACTTTTTTGGACAGTTTGAGTCGACTTTTATGAAAATTTGCACTCGTTCAGTATAAAATTCATAATTCCTATAATTTTGGAAAAAATGACTTTAAATTTGGACACGACATAGAAATATGTCCATTTCATTATACACGATCGTCTGGACATTTTGGAATTGGACAAAGTACTTTTTTGGACAGTTTGAGTCGACTTTTATGAAAATTTGCACTCGTTCAGTATAAAATTCATAATTCCTATAATTTTGGAAAAAATGACTTTAAATTTGGACACGACATAGAAATATGTCCATTTCATTATACACGATCGCCTGGACATTTTGGAATTGGACAAAGTACTTTTTTGGACAGTTTGAGTCGACTTTTATGAAAATTTGCACTCGTTCAGTATAAAATTCATAATTCCTATAATTTTGGAAAAAATGACTTTAAATTTGGACACGACATAGAAATATGTCCATTTCATTATACACGATCGCCTGGACATTTTGGAATTGGACAAAGTACTTTTTTGGACAGTTTGAGTCGACTTTTATGAAAATTTGCACTCGTTCAGTATAAAATTCATAATTCCTATAATTTTGGAAAAAATGACTTTAAATTTGGACACGACATAGAAATATGTCCATTTCATTATACACGATCGTCTGGACATTTTGGAATTGGACAAAGTACTTTTTTGGACAGTTTGAGTCGACTTTTATGAAAATTTGCACTCGTTCAGTATAAAATTCATAATTCCTATAATTTTGGAAAAAATGACTTTAAATTTGGACACGACATAGAAATATGTCCATTTTATTATACACGATTGTCTGGACATTTTGGAATTGGACAAAGTACTTTTTTGGACAGTTTGAGTCGACTTTTATGAAAATTTGCACTCGTTCAGTATGAAATTCATAATTCCTATAATTTTGGAAAAAATGACTTTAAATTTGGACACGACATAGAAATATGTCCATTTCATTATACACGATCGTCTGGACATTTTGGAATTGGACAAAGTACTTTTTTGGACAGTTTGAGTCGACTTTTATGAAAATTTGCACTCGTTCAGTATAAAATTCATAATTCCTATAATTTTGGAAAAAATGACTTTAAATTTGGACACGACATAGAAATATGTCCATTTTATTATACACGATTGTCTGGACATTTTGGAATTGGACAAAGTACTTTTTTGTACAGTTTGAGTCGACTTTTATGAAAATTTGCACTCGTTCAGTATAAAATTCATAATTCCTATAATTTTGGAAAAAATGACTTTAAATTTGGACACGACATAGAAATATGTCCATTTCATTATACACGATCGCCTGGACATTTTGTGGACAAAGTACTTTTTTGGACAGTTTGAGTCGACTTTTATGAAAATTTGCACTCGTTCAGTATAAAATTCATAATTCCTATAATTTTGGAAAAAATGACTTTAAATTTGGACACGACATAGAAATATGTCCATTTCATTATACACGATCGTCTGGACATTTTGGAATTGGACAAAGTACTTTTTTGGACAGTTTGAGTCGACTTTTATGAAAATTTGCACTCGTTCAGTATAAAATTCATGATTCCTATAATTTTGGAAAAAATTACTTCAAATTTGGACACGACATAGAAATATGTCCACTTTATTATACACGATTGTCTGGACATTTTGGAATTGGACAAAGTACTTTTTTGGACAGTTTGAGTCGACTTTTATGAAAATTTGCACTCGTTCAGTATAAAATTCATGATTCCTATAATTTTGGAAAAAATTACTTTAAATTTGGACACGACATAGAAATATGTCCATTTCATTATACACGATCGTCTGGACATTTTGGAATTGGACAAAGTACTTTTTTGGACAGTTTGAGTCGACTTTTATGAAAATTTGCACTCGTTCAGTATAAAATTCATGATTCCTATAATTTTGGAAAAAATTACTTTAAATTTGGACACGACCTAGAAATATGTCCATTTCATTATACACGATCGTCTGGACATTTTGGAATTGGACAAAGTACTTTTTTGGACAGTTTGAGTCGACTTTTATGAAAATTTGCACTCGTTCAGTATAAAATTCATGATTCCTATAATTTCTGAAAAAATTACTTTAAATTTGGACACGACATAGAAATATGTCCATTTCATTATACACGATCGTCTGGACATTTTGGAATTGGACAAAGTACTTTTTTGGACAGTTTGAGTTGACTTTTATGAAAATTTGCACTCGTTCAGTATAAAATTCATAATTCCTATAATTTTGGAAAAAATGACTTTAAATTTGGACACGACATAGAAATATGTCCATTTTATTATACACGATTGTCTGGACATTTTGGAATTGGACAAAGTACTTTTTTGGACAGTTTGAGTCGACTTTTATGAAAATTTGCACTCGTTCAGTATAAAATTCATGATTCCTATAATTTTGGAAAAAATTACTTTAAATTTGGACACGACCTAGAAATATGTCCATTTCATTATACACGATCGTCTGGACATTTTGGAATTGGACAAAGTACTTTTTTGGACAGTTTGAGTCGACTTTTATGAAAATTTGCACTCGTTCAGTATAAAATTCATGATTCCTATAATTTCTGAAAAAATTACTTTAAATTTGGACACGACATAGAAATATGTCCATTTCATTATACACGATCGTCTGGACATTTTGGAATTGGACAAAGTACTTTTTTGGACAGTTTGAGTTGACTTTTATGAAAATTTGCACTCGTTCAGTATAAAATTCATAATTCCTATAATTTTGGAAAAAATGACTTTAAATTTGGACACGACATAGAAATATGTCCATTTTATTATACACGATTGTCTGGACATTTTGGAATTGGACAAAGTACTTTTTTGGACAGTTTGAGTCGACTTTTATGAAAATTTGCACTCGTTCAGTATAAAATTCATGATTCCTATAATTTTGGAAAAAATTACTTTAAATTTGGACACGACATAGAAATATGTCCATTTCGTTATACACGATCGTCTGAACATTTTGGAATTGGACAAAGTACTTTTTTGGACAGTTTGAGTCGACTTTTATGAAAATTTGCACTCGTTCAGTATAAAATTCATAATTCCTATAATTTTGGAAAAAATGACTTTA
This sequence comes from Orchestes rusci, assembly GCA_958502075.1. Lineage (NCBI taxonomy): Eukaryota > Metazoa > Arthropoda > Insecta > Coleoptera > Curculionidae > Orchestes > Orchestes rusci. The sequence goes on from OY293307.1 coordinate 36,455,041, forward strand.
AATTTGGACACGACATAGAAATATGTCCATTTCATTATACACGATCGCCTGGACATTTTGGAATTGGACAAAGTACTTTTTTGGACAGTTTGAGTCGACTTTTATGAAAATTTGCACTCGTTCAGTATAAAATTCATAATTCCTATAATTTTGGAAAAAATGACTTTAAATTTGGACACGACATAGAAATATGTCCATTTCATTATACACGATCGTCTGGACATTTTGGAATTGGACAAAGTACTTTTTTGGACAGTTTGAGTCGACTTTTATGAAAATTTGCACTCGTTCAGTATAAAATTCATAATTCCTATAATTTTGGAAAAAATGACTCTAAATTTGGACACGACATAGAAATATGTCCATTTCATTATACACGATCGTCTGGACATTTTGGAATTGGACAAAGTACTTTTTTGGACAGTTTGAGTCGACTTTTATGAAAATTTGCACTCGTTCAGTATAAAATTCATAATTCCTATAATTTTGGAAAAAATGACTTTAAATTTGGACACGACATAGAAATATGTCCATTTTATTATACACGATTGTCTGGACATTTTGGAATTGGACAAAGTACTTTTTTGGACAGTTTGAGTCGACTTTTATGAAAATTTGCACTCGTTCAGTATAAAATTCATGATTCCTATAATTTTGGAAAAAATTACTTTAAATTTGGACACGACATAGAAATATGTCCATTTCATTATACACGATCGTCTGGACATTTTGGAATTGGACAAAGTACTTTTTTGGACAGTTTGAGTCGACTTTTATGAAAATTTGCACTCGTTCAGTATAAAATTCATAATTCCTATAATTTTGGAAAAAATGACTTTAAATTTGGACACGACATAGAAATATGTCCATTTCATTATACACGATCGCCTGGACATTTTGGAATTGGACAAAGTACTTTTTTGGACAGTTTGAGTCGACTTTTATGAAAATTTGCACTCGTTCAGTATGAAATTCATAATTCCTATAATTTTGGAAAAAATGACTTTAAATTTGGACACGACATAGAAATATGTCCATTTCATTATACACGATCGTCTGGACATTTTGGAATTGGACAAAGTACTTTTTTGGACAGTTTGAGTCGACTTTTATGAAAATTTGCACTCGTTCAGTATAAAATTCATAATTCCTATAATTTTGGAAAAAATGACTTTAAATTTGGACACGACATAGAAATATGTCCATTTCATTATACACGATCGCCTGGACATTTTGGAATTGGACAAAGTACTTTTTTGGACAGTTTGAGTCGACTTTTATGAAAATTTGCACTCGTTCAGTATGAAATTCATAATTCCTATAATTTTGGAAAAAATGACTTTAAATTTTGACACGACATAGAAATATGTCCATTTTATTATACACGATTGTCTGGACATTTTGGAATTGGACAAAGTACTTTTTTGGACAGTTTGAGTCGACTTTTATGAAAATTTGCACTCGTTCAGTATAAAATTCATGATTCCTATAATTTTGGAAAAAATTACTTTAAATTTGGACACGACATAGAAATATGTCCATTTCATTATACACGATCGTCTGGACATTTTGGAATTGGACAAAGTACTTTTTTGGACAGTTTGAGTCGACTTTTATGAAAATTTGCACTCGTTCAGTATAAAATTCATAATTCCTATAATTTTGGAAAAAATGACTTTAAATTTGGACACGACATAGAAATATGTCCATTTTATTATACACGATTGTCTGGACATTTTGGAATTGGACAAAGTACTTTTTTGGACAGTTTGAGTCGACTTTTATGAAAATTTGCACTCGTTCAGTATAAAATTCATGATTCCTATAATTTTGGAAAAAATTACTTTAAATTTGGACACGACATAGAAATATGTCCATTTCATTATACACGATCGTCTGGACATTTTGGAATTGGACAAAGTACTTTTTTGGACAGTTTGAGTCGACTTTTATGAAAATTTGCACTCGTTCAGTATAAAATTCATAATTCCTATAATTTTGGAAAAAATGACTTTAAATTTGGACACGACATAGAAATATGTCCATTTCATTATACACGATCGCCTGGACATTTTGGAATTGGACAAAGTACTTTTTTGGACAGTTTGAGTCGACTTTTATGAAAATTTGCACTCGTTCAGTATGAAATTCATAATTCCTATAATTTTGGAAAAAATGACTTTAAATTTGGACACGACATAGAAATATGTCCATTTCATTATACACGATCGCCTGGACATTTTGGAATTGGACAAAGTACTTTTTTGGACAGTTTGAGTCGACTTTTATGAAAATTTGCACTCGTTCAGTATGAAATTCATAATTCCTATAATTTTGGAAAAAATGACTTTAAATTTGGACACGACATAGAAATATGTCCATTTCATTATACACGATCGCCTGGACATTTTGGAATTGGACAAAGTACTTTTTTGGACAGTTTGAGTCGACTTTTATGAAAATTTGCACTCGTTCAGTATGAAATTCATAATTCCTATAATTTTGGAAAAAATGACTTTAAATTTGGACACGACATAGAAATATGTCCATTTCATTATACACGATCGCCTGGACATTTTGGAATTGGACAAAGTACTTTTTTGGACAGTTTGAGTCGACTTTTATGAAAATTTGCACTCGTTCAGTATAAAATTCATAATTCCTATAATTTTGGAAGAAATGACTTTAAATTTGGACACGACATAGAAATATGTCCATTTCATTATACACGATCGTCTGGACATTTTGGAATTGGACAAAGTACTTTTTTGAACAGTTTGAGTCGACTTTTATGAAAATTTGCACTCGTTCAGTATAAAATTCATAATTCCTATAATTTTGGAAAAAATGACTTTAAATTTGGACACGACATAGAAATATGTCCATTTCATTATACACGATCGTCTGGACATTTTGGAATTGGACAAAGTACTTTTTTGGACAGTTTGAGTCGACTTTTATGAAAATTTGCACTCGTTCAGTATAAAATTCATAATTCCTATAATTTTGGAAAAAATGCCTTTTAATTTGGACACAACATAGAAATATGTCCATTTCATTATACAAGATTGTCTGGACATTTTGGAATTGGACAAAGAACTTTTTTGGACAGTTTGAGTCGACTTTTATGAAAATTTGCACTCGTTCAGTATAAAATTCATAATTCCTATAATTTTGGAAAAAATGACTTTAAATTTGGACACGACATAGAAATATGTCCATTCCATTATACACGATCGTCTGGACATTTTGGAATTGGACAAAGTACTTTTTTGGACAGTTTAAGTAGACTTTTATGAAAATTTGCACTCGTCCAGTATAAAATTCATAATTCCTATAATTTTGGAAAAAATGCCTTTTAATTTGGACACAACATAGAAATATGTCCATTTCATTATACAAGATTGTCTGGACATTTTGGAATTGGACAAAGAACTTTTTTGGACAGTTTGAGTCGACTTTTATGAAAATTTGCACTCGTTCAGTATAAAATTCATAATTCCTATAATTTTGGAAAAAATGACTTTAAATTTGGACACGACATAAAAATCTGTCCATTTCATTATACACGATCGTCTGGACATTTTGAAATTGGACAAAGTACTTTTTTGGACAGTTTGAGTCGACTTTTATGAAAATTTGCACTCGTTCAGTATAAAATTCATAATTCCTATAATTTTGGAAAAAATGACTTTAAATTTGGACACGACATAAAAATCTGTCCATTTCATTATACACGATCGTCTGGATATTTTGGAATTGGACAAAGTACTTTTTTGGACAGTTTGAGTCGACTTTTATGAAAATTTGCACTCCTTCAGTATAAAATTCATAATTCCTATAATTTTGGAAAAAATGACTTTAAATTTGGACACGACAAAGAAATATGTCCATTTCATTATACACGATCGTCCGGACATTTTGAAATTGGACAAAGTACTTTTTTGGACAGTTTGAGTCGACTTTTATGAAAATTTGCACTCGTTCAGTATAAAATTCATAATTCCTATAAATTTGGAAAAAATGACTTTAAATTTGGACACGACATAAAAATCTGTCCATTTCATTATACACGATCGTCTGGATATTTTGGAATTGGACAAAGTACTTTTTTGGACAGTTTGAGTCGACTTTTATGAAAATTTGCACTCCTTCAGTATAAAATTCATAATTCCTATAATTTTGGAAAAAATGACTTTAAATTTGGACACGACAAAGAAATATGTCCATTTCATTATACACGATCGTCCGGACATTTTGAAATTGGACAAAGTACTTTTTTGGACAGTTTGAGTCGACTTTTATGAAAATTTGCACTCCTTCAGTATAAAATTCATAATTCCTATAATTTTGGAAAAAATGACTTTAAATTTGGACACGACAAAGAAATATGTCCATTTCATTATACACGATCGTCCGGACATTTTGAAATTGGACAAAGTACTTTTTTGGACAGTTTGAGTCGACTTTTATGAAAATTTGCACTCGTTCAGTATAAAATTCATAATTCCTATAATTTTGGAAAAAATGACTTTTAATTTGGACACGACATAAAAATCTGTCCATTTCATTATACACGATCGTCTGGATATTTTGGAATTGGACAAAGTACTTTTTTGGACAGTTTGAGTCGACTTTTATGAAAATTTGCACTCCTTCAGTATAAAATTCATAATTCCTATAATTTTGGAAAAAATGACTTTAAATTTGGACACGACATAAAAATCTGTCCATTTCATTATACACGATCGTCTGGATATTTTGGAATTGGACAAAGTACTTTTTTGGACAGTTTGAGTCGACTTTTATGAAAATTTGCACTCCTTCAGTATAAAATTCATAATTCCTATAATTTTGGAAAAAATTACTTTAAATTTGGACACGACATAGAAATATGTCCATTTCATCATACACGATCGTCTGGACATTTTGGAATTGGACAAAGTACTTTTTTGGACAGTTTGAGTTGACTTTTATGAAAATTTGCACTCGTTCAGTATAAAATTCATAATTCCTATAATTTTGGAAAAAATGACTTTAAATTTGGACACGACAAAGAAATATGTCCATTTCATTATACACGATCGTCCGGACATTTTGAAATTGGACATAGTACTTTTTTGGACAGTTTGAGTCGACTTTTATGAAAATTTGCACTCGTTCAGTATAAAATTCATAATTCCTATAATTTTGGAAAAAATGACTTTAAATTTGGACACGACATAAAAATCTGTCCATTTCATTATACACGATCGTCTGGATATTTTGGAATTGGACAAAGTACTTTTTTGGACAATTTGAGTCGACTTTTATGAAAACTTGCACTCCTTCAGTATAAAATTCATAATTCCTATAATTTTGGAAAAAATGACTTTAAATTTGGACACGACATAAAAATCTGTCCATTTCATTATACACGATCGTCTGGATATTTTGGAATTGGACAAGGTACTTTTTTGGCAGTTTGAGTCGACTTTTATGAAAATTTGCACTCCTTCAGTATAAAATTCATAATTCCTATAATTTTGGAAAAAATGACTTTAAATTTGGACACGACATAAAAATCTGTCCATTTCATTAAACACGATCGTCTGGATATTTTGGAATTGGACAAAGTACTTTTTTGGACAGTTTGAGTCGACTTTTATGAAAATTTGCACTCCTTCAGTATAAAATTCATAATTCCTATAATTTTGGAAAAAATTACTTTAAATTTGGACACGACATAGAAATATGTCCATTTCATCATACACGATCGTCTGGACATTTTGGAATTGGACAAAGTACTTTTTTGGACAGTTTGAGTTGACTTTTATGAAAATTTGCACTCGTTCAGTATAAAATTCATAATTCCTATAATTTTGGAAAAAATGACTTTAAATTTGGACACGACATAAAAATCTGTCCATTTCATTATACACGATCGTCTGGATATTTTGGAATTGGACAAAGTACTTTTTTGGACAGTTTGAGTCGACTTTTATGAAAATTTGCACTCCTTCAGTATAAAATTCATAATTCCTATAATTTTGGAAAAAATGACTTTAAATTTGGACACGACATAAAAATCTGTCCATTTCATTATACACGATCGTCTGGATATTTTGGAATTGGACAAAGTACTTTTTTGGACAGTTTGAGTCGACTTTTATGAAAATTTGCACTCCTTCAGTATAAAATTCATAATTCCTATAATTTTGGAAAAAATTACTTTAAATTTGGACACGACATAGAAATATGTCCATTTCATCATACACGATCGTCTGGACATTTTGGAATTGGACAAAGTACTTTTTTGGACAGTTTGAGTTGACTTTTATGAAAATTTGCACTCGTTCAGTATAAAATTCATAATTCCTATAATTTTGGAAAAAATGACTTCAAATTTGGACACGACATAGAAATATGTCCATTTCATTATACACGATCGTCTGGACATTTTGGAATTGGACAAAGTACTTTTTTGGACAGTTTGAGTCGACTTTTATGAAAATTTGCACTCGTTCAGTATAAAATTCAAAATTTCTATAATTTTGGAAAAAATCACTTCAAATTTGTACAGGACAAAGAAATATGTCCATTTCATTATACACGAGCTTCTGGAGATTTTGGAATTGAAAAAAGTATTTTTTTGGACAGTTCAAGTCAACTTTTTTGAAAATTTGTACTCGTTCAGTATAAAATTCATAATTCCTATAATTTTGGAAAAAATTACTTGAAATTTGGACAAGACAAATAGAAATGTTATTTTTTTTACTCGAAACAGTGAATTATCTCAAAAACAAAATACTTCAGAAAAAAATGTTTCAAACAAAAGTTGTTCAGTATCAAGGGGAAAGTACCACGAATATTTTTTTTCACCTTGACCTTGATTACAAGGTTATAACAAGGTCAACATGATTTTTTTTAATGGAAAGTTACATTTTTCAGTGCAGAATCTTATTCTTCATAAAAAAAGAAGTAACTTTTATTTGAAACTTGTTTTCATCATTCTTCAAAATTTTATTTTTCATTTCGTCTGTAGAAAATAAAAGAGTCCATGGATGTAAAAACCTTGTAGGTAAGCCCTCATCAACCTAATGCATCCACAAGGCATTAAATCTCGTCTCATCCTGAATAATCCAGCAACAGAGAGTGACCTATTTATTCACGCGATGACGATAAACCATTCTGAATTCCGTTTGACCCTCGTGCCTGGTTTATGAGCTTCGTTGCCTAGAAAAATACTCTTTTGCATACTCTAGATATTTTAATATAGGCATACTGATTCAACTCGTTGACTATATGTATGGAATTTTATTATTCTTCACAAAAGCTACCCATAGACGAGCGTTCTTTGCTGTGGGAATGTCGAATCCTACAGCAAAATATAAGATGTGCTATGAGAAAGGATTTTGCGAAATTTTATCCCTAAGGGGGTGAAAAGGGTGAGGGTCGGAAAAATCATATATTGATGAAAAATTATGTATTTTTGGTCACATCATCTTGAAACTTCATATAAATAATCTTGAATGAAATTGATTAAACACATGTATCGTTGTTTTTTAAAATTCACTCCCTAGGGGGGACAAAGTCGGGCTCAAAGGAGATGGGTGGAAAGCAACATTTGTTGACCTCGTATTTAAGAACAAATTCGAGGGCAAGGTGGAATGACGTATTTTTGGTCACATCCTAAAGGGTGGGGGTGTGGAAAATCATAAATCAATGAAAAATTGTATATTTGGTCACATCGACTTGAAACTTCATATAAATAATCTTGAATGAAATTGATTAAACACATGTTTCGTTATTTTGAGAAATCCAGCCCCTAAGGGGGTCAAATTCAGACTTGAAGGAGTGGGTGGAAAATATCGTTAATCAATGAAAGATTATGTATTATTGTTAACATCATGTTAAAACTTCATATTAACAATCTTAAATGAAATTAATTGAACACGTGTATCGTTGTTTTTCAAAATTCAACCCCTAGTGGGGACAAAGTCGGGCTCAAAGGAGATGGGGTGGAAAGCAACATTTGTTGACCTCGTATTTCAGAACAAATTCGAGGGCAAGGTGGAATATATTTTTGATCACATCCTTATTGAAGTGGGGGTGTGGAAAATCATAAATCAATAAAAAATTGTATTTTTTGTCACATCGACTTCAAACTTCATATTATTAATCTTGCATGAAATCAATGAAACACATGTTTCGTCGTTTTTAAAAATTCAACCCTTAAGGGGGTAAACGGGGTGAAGGTGTGAAAAACAATAAAAATCAATGGAAAAAATGTACTTTTTGTCACTTCGACTTGAAACCTCATATAAATAATCTTGAATGAAATTGATTAAACACATGTTTCGTAATTTTGCGAAATTCAGCCCCTAAGAGGTCAAATTCGGACTTGAAGGAGTGGGTGGAAAAAATCGTTGAATCATAAGAGAATAAAATACTGTATTTTTCGTCAGATCGACTTCAAACTTCATATTATTAATCTTGCATGAAATCAATGAAACACCTGTTTCGTCGTTTTTCAAAATTCAACCCTTAAGGGGGTAAACGAGGTGGAGGTGTGAAAAACCATAAAAATCAATGGAAAAAATGTGCTTTTGGTCACTTCGACTTGAAACCTCCTATAAATAATCTTGAATGAAATTAAACACATGTTTCGTAATTTTGCAAAATTCAGCCCCTAAGGGGTCAAATTCGGACTTGAAGGAGTGGGTGGAAAAAATCGTTGAATCATAAGAGAATAAAATACTGTATTTTTCGTCAGATCGACTTCAAACTTCATATTATTAATCTTGCATGAAATCAATGAAACACATGTTTCGTCGTTTTTCAAAATTCAACCCTTAAAGGGGTAAACGGGGTGGGGGTGTGAAAAACCATAAAAATCAATGGGAAAAATGTACTTTTGGTCACATCGACTTGAAACCTCATATGAATAATCTTGAATGAAATTGATTAAACACATGTTTCGTGATTTTGCAAAATTCAGCCCCTAAGGGGTCAAATTCGGACTTGAAGGAGTGGGTGGAAAAAAAAGTTAGATCATAAATCAATAAAATACTGTATTTTTCGTCACATCGACTTCAAACTTCATATTATTAATCTTGCATGAAATCAATGAAACACATGTTTCGTCGTTTTTAAAAATTCAACCCTTAAGAGGGTAAACGGAGTGGGGATGTGAAAAACCATAAAAATCAATGGAAAAAATGAACTTTTGGTCACTTCGACTTGAAACCTCTTATAAATAATCTTGAATGGAATTGATTTAACACATGTTTCGTAATTTTGCGAAATTCAGCCCCTAAGGGGTCAAATTCGGACTTGAAGGAGTGGGTGGAAAAAAAAGTTAGATCATAAATCAATAAAATACTGTATTTTTCGTCACATCGACTTCAAACTTCATATTATTAATCTTGCATGAAATCAATGAAACACATGTTTCGTCGTTTTTAAAAATTCAACCCTTAAGAGGGTAAACAGAGTGGGGATGTGAAAAACCATAAAAATCAATGGGAAAAATGTACTTTTGGTCACATCGACTTGAAACCTTATATGAATAATCTTGAATGAAATTGATTAAACACATGTTTCGTGATTTTGCGAAATTCAGCCCCTAAGGGGTCAAATTCGGACTTGAAGGAGTGGGCGGAAAAAAAAGTTAGACCATAAATCAATAAAATACTGTATTTTTCGTCACATCGACTTCAAACTTCATATTATTAATCTTGCATGAAATCAATGAAACACATGTTTCGTCGTTTTTAAAAATTCAACCCTTAAGAGGGTAAACGGAGTGGGGATGTGAAAAACCATAAAAATCAATGGAAAAAATGAACTTTTGGTCACTTCGACTTGAAACCTCTTATAAATAATCTTGAATGAAATTGATTTAACACATGTTTCGTAATTTTGCGAAATTCAGCCCCTAAGGGGTCAAATTCGGACTTGAAGGAGTGGGTGGAAAAAATCGTTGAATCATAAATCAATAAAATACTGTATTTTTTGTCACATCGACTTCCAACTTCATATTATTAATCTTGCATGAAATCAATGAAACACATGTTTCGTCGTTTTTCAAAATTCAACCCTTAAGGGGGTAAACGGGGTGGGGGTGTGAAAAACCATAAAAATCAATGGAAAAAATGTACTTTTGGTCACTTCGACTTGAAACCTCTTATAAATAATCTTGAATGAAATTGATTAAACACATGTTTCGTAATTTTGCGAAATTCAGCCCCTAAGGGGGTCAAATTCAGACTTGAAGGAGTGGGTGGAAAAAATCGTTAAATCATAAATCAATAAAATACTGTATGTTTTATTGGATGAAGTTCTAATGATCAAAGTTAATCTTCCGCCTGTTGATTCGCTTTGATCTTATGCGAATAGTCATTATCCATTGTTTGCGGTTGCTTGTGGATGTATGGTTTCGCTGGCTGATAGCTGGATAAGGAGTAGACGGCTTTCATGTGTGGCAATCTCTAATTTGACGTTTAATCAGTTATGGAATAATTATGTAGCTGTGGTTGATCGGACTGGAAATATGATATATTCGATTGAATGCTGTTGTTCTGCTGCATGTCACTTTTACTCAATTTTTATTACACAATAACTGGTTGAAACCTGAATTTCACTCAAACTAATCTTAAAAAGTTATTTGCCCAAAGTAACATAAACTCAACAACGACTAACCTAACTTGACCGAAACTGAATCAAAACTATCCTAACCTAGGTTCAGCGTTTGGGTTAAGTCGGTTGTTTAACTAATCAACCCAAACTTATCTTAGATTAATTCAACTGAACTTACCAAAACTACTTCAACCTAGGCTGAGTTAAGTTTGATTCAATTAACCCAAACTAACGCAGCTTAACCCAAGCTGAGTTTATGTAAAGTTGGGTTATTTTTGGTCAAGTTTTCATCAACTTTGTGTTATGTTCAGTCAGATCACTAACTTAAACGAATTGAGCTTAACATAAAACTCACCACAAACCTATCCAACGCTACTTTACACAAACTCAAACAAAATAATACTAAACTTGAAGTTACTTTGACAAAAATGTTACTCAACTTGACACAACCTCAACCGGAGATAAGCAAACTTGAATCAAACTGTCTCAACTTAACACATTGTCAAACTATACGCCGCATCAAAACAAAAAATCTCGAGCAGAACGACCCATTATGCGACCCGGCACGCAACGCATTTATCAGAGTTGTACTCAGATCAGTTCAAGCAATCTAGACTTGTTTCTATTCCAAAAAGTGGCAGTTAAGTCTGAAAGATTAGTCTTATATTCCCTACATTTTTGATCCAATCTGTTTATACTCAATAACAACATGGATTTATTAATTTTTTTTATGTGAGACAGAATAAAGTGGAATACGACCCTGGAAAGCCGCCGCGTGCTACTGTTTATATCAGGCGACTTCGTTCGAAAATGCCAGCATGCACTATTTCCTCATGTTATTCCATCATACACATCTAATTGAAACTTCTACGACTAGTTCGAGCGTCGAAAATCAGATCAGACCCGTCTCGACGTCTGGATAATTCGAGATACGTCCCCTAACTTTCCACTTCGACTTATGCAAATATCTCCACGCTATCTTTCCAAGACTACATTTCCAACTATCATCCAAGAAATACCCGAAAGATTAGGAAGTAATTCCACTCTGGAGCCACGTCGATATAAAGCTGTTTTTCAGCTCTGACCAGATTAGTTCATCAGCCAAAATAGTGCATGTGCTTATGGAGATTGAAGTTCTTGAACCCAGCAAAAGGTCAAAATTCTAGAATAACTTTCAGTTGATTACAGCGATCTGGAATAATTTTCCGGTTATTCTTGGTTTAATTGAGCGTGCGACGATGCGGTACGACACGACACCTCGCCCATTTCCGCTTGTTTGGGCTGTTTTGTTTGGAATTTTGTTCCTTTATTTCCGTGATATTGTTATTTATTGACTCCATCAACCGGTAAACAAACTCGATTAGACTTGATTTGCTGCAGCCATTAATTATTCACTATTAACTTACAATAGATAATGATCAAGTCTTGATGATGCGCCGGTAACCACATACCTGGAAAATAATAATCTGGTCATTATCAATAGAACTGTAATATGATCATTGTATCTTACAGTTTGTGGTCTGTGGCTCAATAAATATGTAAATTTATATAAACAGCGCCCACACAAGCAACTTGCTCCAATAAAATATGAAATGCCATCAGTTCTAACCACGCCCACTAATTGTGTATGCACATCCCTCCTCTGAAAACGCCCCTAATTGATCATATCGATACAAAGAGAGATCTCAACGTAACAATACAACCCCCTCCTCTCAATAAATCAAAACAAAATGTCATTTCTGATCACATCCCTCCTCCAACCACGCCCTCATTTGATTGCATTGAAACAAGGAGGAGTTTCAACGGACCTACTTCAAGCCCCTCCTTGATAAATCAGACACGCCTCGATCAGCTATTGTCCAATAGATCATATTATTAATCTCAGAAAAATCATTACATGTGATTTGAATAAAAATAAACAACGCCCACACAAGCAACTTGCTCCAATAAAATATGAAATGCCATCAGTTCTAACCACGCCCACTAATTGTGTATGCACATCCCTCCTCTAAACACACCCCCAATTGATCATATTGAAACAAAGAGAGATCTCAACGTAACAATACAAGCCCCTCCTCTCAATAAATCAAAACAAAATGTCATTTCTGACCACATCCCTCCTCCAGCCACGCCCTCAATTGATTGCATTGGAACAAGGAGGAGTTTCAACGGACCTACTTCAAGCCCCTCCTTGATAAATCGATACACGCCTCAATCAGCTATTGTCCAATCCATCATATTATTATTCTCATAAGAATCATTGCTTGGGATTTGAAAGCATATAAACAACGCCCACTCAAGCAACTTTCTCCAATTAAATATGAAATGCCATCAGTTCTAACCACGCCCACTAATTGTGTATGCACATCACTCCTCTTATCACACCCCCAATTGATCATATTGAAACAAAAAGAGATCTCAACGTAACAATACAAGCCCCTCCTCTCAAAAAATCAAAACAAAATGTCATTTCTGACTACATCCCTTCTCCAACCACGCCCTCAATTGATTACATTGAAACAAGGAGGAGTTTCAACGGAACTACTTCAAGCCCCTCCTTGATAAATCGGGACACGCCTCGATCAGCTATTGTCCAATCCATCATATTATTATTCTCAGAAGAATTATTACATGTGATTTGAATGAATATAAACAACGCCCACTGAAGCAACTTCCTCCAATAAAATATAAAATGCGATTAGTTCTTACCACGCCCACTTATTGTGTTTGCGCATCCCTCTTCTAAACACACCCCCAATTGATCATATTGAAACAAAGAGATCTCAACGTAACAATACAAGCCCCTCCTCTCAAAAAATCAAAACAAAATGACATTTCTGACCACATCCCTCCTCCAACCACGCCCTCAATTGATTGCATTGAAACAAGGAGGAGTTTCAACGGAACTACTTCAAGCCCCTCCTTGATAAATCGGGACACGCCTCGATCAGCTATTGTCCAATCCATCATATTATTCTCATAAGAATCATTGCTTGGGATTTGAATGCATATAAACAACGCCCACTCAAGCAACTTCCTACAATAAAATATGAAATGCCATTAGTTCTAACCACGCCCACTAATTGTGTATGCACATAACTCCTCTAAACACACCCCCAATTGATCATATTGAAACAAAGAGATCTCAACGTAACAATACAAGCCCCTCCTCTCAATAAATCAAAACAAAATGACATTTCTGACCACATCCCTCCTTCAACCACGCCCTCAATTGATTGCATTGGAACAAGGAGGAGTTTCAACGGACCTACTTCCAGCCCCTCCTTGATAAATCAAGACACGCCTTGATCAGCTATTGTCCAATCCATCATATTATTATTCTCAGAAGAATCATTAAATGTGATTTGAATAAATATAAACAACGCCCACTGAAGCAACTTCCTCCAATAAAATATAGAATGCGATTAGTTCTTACCACGCCCACGTATTGTGTTTGCGCATCCCTCTTCTAAACACACCCCCAATTGATCATATTGAAACAAAGAGATCTCAACGTAACAATACAAGCCCCTCCTCTCAAAAAATCAAAACAAAATGACATTTCTGACCACATCCCTCCTCCAACCACGCCCTCAATTGATTGCATTGAAACAAGGAGGAGTTTCAACGGAACTACTTCCAGCCCCTCCTTGATAAATCAAGACACGCCTTGATCAGCTATTGTCCAATCCATCATATTATTATTCTCAGAAGAATCATTAAATGTGATTTGAATAAATATAAACAACGCCCACTGAAGCAACTTCCTCCAATAAAATATAGAATGCGATTAGTTCTTACCACGCCCACGTATTGTGTTTGCGCATCCCTCTTCTAAACACACCCCCAATTGATCATATTGAAACAAAGAGATCTCAACGTAACAATACAAGCCCCTCCTCTCAAAAAATCAAAACAAAATGACATTTCTGACCACATCCCTCCTCCAACCACGCCCTCAATTGATTGCATTGAAACAAGGAGGAGTTTCAACGGAACTACTTCCAGCCCCTCCTTGATAAATCAAGACACGCCTCGATCAGCTATTGTCCAATCCATCATATTATTATTCTCATAAGAATCATTGCTTGAGATTTGAATGAATATAAACAACGCCCACTCAAGCAACTTGCTCCAATTAAATATGAAATGCCATCAGTTCTAACCACGCCCACTAATTGTGTATGCACATCACTCCTCTTATCACACCCCCAATTGATCATATTGAAACAAAAAGAGATCTCAACGTAACAATACAAGCCCCTCCTCTCAAAAAATCAAAACAAAATGTCATTTCTGACCACATCCCTCCACCAGCCACGCCCTCAATTGATTGCATTGGAACAAGGAGGAGTTTCAACGGACCTACTTCAAGCCCCTCCTTGATAAATCGGGACACGCCTCAATCAGCTATTGTCCAATCCATCATATTATTATTCTCATAAGAATCATTGCATGAGATTTGAATGAATATGAACAACGCCCATTCAAGCAACTTCCTCCAATAAAATATGAAATGCCATTAGTTCTAACCACGCCCACTAATTGTGCATGCACATAACTCCTCTAAACACACCCCCAATTGATCATATTGAAACAAAGAGAGATCTCAACGTGACAATACAAGCCCCTCCTCTCAAAAAATCAAAACAAAATGACATTTCTGACCACATCCCTCTTCCAACCACGCCCTCAATTAATTGCATTGAAACAAGGAGGAGTTTCAACGGACCCATTTCAAGCCCATCCTTGATAAATCGAGACACGCCTCAATCAGCTCTTGTCCAATCCATCATATTATTATTCTCAGAAAAATCATTGCATGGGATTTGAATGAATATGAACAACGCCCATTCAAGCAACTTCCTCCAATAAAATATGAAATGCCATTAGTTCTAACCACGCCCACTAATTGTGCATGCACATAACTCCTCTAAACACACCCCCAATTGATCATATTGAAACAAAGAGAGATCTCAACGTAACAATACAAGCCCCTCCTCTCAATAAATCAAAACAAAATGTCATTTCTGACCACATCCCTCCTCCAGCCACGCCCTCAATTGATTGCATTGAAACAAGGAGGAGTTTCAACGAACCTTCTTCAAGCCCCTCCTTGATAAATCGGGACACGCCTCAATCAGCTCTTGTCCAATCCATCATATTATTATTCTCAGAAGAATCATTACATGTGATTTGAATAAATATAAACAACGCCCACTCAAGCAACTTGCTCCAATTAAATATGAAATGCCATCAGTTCTAACCACGCCCACTAATTGTGTATGCACATCACTCCTCAAACCACACCCCAAATTGATCATATTGAAACAAAGAGAGATCTCAACGTAACAATACAAGCCCCTCCTCTCAATAAATCAAAACAAAATGTCATTTCTGACCACATCTCTCCTCCAACCACGCCCTCAATTGATTGCATTGAAACAAGGAGAAGTTTCAATGGACCTACTTCAAGTCCCTCCTTGATAAATCGAGACACGCCTCAATCAGCTAATGTCCAATCCATCATATTATTATTCTCATAAGAATCATTGCTTGAGATTTGAATGAATATAAACAACGCCCACTCAAGCAACTTCCTCCAATAAAATATGAAATGCCATTAGTTCTAACCACGCCCACTAAGTTAAGCACATCCACATCCCTCCTCTAACCACGCTTCCAACTGACTGAACAAGGAGTCTCAACTGCAAAACACAATCAAGTATCTCATTTTTGCCACGCCTATTCAATTCATTATCACGTCCTCTAAATTGTTTTTTTTTTTATTTTTTGAACGTTAAACTGGATTTAAAAACCAAAACATACAACTTTCTTTCTCAAATATAACTGGAAAATTTTGTCACATAATGCTTTCCCATTTCCATCGTTCAAAACTGATGCCACGCTCATTTGAATCTCAAACACCCTACCACATTTAAATTTCATATGCTTATCAAAAACCACGCCCCTTTTAGGGGAAATGAGACCGAACTTTGTTCATCTACACTCATTCCAACTAGCCACACCCCCATATTCGCAGCTTGCGCCTTTACAGATGATTAGAGCTTACGATTATTTAGGCTCAACCCTTCAAATTTCTCTGATATATAATTGAAATAAGTATGACCTACTTCAAGCCACTCCTCTTGATAAATCAATAATTATTGTTCACATACTCATCTCAAAAGAATCAATGTATGTGATCTGAGTGAAAAAGCACCGCCCATACTCAAGCCAAATTCTCCAATATGTGAAATAACAGTTCAAACCACACCCATCAATTGTGTATTTAGGCACGTCCCTCCTTCTACACCTCTAATTGAATGTTGTCATAGGCTTTCCCATTTTCATAGCTCAACAATAGAGCCACGCCTATTCAAATCTCAAACACATTCCCTCATTTCAGCTGCATGGGTTTTAAGAAAAGCACGCCCCTTTTATGAGGAAGGGTTGGATCTTTTTCGGAAATTTAACAAGATTCGATATGGAGCTTGGTTTTCATTTTGACATTTTCAGCTCTCGCTTTGCGAAAAACTCGGGCGCCACCCCCTGGATCTATCTGGTAGGGAGCCCACGAAAATCAACAAAAAACCAAGCACGGTTATAAAAACAAAATAAGTAAGAAACAGATTTCAAATTAATACATTTTTTATACTGGTGAGAGACTCAGTATGCGGAAAATACGGCGTAAAAACAAAACAGAAGACGGATGGAAACGGCGCGGGTTTCTGGGAAAAAAATGAATTTCTCTTGCGGTTATTCCCCCCTCACCTGAATTCTTTTTACAATATTGATGTAAAAGAGAGTTTTGGGTTATTTATCATTCATCAACAAAAAAAAAACGGATGAGTTTATTCAACTTCCAACAGAGAACAGAAATGAAGTATTCGTTGAAGAGCAACATTTCCAATATAAATCAAACGCACAAATCCATAAGTTACAATTTTCATCCGCCATGTCAGCAATATAACTGTCACAAACAAGCGCGAATCCAAACACTATTTACAAAAGTGACTCGTCACGTCAAAGCACTTTGCCATTGCTGGTGAACTTTCGACCAAAAATCGAATTTGTGGGGTGCATGTTAATCATAATCGCTATGATGGCAGATCATTCGATATAAATTAGACTCTTGAACACTGAAAATAACGAGGTCCGTAAGCAAAATCCCTGAAGTATGCTTCGGAAAAGCCTTATAAAAAGTTAACTGCTTCTAGTGATATGAATTCAAATTGGAATGGCCCCGTCAGGACAGCAGAATGTCTGGAATACAAAACAGCATTTCTGGAATGATTTTGAAATCTTTCGTCTCTCTCACTTTTGTAAAAAAAAATCAGATTTACAATTCTATTCAGCTGCGTGTCAAACTCAAGTGAGGGAAAAGAATCGACTCTATCGGAGATAAATTTATTTTTGGATCGAGAGCGATTGACCGTCAGCGACTACACGTACAAGTTCAGCTGAAACTGTGGCTTCCCGTTAATTTTCAGGACTAAAATTCCTTGAAAAAAACTAATAGGAGAAAATTTCTTCTATTAATATAATTAATATAATTATTGATATAATTAATATGAAAAAAAATAGTATAAAAGAAGAACTTGTCGTTTTCGTTATTTTTTTTTGTCAATTTTTCATTAGAATTAATGTTAGAGCATATCTGATTGAAAATATTGCGGAAAATTGTCTTAAAAATGATCACAAATAGATGACAGTCATCTATGAAAAAAATCAGGATTCAAAAACTACAACAGATAGAAGTCTGGTTTTTGAAATTTTCCAAAAAAATGTTTGGAAAAACATATCAAGAACATAATTTGAGAAAATATTGCGAAAAATCTCAAAAACTTCAAGTCTCATTTTTAATAAAAAAATTCTACGTGGTTTTATAAATCACCCTGTATATTGAATGGAGCCAGTTGTTGTTAGTTTTATATATACAGGGTGATTTTTGAAAAGCTCATCTACGTCAAGTCAAGTCAAAAAACTACTGAGATATGATTTTTTGAAGATTTAATGACGTGGTTCAATATTTTTGAGTATGTATGTATGTTCGATGGAAGCTCTGATATATACAGGGTGATTTTTGAGACGCTTATTTATAATTTAACGGTAAATCTAGCAAAAAAAGATGTGATTTTTCTAAAGATTTAACGTGGATTAATATTTTTAAGCGGTCCTCACCCTGTTTATTCGTTAGAAGTTATTTATTATTGGTTAAGTATATACAGGGTGATTTTTGAAAGGCTTATCTACAATTAAGCTGGAAATCCTCCAAGATATGTCAAAAAACTACTGAAATATGATGTTTTGAAGATTTAATTTCGTGGTTCAATATTTTTGAGTATGTACGTATATTCGTTGGAAGCTTTGATATATACAGGGTGATTTTTGAGAGGCATAATTATGATTTGACAGTAAATCTGCCAGAAAAAGGTGTGATTTTCTAAAAGATTTAACGTGGATTATTATTTTTAAGCGGTCCTCACCCTGTTTATTCGTTAGAAGTTATTTGTTATTGGTTTAGTATATACAGGGTGATTTTTGAAAGGCCTATCTACAATTTAGCCGCAAATCCTCCAAGATATGTCGAACAACTACTGAAATACGATTTTTTGAAGATTTAATGACGTGGTTCAACATTTTTGTGTATGTATGTATATTCGTTGGAAGCTTTGATATATACAGGGTGATTTTTGAAAGGCTTATTTATGATTTGGCAGTAAATCTGCCAAAAAAAGATGCGATTTTTTTAAAGATTTAACGTGGATTAATATTTTTAAGCGGTCCTCACCCTGTTTATTCGTTAGAAGTTATTTAATATTGGTTAAGTATATACAGGGTGATTTTTGAAAGGCTTATCTACAATTTAGCTGGAAATCCTCCAAGATATGTCAAAAAACTACTGAAATATGATGTTTTGAAGATTTAATTTCGTGGTTCAATATTTTTGAGTATGTATGTATATTCGTTGAAAGCTGTGATATATACAGGGTGATTTTTGAGAGGCATAATTATGATTTGACAGTGAATCTGCCAGAAAAAGGTGTGATTTTTCAAAAGATTTAACGTGGATTAATATTTTTAAGCTGTCCTCACCCTGTTTATTCGTTAGAAGTTATTTATTATTAGTTTAGTATTTACAGGGTGTTTTTTGAAAGCCTTATCTACAATTTAGCTGGAAATCCTCCAAGATATGTCAAAAAACTACTGAAATATGATGTTTTGAAGATTTAATTTCGTGGTTCAATATTTTTGAGTATGTATGTATATTCGTTGAAAGCTTTGATATATACAGGGTGATTTTTGAGACGCTTATTTAGAATTTGACAGTAAATCTGCCAAAAAAAGATGTGATTTTTCTAAAGATTTAACGTGGATTTATATTTTTAAGCGGTCCTCACCCTATTTATTCGTTAGAAGTTATTTATTATTGGTTAAGTATATACAAGGTGATTTTTGAAAGGCTTATCTACAATTTAGCTGCAAATCCTCCAAGATATGTCAAAAAACTACTGAGATATGATTTTTTGAAGATTTAATGACGTGGTTCAATATTTTTGTGTATGTATGTATATTCGTTGGAAGCTTTGATATATACAGGGTGATTTTTGAAAGGCTGATTTATGATTTGGCAGTAAATCTGCCAAAAAAAGATGTGATTTTTCTAAAGATTTAACGTGGATTAATATTTTTAAGCGGTCCTCACCCTATTTATTCGTTAGAAGTAATTTTTTATTGGTTAAGTATATACAGGGTGATTTTTGAAAGGCTTATCTACAATTTAGCTGGAAATCCTCCAAGATGTGTCAAAAAACTACTAAAATATGATTTTTTGAAGATTTAATGACGTGGTTCAATATTTTTGTGTATGTATATATTCGTTGGAAGCTTTGATATATACAGGGTGATTTTTGAGAGGCTTATTTATGATTTGGCAGTGAATCTGTCAGAAAAAGATGTGATTTTTTTGAAGATTTAACGTGGATCAATATTTTTAAGCTGTCCTCACCCTGTTTATTCGTTAGAAGTTATTTATTATTCGTTTAGTATATACAGGGTGATTTTTGAAAAACTTATCTACAATTTAGCTGCAAATCCTCCAAGATATGTCGAACAACTACTGAAATACGATTTTTTGAAGATTTAATGACGTGGTTCAACATTTTTGTGTATGTATGTATATTCGTTGGAAGCTTTGATATATACAGGGTGATTTTTGAAAGACTTATTTATGATTTGGCAGTAAATCTGCCAAAAACAGATGCGATTTTTTTAAAGATTTAACGTGGATTAATATTTTTAAGCGGTCCTCACCCTGTTTATTCGTTAGAAGTTATTTTTTATTGGTTAAGTATATACAAGGTGATTTTTGAAAGGCTTATCTACAATTTAGCTGCAAATCCTCCAAGATATGTCGAACAACTACTGAAATACGATTTTTTGAAGATTTAATGACGTGGTTCAACATTTTTGTGTATGTATGTATATTCGTTGGAAGCTTTGATATATACAGGGTGATTTTTGAAAGGCTTATTTATGATTTGGCAGTAAATCTGCCAAAAAAAGATGCGATTTTTTTAAAGATTTAACGTGGATTAATATTTTTAAGCGGTCCTCACCCTGTTTATTCGTTAGAAGTTATTTAATATTGGTTAAGTATATACAGGGTGATTTTTGAAAGGCTTATCTACAATTTAGCTGGAAATCCTCCAAGATATGTCAAAAAACTACTGAAATATGATGTTTTGAAGATTTAATTTCGTGGTTCAATATTTTTGTGTATGTATGTATATTCGTTGAAAGCTTTGATATATACAGGGTGATTTTTGAGACGCTTATTTATAATTTGACAGTAAATCTGCCAAAAAAAGATGTGATTTTTCTAAAGATTTAACGTGGATTAATATTTTTTAGCGGTCCTCACCCTGTTTATTCGTTAGAAGTTATTTATTATTGGTTAAGTATATACAGGGTGATTTTTGAAAGGCTTATCTACAATAATTGAGCTGCAAATCCTCCAAGATATGTCATAAAATGACTAAGATATTATGATTTTTTAAAGATTTAATGACGTGGATCAATACTCTCGAGTGGTTTTATAAATCATCCTGTATGCTCGTTTGGAAATTTATGGAATGATATTTAGTACACTTTTTTTAATATCGACTTTTTATTCACTTTTCGACGTGATTGAAATAAGCATAATAAGCCTCGACAGCTGTGTCGACAATAATCATAAATTCGCAACCCAATAAAAGAATAATGACGAACAGATTTATCAAATTGAATGTATACAAAAACTCATGAAACCAGATAATAACCGCACAAACACAAAAACTTTTGGAAGCCACAGTAATCATGTCCAAAAGCCGCCCGGTGGGCCATTATTTGACGAAAAATTGCGCTTAATGTCAGACTTCTTTTTGATTGATTATTCTTTTTGTTAAATTCGACGGTTAACGAAAAACATCACGTATTTAGACTGCGAATGTTCAGGGAATGTTGTTGATGTTGAAAATTACTAAAACCGGCCACGAGCGGTACCATTAATTTCTTTGGTACTCATTTATTGGTTCATATATTTCTTCAGCAGCTAGTTTTTGAGTTGAGATTTTTTTTTATAAATTGATGTCCTGTCTATAAAAATCTACAATACATTTTTATGGCATTTTTTTAAACCTCTTTTCAAATCACCCTGTATATTTTTTTATCGGTTTCTATTGAGAAAATCCTGAAAAATCCATCAGTGCAAATTTTAAGTTTCTTCTTTTTTTAGTTTTTGAATTAATTTTTTTTATATAGATCCGTGTCGCCCACTTTTTGCAGGCTATTTTTTGAATTTTTTTTCCCAAACTACCCTGTTTATTTTTTTATCTGTGTCTATGAAAAAATGATTGAAAAATTCACTTGTGCAAATTGAAAGTATCTATCTGTTGTAGTTTTTGAGGAAGAATTTTTTTTAAGGATTTGTGTCGCCTCTTTATAAAAAAATTTTACACTTTTTAAGGCTATTTTTTGAGAGTTCTCCCAAATCACCCTGTATATTTTTCTATCAGTTTCTATTGAAAAAATCCTGAAAAATCCATTGGTACAAATTGTAAGTTTGTACCTTTTGTAGTTTTCGAGTTACATTTTTTTTTTATATAGATTCGTGTCGCCCACTTTTTGCAGGCTATTTTTTGAATTTTTTTCCCCAGACTACCCTGTTTATTTTTTTATCTGTGTCTATGAAAAAATGATTGAAAAATTCACTTGTGCAAATTGAAAGTATCTATCTTATAGTTTTTGGGTAACATTTTTTTTTAAGGATTTGTGTCGCCTCTTTATAAAAAAAATTTACACTTTTTAAAGGCTATTTTTTTGGAGTTTTTCCAAATCACCCTGTATATTTTTCTTTCAGTTTCTATAGAAAAAATCCTGAAAAATCCATTGGTACAAATTGTAAGTTTGTACCTTTTGTAGTTTTCGAGTTACATTTTTTTTTTATATAGATTCGTGTCGCCCAGTTTTTGCAGGCTATTTTTTGAATTTTTTTCCCCAGACTACCCTGTTTATTTTTTTATCTGTGTCTATGAAAAAATGATTGAAAAATTCACTTGTGCAAATTGAAAGTATCTATCTGTTATAGTTTTTGAGGAACAATTTTTTTTAAGGATTTGTGTCGCCTCTTTATAAAAAAATTTTACACTTTTTAAAGGCTATTTTTTTGGAGTTTTCCCAAATCACCCTGCATATTTTTCTTTCAGTTTCTATAGACAAAATCCTGAAAAATCCATTGGTACAAATTGTAAGTTTGTACCTTTTGTAGTTTTCGAGTTACATTTTTTTTTTATATAGATTCGTGTCGCCCACTTTTTGCAGGCTATTTTTTGAATTTTTTTCCCCAGACTACCCTGTTTATTTTTTTATCTGTGTCTATGAAAAAATGATTGAAAAATTCACTTGTGCAAATTGAAAGTAACTATCTGTTGTAGTTTTTGAGTAACAATTTTTTTTAAGGATTTGTGTCGCCTCTTTATAAAAAAAATTTACACTTTTTAAAGGCTATTTTTTTGGAGTTTTCCCAAATCACCCTGTATTTTTTTCTTTCAGTTTCTATAGAAAAAATCCTGAAAAATCCATTGGTACAAATTGTAAGTTTGTACCTTTTGTAGTTTTCGAGTTACATTTTTTTTTTATATAGATTCGTGTCGCCCACTTTTTGCAGGCTATTTTTTGAATTTTTTTTCCCAAACTACCCTGTTTATTTTTTTATCTGTGTCTATGAAAAAATGATTGAAAAATTCACTGGTGCAAATTGGAAGTGTCTATCTGTTGTAGTTTTTGAGTAACAATTTTTTTCAAGGATTTGTGTCGCCTCTTTATAAAAAAAAATAACACTATTTAAGGCTATTTTTTGAGAGTTCTCCCAAATCACCCTGTATATTTTTCTATCAGTTTCTATTGAAAAAATCCTGAAAAATCCATTAGTACAAATTGTAAGTTTGTAGTTTTTGTAGTTTTCGAGTTACAATTTTTTTTTTATATATTTGTGTAGACAACATTTCAAAGAAAATTTTTTAAAAAAAAATCCCAAATCACCCTGTATAATTTTTCATCAGTTCTTATGGAAAAATGTCTGAATTGCAAGTTCGAACAACAAAACAGCACTTTTTTGTCAAAATTTTTGCAAGAGAAAAATCTCAATACAACACGAAAACAATGTTTGGAGAGTTCCAGTGTTGCCGGACTGTGAAAAAAATCATTTAATGTAATCTTATTGCCATAGTTCAAGGATGACCGTTTGAATTATGTAGAAAAATACATTACTAGTTTGCCATAGTAAATATGACAAACAAGCAGTTCTATCCACACAATTTTCCGCCCTTTTCCATATCCAATTTTTTAGATATCAATAAAAAAACCATTTTATCTCCGCTATCATTTTAAATGCAAAAAACTCCTCCTGCTTTCTTTTATTCACGGGTATTTTTTCTAAACGATACTGAACGTGATTCTTAAACGTTTACAGCAGATCCTTTTTGAAGGGAAAGTAGCACAATATAGCTCTGGAAAAACAAGGGATTTAAAATATTATGAATAATGCAAATTGATGTGGATCTTGATGCAGAAAGGAACGTGCGATTCAAAAAAAGGTTATGAGGGTTCAATGAAAATGAAGGCTGAGGTATAAAAAGTAAATTTGAAAATATACACAAAATAGAGTTTGGGCTAGTTTGTATTATATTGAGTTAAATTTTGTTTGGCAAAAAATTTAAATTCGATTTAATGAGCCTTAAAAAAGTGATAAAATATAGAGAAGATTCCTGGGAAAATTCCAAATCCCCTATTAACATGAAATGAAAAACTTAATTTTCGAAAATTCTTTAAAATGGTAAAACTATTTACTAGAAAGACCGATTTTTACGTCATTTTGAATTTTTTAATCTATATTGTCTGTGAATTCTTGTGATTTTTCATCTTTCAAAATTTTAACGATTGTTCAATTTTTATTATTTTCGAATTCTTTAAAACGTTATAATTTTTGAACGGATTGATATGTTTTGTGTCATTTTGAAAAGAGTTTAATCAACTTTGATCATGATTTTTAAAATTTCAACAATATTTAAAGTTTTTTATTTCACATAAAGGAAATTTGTCACTTGATTTCTGTAACAGAGAAATTTAATTTTTTTGAAGTTGTAGTGATAAGAACTTGAAGTAACATGAAAAACTATGAATTAAACAAGAAAAAATATTAAGAAAATGTTTTTTGATGATGTCAGCAAAAAAAAATAAAATAAAGATAAACACTAAAAAAGTGAAAAAAGGTTCTACAACACAAATAATCACAAAAAATGAATATCATCAACCAAAAACTCCGAAAGATGAGCAAAAGGTTTTAAAATAAAAAAATGAAGAAACATATAAAAAGTTTGTCAAAGCGATCAAAAATTATTACATAGAATAATAAAAGTGAGTATTTTGACTGTTTGTCAAACTCACACAATTTTCATCTCTCAAAGCACTAAGAACAATTATTATTATCAATATACTATTGACTATCGGCGTCTAGGATCGATGACGCCAATATGTATCAAATTTTAACTGCGGCTGATGACCCAAGACACGGTCTAATTTTCCAATTCACTTGGGCGTTCGGCTACTGTGGTCGCGTTTTCTTCGGGTACTTCCGCCAAGCTTTATCGCCATAAGGACAATTCCGGCCAGCAACTCGAGGATATGCATTTTTTCACGAAATATTTGTTCTATTATAGCAATTAATAACTTTGTGTTTTTTCTTGTTGCCGACCAAACTTTAATTAACTGTTAAAAACTGACACGAATGTAGTCAAAGTAACTTTGAGCGGCGATAAAATGTGGTATAAAAGGAAATTGAGAGAGTTTCATGAACTAATTATGCTCCTTTTATTGGACATCGATGCGGGAAATTACCAAGTTGTTGCCTTAGTCAAGGATTTACTTTGTCTTTGTAGAGAAAAAACTTTTTTTTCATCCCTGATAGTCAGAAACCTCATTATGATCCTCCACAATCATACATATACACAATGGACTGTTTCATTTATAAGGATTCCTTTTCTTTTCAAATTTCTCAAAAAAGTTGAGTATAACACGAATAAATAGAAGTTTTATCCTTCTCAAAGAGCTTCTATGGACTTGGTGACGTAATTTTTTCCTTCCACACAAAAATTTATAACTTTCAATTAATTTCATGCTCTGCGGTGCGTGGTGTTAAAAATATTCCCAACCCCTCTATAATAGGCCTTTTTAGCTGACGGGGTCTCGTTACTTCGTCAGCAATTTATGATTTTTATTATTATATCTACTATGCAACGAAAAGTTGATCACGTTGGCACGCGGAGTGACGTCATAAGCAGTGGCGGCTCGTGAAACTTAATTTTTTATTGGTTTTGAAAAATTCTCAACCACGGCCATAGATGGCATGATTCAACCTACTCGTGAGGAGAAATCCCTACTCTTGGCAACACTGTTTATCATGAATGAATACACGCAGACTGCAGACCACATCAGACTGACAATGACAGGACACAAATGTACTACATTTTTTTTTTAAGTGCAGACTGTTATACAGGGTGTTTCCTAACTTCTGTGACAAAATGAAAGGGGTGATTCTTCGCTTAATTTTAAGACGAAAATGTAGTATAACTTTTTTTCGAATTTCGCTTTGTTTCCAAAATACAGGGTGTTTAATTTTTTTTTTGATTAGTTTTTTATTTTTAATTAATTTATCTTTTACTCGATTTTGTTGAAGTTTGGTAACGGTATTTATAGTTATAACGGGCTCATTTTGCCATGAACAAATAAAAATTATCGAATACAGTGGCGTCCCGAGCGGCACTTCAACCAATATTATTGGGAAAAAAATGTACGCCACTGACTTTTTGTGTCATTTTCATTTTTCTCTCAGGTTATTCAACTAAAAACGCAACTTTTTGATCTCTTGAATTTTTATCGTATCTTGCCTAATTTTTGAGATAAAGAATTAAATCTAGTTGAGTGAGTTTTGACGCAAAAAGTAATTTTATCGCTGATGTTGAATTTTCTAACAAATACAGCAATCAATTATAATTATTTTAATGGAGAATTCAAAAACACTAAATAAATAAAAAAAAAATATATAAAAATGAATAATAATAATAAAAAAAATTAAACACCCTGTACTTTGGAAACAAAGCGAAATTCGAAAAAAAGTTATACCACATTTTCGTTTAAAAATTAAGCGAAGAATCACCCCTTTCATTTTGTCACAGAGGTTAGGAAACACCCTGTATATTTTTGAAAAGGTAAAAAAAAGACAAATCTCATGGACTATAAATATACAGGGTGATCCATTTAAAAAAATAAATTTGGGGTTCTACGGGAAAAGTTTTACAAGTAACAGTTTTCACATTTTCCATAACTTATCTGATAGTTTAGATACGAGGGCTACCTTGAAATGCCATCTAGCAATCGATAAAAAGAACTGTCAGACAGGAAACTAACCTCACAAAAAAAATACTCATGTACAATATAACAGATATGTAGGTTTTGCCGACTATGATCGATGACGCCAATATGTATCAAATTGAAGCCGCGGCCAAATTCAATGACCCAAGACGCGTTCAATTTTCCATTTCACTTTGGCGTTCGCCTATGTACGCTCGATAGCTGTGTATTTTTCGGGTACTTTCGGTAACAAGTGATGTCCTTGAAAAGTTGCTAAAATTGGAGATTTTTCCATGTTTTTTTTACCTTACACGGGTCATTATTTTTGATTTTTGATATATCGGGATCTAATTTGAGTGTTTTTTTTTGTGCAAATCATGCAACTTTTTTGTGTTTTTTTACTTTTTGGATAATCGGAATTAATCTTGTTCAAGTAGGTTGATTCGTTCAGAAGCTGTACGTCTTTTTTTAATGAATTTGGATAAATTATGGATTTCGTCGAAATTTCAAGAGAAAAGAGTTTTCGAAAATTTGCGAAAAAAAAAGATATGTAGAATAAAAAATAAGCAATTGACTGTTTCCCTCAAACAGTAGAAGAACATAACAAAAATCACCGTTTAAATTATTTTTTTTTTACATCAAGACACCAGATAAATATAAAGACAAATTAAAAAAATTAAGTTGATTGAACAATTGAAAAACTCAACAATCCCATAAAAAACGAATGTTTTTAAATTATTATGCTCAAAGAATCTTGATGAAAAACTAAAATTTCAGCAAATTAGCAAAAAATTAAAGAATATTAGAAGGAATAAAGGCCAGACTGAACTTCAAAAAGTAAAAAAATTGAAGAGAACTGATTTATTTGGAAGCATCTTTAAAATGATCCAAAACATAAAATTCCTGGGAAATTGGAAAATGAAGATGATGAAAATAAATGAAGAGAAAAACAATTCCATAAATAGGAACAAATTATATAAAAAAAAAAACAGGAAATTGAAAATAGATCAAAATTAAAATAACCAAAAACTAGCAATCGATTGATCCTTCAAAGAAACGAACAATCAAATTGCAAAAGATTAAAAAAACGAAACCGACTACGCCGTTTATAAAAAAATAAAGAAACAAACAATAACAGTGCAAAACATTAAAAAAGTGAAAATTAGAAACAATAAGAAACTGATTAATCAGTTAAAACGTAAAAAAATAACAGAAAAAAATTTCAGGATAGTCCAAAGATTCAAAATATAGATAGAAAAACTTTCAAGATCAATAATAGTTGGGATTCTTATACAGGGTGTCCGAGAAAATGTGGGAGATCTATGTGATTCAGATAGAACATTGAAAAATAAGATGACAAGTTTCCGTAAACTTTTTTCCTAGAGGCCGTCTCTACGGAGTTACGGGCCCCGAAAGGACGCCACTGGAAATCAATTTTTCTTGAATAACTTTTTAACCACTTAATTTTATTTGATGAAAATTTGATATGATGAACAGTAAACATTACCTCTTAAAATACTGCCCTTAAATCATAATTAGCTTGTTTAGTTTACCAGTGACGGACTAAGTTGTACATTTTAATGCTTAAATTGTCAACACCCTGTATGGTGAAGACTTGAAAAAAATAAATTTAAATAGCCTGAACCTTAGGTTACAAAAAAGGTACTCTTGTTCATTATCGATTAAATGAACCATTTTCGAGAAAAAGACATATTTATATTGAAAATAGTCATAATGCAGGGCTGTCTTTGACGATTTTTTTTTTAAATTAAACCTTTATTTTCCTCGAAATGTTTATGAAAATAATTAATTTATAAAAAACAATATAAATTCGAAAAAACATAGATTCACATTTTTTTAAATAATTTCGTCAAGGGCACCACTTCGTCTTGTTTCTTTTCGAAGTTTTTTTCAATAAAAATATGTTTTTTTCTCGAAAACGATTCATTTTATCAATAATGAACAAGACTACCTTTTTTCTAGCCTAAGGTTCAGGCTACCTAAATTAATTTTTTGTACAACCTACACGTAAAGTTCACTTTTCAATGCAGGCAAAGCAGGCGGAAAGTCGCTAATTTTGGCAGCCGGGCCTAAAAGTACTTTCGCGCCCGCGGGCGCAAAAGTAGGTCGCTTAGCAACGGTTCCTTGGATCCCAACGCCTCTGAATATAATAACCACGTGACAGTCTAGCATACTAGAAGGAACTAATCACGTGACAATCTCGGTGGCAATGAATCCGCACCACAAAAGAATACGGGAACACACCTATATTGTAACCATGATTGACAGTTGTCACTTGTCAGCAGTGTAGTGCAGTGTATCGATTATTTATTTTTAATTTTCATAATTATTCTTTTTTAAATGATTACAAACTGGTTGTACAAAAAGCACTGTTTGCACCACGGACGAAAGATGATTTTGACTCGGCTAATATCTGCCCTCGCTTCGCTCGTGCTGCTACTTATACCCTCGTCAAAATCATCTACTTTCCGCCCTTGATACAAAATGTACTATTTTTCAAGTCTTTATCATACATGGTGTTGAGAATTTAAGCATTAAAATGTACAACCTAGTCCGCCCCTGGTAAAATAAACAAGCTAATTATGTTTTAAGGGCAGTATTTTAAGAGGTAATGTTTACTGTTTATCATATTAAAATTTCATCAAATTATATTGGGTGGTTAAAAAATTATTCAAGAAAAATTGATTTCCAGTGGCGTCCTTTCGGGGCCCCTATCTCCGTGGAGAGGGCCTCTTACGAGAACTTGTCATCTTATTTTTCAATGTTATATCTGAATCCGGGAGATCTCTCACCTTTTCCCGGACACCCTGTATAAAATTTCAAGTCATTTGAAAATGAAAGCAAATTGTCCATTAAGTACAAAAAGAGTTCTCAAAAATTTGCGAAAAAAAAAGATAAGTAGAATAAAAAATTGGCGATTTACTGTTTCCCTCTAACTGTAAAAAAAACATTCGAAAAGTTTTTTTTTTCACATTAAAAGACACTCCAGATAAAAAAAAAACATATTAAAAAAATAAAGAAGATTTAATTGAAAATCTCATCAATCGCATAAAAAACGAATGTATTTAAATTATGCTTGATAAATCTTGACGAAAAAAACCAAGTCTTCCGGAAATTGGCAAAAACTTGAAGAAAATTAAAAGGAACGAAAGCCAGCTTCAAAAAGTAGAAAAGAATTGAAGCGAACTGATTATTTGGAAAAATCTTTGTGATGAAACATAAAATTCCTGGGAAATTGGAAACGTTTTACAAAATGAAGATGATTGAAATAAATGAAAAACCAAATTTATATAAAAAAATTGATCTTCAGGAAATTGAAAATAGATTAAATCAACCAAAAAAATAAGAAACAGAATAATCTTTCGGAAAGTTAATAAAACAACAAAAAATCTATTCAAATTTTGCAACAAATGAAAAAAAAAGAAATCGATTGATCCCTCAAAGAAACGAACAATGAAATTGTTAAAAAAAAAATAAAAAGTGAAGAATTAAGAAAATTAAGAATTGACTAATCGTTTAACAACACAAACAAGTTCTCTTAAATTGTAATTACATTTTTTTTTTCGAGAAAAACCTATTTGCAAAAGATTAAAAAAACGAAACCGACTACGTAGTTTATAAAAAAAAAGAAAAAAACAATAACCAGTGCAAAACATTAAAAGAGTGAAAATTAGAAACAACAAGGTACTGAATAATCAGTTAAAACGTAAAAAAAACAACAGAAACCAGTCCTTCTAAATTGAAGAATATATAGAATATAGAATATAAACGTTTCGTCTATGAGCAGCCATCATCGACTTTGTTTTTCAAAATACGGTCCTGGATTTTTTATTTAAATTCCTGCAATTGACGCACGTAATTCGAATCCTTGGCTTTTTACAAAGATGCACTCCAACCCCACAATTTGAAAATTCCTCGCACGTTCTAACGGCACGATCATAGTCACGAATCCACCGTTGTCAACAACGTGACATTAGAAGTTGAGCTAATCGCATCATTTCGAAAATCCCATCATCCCTCTGACGATCCGGGATGCTGTCCTTGTCCGATACGAATTAGCCGGGACGTCTTAGCGGGAGTTCTCGCGGGACATGTCCCGTTCTGTGGCTGACGGCGCGACAATGTGGCCTTGCGTACGAATTAACCCTCGTTCAGGCCACATATCGTCTGAAGGTCATAATGTTGAGGAGAGTGAATTTCTTTAAACCAAATTTTAACGTCGGAGTTGCCTGGCCCAAGATTCGATCCTAGGACCAGATGCGTGAGTCGATGATCTAACCACTGCGCCACACTGGACTGTCTATTCAATCTGTTGAACTATAAATATATGTCAATCCCTTCAAATGGGATCTATTACAACATGATTTCTTTCCAGAATCCAATCATTTGAATGCTGGTACGTGACCCGATTAATTTTTTTAGCATTGAATGTAATATGGAAAAGTGCATTAATCATTCTATCCGGACAATAGAAGGGTCGGTTACAAATTTGTCCATTGCATCGATGAAGAACACAATGGCCTAAGATTGATGATTATAGGGCAGATGACCCTTTTGTTCTCACACTTATGATAAATGGAACTGTGTCGATACATTGGTCAGTCATTTTCTCTCTAATGACGCCCTAGGGCGTCTTATCCCAGATTTAATAAACGCCCGAAAGTCTTTATAGAGGCATTTTTTGAGCGCGCTCCATAAACCATACTCAATTTGGCCCTTTGGAATTTTTTACGTACTTGAATATTAAAGCCTTGACGGAAGGATCAGCGCGCTTGTATTAAAAACTGCTTCGTTGCATATTCATTGTTCTCTCAGTCAGTCTGTCCCAGCCCATGTGTGTATTCGTTCGGCGCTCCAGTCATATGCATTTTTTTTATGGAAATTGGTCGGAAGTATTCGGGAAATCGCCCGATGTAACTATTTGAATGCATACTAGGGGCAGTTTGAGCTGTGTGTCAAACTTAGTACAATAATTGTGCTGATTGTACTGATATATTGGTTCAAACAAAGAGATCTAGTACATTTGTCATTTTCCAGTACAATTATTGTCACTCTGCAAAATTCACAGTGTTGCCAGAAATAGGGATTTCTCCCTACAACTACAGATAATCATGCCATGTATGGACGTGGTTGGGGATTTTTAAAACCAATAAAATCATTCAATAACAAATTCTTGATAAATTCATACATTTTTTATCATAGATTCTCTTTAAATATATTGGTTTGTTTGTTTTTCTTTCTACTTTTTGAAGCAAAAGTTTAATTCTAGTTTTTATTCTGCGATTTTTTATCAATTTTTTAATTTTTCAGCAATTCCCGGAGATGGTGAGTTTTTTGTTTGTTTAATAATCTTAATTTTTTTAATGTGTATTTAAACATTCTCAAAAATTAAAATGTTGTGTCTTTTGATGACAAAAAAATTATTTAAAATTTAAACGGATTTATTTTTTAATTGTCCGAAGGAAGCTTATTTTTTTTGCAAGATTTTCAATCATTTTAACAATCAAATTTTATTTTTTTAACGCTACATACAACTTTTAAACAACAGATTTTGACGAATCTTGTCTCATTTTGAAAAAAAAAAAATTATATAGATCTCTTGATATTTGTGATTTTTGAACTCCTGATTTTTTTAGTATGTAGTTTCAGAAAACAATAATTTTTTGTATTCAGTAAGCAATTTCTTTTTACTAAATTTTGTCTTTTTCGAACAATTTTTGTTCACTTTTCAAACCTCCACTTTTTTTAACAGTAAACATTTTTTTCACTGGGTTTATTCTTTTTTTCTGGATTTTTGTCTTTTTTCCGGTTGTATTACCATTTTTTGATTGTGATTTTGTTTAGTGACCATTTTTTCAATCCGGATGTTGTACACTTTTTAGGAATCTTCATTACTTTTCAAACATTCAATTTTTGTGTATTTTTGCCTGACAAAACTTTCCAGATAACAATGGCAACACCGCAAGTTTCACATTGTCAATATTGTCATGACAATTATGGTAGGAGTAACGTGTAACAAACAATTTATTCCCAATCAACTCTCGAACAGCATGATAAAAGAGTAAATTCGGCAACACCACAGCTAATCATCAGCCATTATGAAAACTTTGACAAAACTAATGCTGGACAGTTATGACGCAGTGTTGCCGCCGTTTACCGAAAAACAGGCAAACTATTGTGGATCACAAACATTGACAACATTGTAGCTAATAACTTGATGTTATGACAACTTTGACAAGACTAATGCTAGACGATTATGATACAGTGTTGCCATCCTTCACCAGAAACCATTGACTGATATTGAACTGCTGATGTGTATTAATATTTTTTTGATGAAGAAGAAATAGAAGCTCAATACAGGGCTAGTCAAAAAATACAAAATTGTTGTTTTGTGTAAGAAAAAAGTATCTTAAGATATCAAAATCCAAAATGTCATATATCATGTAAAATCGTAAAATGTATTGTATGATATTTGTTTGTCTATTTATGCCGACAATTAAACGACTAACTCCGGACAACTATGACAGATGTCAAATTGATTTTGAACTGAACGTTGCCAGCTTGCACCAAAGTAGGTAGAGCGGGAGACACTGAAAAAATACTCCAATACGATTTCATAGTTACGGTTCTCATCTCCACAACATCTGAATTGCACAATAAATACGGTCGATGTCAACTATTATTGGCAATCAATCTCGAAATCGATCCCCAGACAGCAGGGGGAAGTACTACGTCATCGGTGTGCCCCGGACTGCAGCGTGTCATAATTTGATTAATGGGACTTTTACGTAGAATTATTCATGGGGTGCTTATTTTGTGATTTTTTGGTTCCATAGTTTCCAAGTTCCTTGATTTTTTGATTCTTTGGATCCTTAGTTTCTAGGTTCCTAAGTTATGTGGTACTTTGAAGGAATTTGAAATTAATAATTAAACTATGTATTATTGATGAGCAGGATTGGTCAAGGAAATAAGAACATATTGTTACAAATGTAAGTATTTGTTTTTTTTTGGACTTGGATTTGGTTCCTTGATTATTTATCATTTATTTTTGGACCATGCAGTTCAAGATGGCGGTTACGCTCCCTGGCGACCATCTTGGAAATCTGAAAAATTTATTTTGCCCACCGGTCATAGTTTTTTTTTACCGCTACGACAAATGGTTTTCAAGCATTCTCATTATTTGACATGATTCTTTTCACTTAAAATCTCCATGGAGCTCGAATTATTTCCGGAAATTTTGTCGAGAACAATTTTCCGGATTTTTAATTCGAGCTCTAGGGAGATTCGGCAAGAAAATTTCATGCCAAAACTGATCATTGGAAAAACATAACCCAGGACTCACCTCGCATTTAGTGGAAGAAACCAACGGCTCCTTACTCTACTCGCCATTGAGGAAGAAAGAAGGGAATCAGGATTTTATAAAACATTTGGAAGTTATAACCAATCTTGTCCATAATTCATAACATTGCAACTTTGTATTGGAAGTTGAAAATAAATCATTTATCAAAAATATTTGTCAGTGTTTTTAACAGCTGTCAAGCATTCGCGGCTGGATGTAGCTCCCATGCACCAACCACAGTGTTGCCGTTTGCCTTATCTCTGTCTGTGAAAGTTGGGTTGGGTTGGGATTGTTAGGGAGAGTGGGGACGGCAACACTGTAATCATATGGGAGCTACATGCAAAGATGCAAAGCCAGGGAGATTTCCACTTGTTAATTTTTCAGTCACGTGATTATGAGCAGGGTGATTTCCGATAAAATTAGGTCGTTGCCATAGCAACATAATAAAATGCAAGCCTATGATTGGTTAGAATTGACTGGTAGGAAATTTTCACTTATAATCTCCCTGGAGCTCGAATTATTAATTCGAGCTCGCGGGCGATTCGGCAAGAAAATTTCATGCCAAAACTATATCATTGGAAAAAACATAACCCAGGACTCACCTCGCATTTAGTGGAAGAAACCAACGGCTCCTTACTCTACTCGCCATTGAGGAAGAAAGAAGGGAATCAGGATTTTATAAAACATTTGGAAGTTATAACCAATCTTGTCCATAATTCATAACATTGCAACTTTGTATTGGAAGTTGAAAATAAATCATTTATCAAAAATATTTGTCAGTGTTTTTAACAGCTGTCAAGCATTCGCGGCTGGATGTAGCTCCCATGCACCAACCACAGTGTTGCCGTTTGCCTTATCTCTGTCTGTGAAAGTTGGGTTGGGTTGGGATTGTTAGGGAGAGTGGGGACGGCAACACTGTAATCATATGGGAGCTACATGCAAAGATGCAAAGCCAGGGAGATTTCCACTTGTTAATTTTTCAGTCACGTGATTATGAGCAGGGTGATTTCCGATAAAATTAG
This sequence comes from Orchestes rusci, assembly GCA_958502075.1. Lineage (NCBI taxonomy): Eukaryota > Metazoa > Arthropoda > Insecta > Coleoptera > Curculionidae > Orchestes > Orchestes rusci. The sequence goes on from OY293307.1 coordinate 36,490,993, forward strand.
GTCGTTGCCATAGCAACATAATAAAATGCAAGCCTATGATTGGTTAGAATTGACTGGTAGGAAATTTTCACTTATAATCTCCCTGGAGCTCGAATTATTAATTCGAGCTCGCGGGCGATTCGGCAAGAAAATTTCATGCCAAAACTATATCATTGGAAAAAACATAACCCAGGACTCACCTCGCATTTAGTGGAAGAAACCAACGGCTCCTTACTCTACTCGCCATTGAGGAAGAAAGAAGGGAATCAGGATTTTATAAAACATTTGGAAGTTATAACCAATCTTGTCCATAATTGATAACATTGCAACTTTGTATTGGAAGTTGAAAATAAATCATTTATCAAAAATATTTGTCAGTGTTTTTAACAGCTGTCAAGCACTCGCGGCTGGATGTAGCTCTCATGCACCAACCACAGTGTTGCCGTTTGCCTTATCTCTGTCTGTGAAAGTTGGGTTGGGTTGGGATTGTTAGGGAGAGTGGGGACGGCAACACTGTAATCATATGGGAGCTACATCCAGATGCAAAGCCAGGGTGATTTCCACTTATTAATCTTTCAGTCACGTGATTATGAGCAGTGTGATTTCCGATAAAATCAGGTCGTTGCCATAGCAACATAATAAAATGCAAGCCTATGATTGGTTAGAATTAACTGGTAGGAAATTTTCGATAAAATTACCAAAAAAAAAATTATTTAGATAAACAAAAAACATAAAAGTAGTGCAAAACAGGATAATTCAAATTAGATAAGCGCATAATAAATTACGACGATCAGCAACATCGTCTGACAGTAGTTTCTTGTCTGACTAGCGGATGCGGAACAAATTATGTTTGTGCTAAGAAAACAATCAGTAAACTTTTCAAAAGCTCTAGGCTAGATTCTAGAAAGAATTTAACTTTGTTAAAAATCACGTTTTTCTCGAGATGCTTTTGCTGCATGTTTTTTGTAATGGAGTAAACAACCAAATATGTAAATTAAGCGAAAGATGTTTAACAAAAAAGACTCATTGATAGAAGTAAAAAAATCACCAAGGCGAGATTAATAACACGAAATACATTTTTTTTTGTTCGACATGGGCGCAGACATCTTGAACTTGATCTGTCAATTCTACTTCATTTTAATTTCATTATTGTCGATTGTCGAGGATTCAAGCTTTGATCCTTCCACCCATGATTGTCGTATGTCATGTCATATTTTCAATTTAGTGAGGTTATGTATGCAATGAACTTTGTTTAAATTCGGTACCTAACTATACGTTCTATTTGGGTTCGATTTGAATTAAGTGAGGTTACGTTTGCATAATGTCGTTATCTTTTGAGATATCTTGTTCAAGTTAGGTATGAACGAGGGTATGAAGGTTCTATTGGAGATTTAATCAAAAAATTTGAAAATTATATATCTAGTGAGGTTATGTGTGCATTATTTAACTATTTGCCAACGGATGCATCAATGAGGTTATGTTTGCATAGATGAGGATAACTATACAATATGGTTTTTACTTCATTTCGATACATACCTAAAAAACATCGTTATCTTTTGAAGGATTTTGTTCAGTGAAGTGAAGTCAATACACGTCCTGTACTATATTTCGACTAAATAAAATAAGTACAAAGTTGAAAAAATGATAGCTGAAGATGACCACCTGAGCAAAACGTTCTTTTATATATCTGATCAGATCAAAAACTTTCCATATAGTATAAGACACCTATCAAGGCTTTGTCTATAATTAAAAAAAAATAAGTGTTTGGAAATGTTAACGGATGTTTCAGAAAAACGTGTATTTCTGTTTCACGTTGCTGATACATTATTGCCTCTGTTTGGAAATGTAACAGGTGTGCCTTAAACCCTCCACAACCGTGCAAACGTCGAAGCCGCAATGCTCCAAACCATTGTTACGACTGAAAACGGAGTGACCTTGTAGAATAACAGCCTCATTGCTAGATTGCCTCATCACAATTGGGCGCCTCAATGTTGACACTTTCCGATTTCATAGGCAAGACAAACATATCCAGGCTCTTAGTGTTATGACAGCTCCCATTTACGGTCGGGAAAATTTCCAATTCCCCTTCACGTGACTGGAATCCCACTGTGCGCTCCACATAATCCGCACAAATAAATAAACTTGGCCAAAGCATATTTCTTGTAATCCGTAAAGTTTCCTTACAAGGACAAATTACTTGTACGGCTCTGCACTGCTTTGATGAGTTTCCAAATATTTGAGTTTACGACAACTTTATCAGTTTCAGTTCATCTGGCTTTGGATGTGAATAATATATGTTGCACTATCGGTGATTGATTATATTGGGATTATAATTGGATAATATGGTGATGATACTATTAACCTGCGGTCTCAAATAATTGCGCCTGGCTCCGCCCACCACAAACGCGCGTATCCCGTCGTAATACTCGTGACGTCATAATAGTGGTCAAATATTAACATGAATGAGTCAATTTTTGGCAAAATGTGACTTTGTCCCTGTTGAACGCTTGATTCTATTTACATTATTCACATGAAACGAGAACAGTCAACACGTGGAATAAAAATGAATAGTTTCGGCTTGAATCTTTAATGCCTTTTTTCATACCAAACAACAAGGTTGCAGACATAAATGGTCGACTCGATTGCAACGATGATGACGTCACAGTTTGTTATTAGGTGACGCCCCGTTTTTGGTCACCAAGCGAAGTTTGCGTTTTCTTTTTTATTCATTTGGTATATATTTTTGTGTGTTTTGCTGATGACTTTCAAACATGGACATAGCAAAAGTTGAAAACTAATTATTGGATGGATTTAAAATAACTTCAGTATAAGCTAGTAACTAGAATGAATAATCCTAAAATAAGGTACAGCTACTCAGAATTTGGAAAATAAAAAAATGTGTACCCAAGTGACTTCATGAATGTTAAAATCAAGTTCCAAAAAGCTGTTCGCCTCACAAACAATTTTTTATATTTAGTAAAGTATGATTCTCATGAAAATTTCCTACCAGTCAATTCGAACCAATCATAGGCTTGCATTTTATTATGTTGCTATGGCAACGACCTAATTTTATCGAAAATCACCCTGGTCATAATCACGTGACTGAAAGATTAATAAGTGGAAATCGCCCTGGCTTTGCATCTGGATGTAGCTCCCATTTGATTACAGTGTTGCCGTCCCCACTCTCCCTAACAATCCCAACCCAACCCAACTTTCACAGACAGAGATAACGCAAACGGCAACACTGTGGTTGGTGCATGGGAGCTACATCCAGCCGCGAGTGCTTGACAGCTGTTGAAGGCAATGACAAGTATTTTTGATAAATGATTTATTTTCAACTTCCAATACGAAGTTGCAATGTTATCAATTATGGACAAGATTGGTTATAACTTCCAAATGTTTTATAAAATCCTGATTCCCTTCTTTCTTCCTCAATGGCGAGTAGAGTAAGGAGCCGTTGGTTTCTTTTCTTCCACTGAATGCGAGGTGAGTCCTGGGTTATGTTTTTTTCAATGATCAGTTTTGGCATGAAATTTTCTTGCCGAATCTCCCTAGAGCTCGAATTATAAATCCGGAAATAATTCGAGATCTCGGGAGATTATAAGTGAAAATTTGATACAAAAAAAAAACAATTAGTACAAAATGTCCAAAATTATTTCAAAGTTCACCTAACTTTTTTTTATAGTTTTTTTAAATATTGAACAGTTGATATCATTTGAAAATTTCAAGAGATTTAAAAAAATCTAACGAAAAGTGTATAATATGCGAAAAAAAACATTAAAAAACACAATAAACGAGGAATATAAAGAGTAGCAAATATCTGGGGTGATGAAAATGTAGAGAAAAGACATTGAAGAAAAAAAATTAAACAACCTCGCAGAAAATAAATATACAGGATGTTACTTAATGGTATGTCATAATTTTAAGGGGGTTCCTGGATAGATTCCAAGTCGAAAAGGTCATATAAATGTTTTTTTTGTTCGTGTTAATTACTATTATTATGTTATGATTTATAAATTTCATAATTTTCAGTTATACCTTTTACCTACGTTTTGTAAGATATTCTACTACTATTTATTCATTCTACTTATTTATACCATAGTGCATATTGTTTTTGTTTTGTAAAGCTTTGCTTAATAAACAATCATTTATTATTATTTATAAACTTGGGTCTTGAAATGCTTGGTTTTTAAGATACAGGGTGTTAAAGATCTATTTTATTTTCAGTTTTTAATACATTTTCCAAAGACGGTTTGAGATATAGAGCTGAATTTTGCCACAGGATATTATGGTATAGGAACAAACTTTTTTTTATTTTTATTTCATTTTATTTCATTTTTTTTATTTATTTTTTATTTTTTTTAGACCCAAGTTTATATGACCTTTTCGACTCAAAATTTATCCAGGAACTCCCCCTTAAAATTATGACATTTCATTAAGTAACACCCTGTATATTGAATTGAAAAAAAAACATAAATATTATCGTTTGAAAGTAGAAAAACATTTAACACTATACAGGGTTTCATAATACAGGGTGTTCACCCTGAAGTGTTAAATTTTTGTTTATTAACCGCTTTTCATTATTTTTTTGTTTCATGGGTGTCGACAAATAATTTTGGAGCATATGCGAAATTGATTCCAGGAGCGTACTCATGGGTAACTGTGAGGGTTCAAGGGAGGTCAAATTTCAGAAAATGATTGGGGCATTTTTTAGAACAAAATTGACAACGGAATCCTAATCAGCATCACCAAAAACCCTTCTTTAGAGATTTTCAACGCTATAATCTACAAGGTGTTCGAATAAAATAGTCACAAGTTTAATAAAAAACGTTAATTGAACCCCATTGTCGCACCACCCTATAGCGATTATTTTTTGTTTAAAACACTCATTCAGAGATTTTATTAAAATATTTATTGTAAATTAAAACGTACAGGAAGGCTCAATAAGCAGTGTAAGTATTAAATTAACAAAGAAAAAACAACACAGGGACAATATTTATTATTTTAATGTTGATTAAGATTCCGTTGTCATTTTTTTTTTTAGAAAATTCTCTAATATCATTTTCTGAAATTTGACCCCCTTTGAACCCCCACAATTATCATAAGTACGCCCCTGAAACGAATTTGGCATATGCTCAAAAAATTGTGTCGAGACCTATCAAACAAACAAAAAACAAAATCGGTTGATAAACAAACATTTAACAGGGGTGGGAACGGAACACTTTTGCGTGGACACCCTGTATATTAAATTTTGAAAAAATCATAAATATGCTATCGGAAAAAGTAGCTTTTGTTTTGAAACTTAAAGCCTACTTGTTCTGTCGCTAAAATAAATTTTGTTTAATTAGTAAGAAAAAACTATTTAAAAAATTGACCAAATTCAACACCCTGTATTTCGAAAATGGTGTATTTTAGAGGGTAAGTTGATAGATTTTTTTTTCATATTATCTTTGGACGAGCCATCACATCCTGAAGTTCTGTGCATATATTATGAAACACCCTGTATAAAACAATCAATAATAAAAACAAAAACAAAGCACAAGTCCAAAATCCAAGCAATTACAAATTTTATTGAAGTGAAAAGAAAACAAAATGTGAAAAAATTATCAAAAAAATAAGAATAAAAAAATTATAGAAAACGCATGCATCAACAATCAAAACCGCATGTGAAGATTGGAAAAACTCTAGAGAAGTATAAAACATACAGGGTAAAAATATTATTAATAAAAATTAAACAAAGTACAAAAAGTGTAGAAAATCATGGATAAAAAAATCATACAAAACAATAGACAATAAAAGCGTAACATAATAAAATCTCCCAGGAAATAAAAAATATAAAGACAACGAAATGATACTGAATCCAAGCAAATTGAAAGAAAAGAAAAAAAAAGAAACAAAAAATCATAGAAAACTATCAACAATAAAAGTGAAATAAAAAGAGTGACAGATATCTGGAGAAACAAAAAAAAGATTTCAAAGCAAATCAATCAAAGCACAAAAAGTTAAAATAAATCATAAAGACAAAAAAGTGATCGTAAACAAAAATTGCAAAGAACAAGAACTGTACAAAATTCAAGAAATCAGAAAACTAACTAGAGTAAAAGGAAATTAAAATGGGAAAAACAAAAAATAAAGAATAGAAAACGATCAACAATCTAAACAGTGGCAAATATCTGGGGATACAAAAAAGAGTAAAAAAAAATGATTTTAAGCAAAAAAAAATAAAAAAAAAAAATAGAAAACTAATGAACTTAAATAAAAGAAAATCAAAATGTTCAAGCATTTGCTTGTACGTATGCATGCCAAAAAATATTTCTATTAATGATAAAATGGATGAAGAAAGCTGAGACTGAGAAAGATAAAGAAGTAGAAACATCCAAAAATGCAGAATAGTAAATAGAGGAGGAAGTCAACAAAGAAAGGTGGATAGAAAGGACAAAAGAAAGAGCGGAAGTTGAGAGAGTAAAAAAAAGTGAAAAACTGAATTGAAGTCACAGCCAAGAAAATCAAAAAAAGAAGAGACAGAGACTCAAAGCTACATAATTTACCAGCACCACTCTATTTACAAACTATGTCGACTTCCATGAAGGTACACGAACAAAATGATTAGTATTCAATCTAGATGGGTCGAATTGTGCCAAACGTCGGTGTAACTAAATCAAATAGTAATGGCATTTCCATTCTCCAGCGAAGTAATCGGGCCCAAAGCTTAAACCAATAGTTCAAAATTGGATGCAGGTCCTCTTCTCCAATTTGCTTAGCATTTCCGACTGTCAGATTGAAACGCGTGTTTACGCTTCCGCGCCGATATGTTTACGTCATACTGCAGACTAAATGGATCAAGTTATGGAAATCCTCCTTTACATCACAAAGTATGACGTTTAGAGACTAAATTTAACATTAAACATCACACAGGAGCGAGAGGGGAGCTTGTTAATCATAAATAATTATTCATTGTACTTTCTGATAAGCGCAATTTGTAATTGAAAAAATCATTTTTTTTTTCTCGTTTATTTCAGTATTAATCTCATTCACAATAATTGCTTTTTGTACAACCTACACGTAAAGTCCACTTTTCAATGCATGCAAAGCAGGCGGAAAGTCGCTGATTTTGGCAGCCGGGCCTAAAAGTACATTCGAAAAGTGGGTCGCTTAGCAACGGTTCCTTGAATCCCAACGCCTCTGAATCTAATAACCACGTGACAGTCTAGCATACTAAAAGGAACTAATCACGTGACAATCGTGGGTGACAATGAATCCGCTCCACAAAAGAATACGGGAACACACCTATTGTAACCATGATTGACAGTTGTCAGTTGTCTGACTTGTCAGCAGTGTAGTGCAGTGAATCGATTATTTATTTATGATTTTCATAATAATTATTCTTTTTGAAATGATTACAAACTGGTTGTACAAAAAGCACTGTTTGCACCACGGATGAAAGATGATTTTGACTCGGCTAATATCTGCCCTCGTTCGCTCGTGCTGCTACTTATACCCTCGTCAAAATCTTCTACTTTCCGCCCTTGATACAAAATGTACTATTACATTGTTTGTTCACGTGTTGTAGGGCAACTCGTTACAGTCCATCCTGTCTTATTTACTTCCGGTTTTTAACATTAATTTTCTCATAACTGATGATTTATTATAAATAATTGGTGGTCATTGGTACAAACGTATGTTATTACATATACAGGGTGTCCCAACGATAGAGTAAAGTAAGTTTTATCATATAGGATATGAAAAATATCAATATCAATATGCGTCACAGGTTAGGGGTGTAAATAGCGCACATTCTGAAAATATTTGGAAACATACAGGGTGCGTCACAAAAGTATGGCACGAAAAAGTATGATTTTTTTAAATAGAACCCCCTGTATATTAATTGATATTTCAATTGTTTCTTCAATTTGGAACAAAAATTGTGATACAACTAATGTTCCTAAATTCAACCGTTATCGAGATATCGCGTTTTAAAAATGGCATTTTTGCAACTTTGACATGCTATAAAACTCAAACTATTCAAGTTAGAGAAAAATGGATTGCACATTCCTATCTTAACTTTTCAAGAGCTATTCAAGGAGATTAAATCCATTATTGTGAAAAAATGTCAAAATGTGCCGAAAAAAGTTGACAGTTGACGTTACCTTCTATCCAAATGACAGAAGAGCTCTTGAAAAGTTAAGATAGGAAAGTGCAAACCATTTTCCTCTAACTTGAATAGTTTGAGTTTTATAGCATGTGAAAGTTGCAAAAATGCCATTTTTAAAACGCGATATCTCGATAACGGTTGAATTTAGGAACATTAGTTGTATCACAATTTTTGTTCCAAATTAAAGAAAGAATTGAAATATCAATTAATATACAGGGGGTTCTATTTAAAAAAATCATACTTTTTCGTGCCATACTTTTGTGACGCACCCTGTATGTTTCCAAATATTTTCAGAATGTGCGCTATTTACACCCCTAACCTGTGACGCATATTGATATTGATATTTTTCATATCCTATATGATAAAACCTACTTTACTCTATCGTTGGGACACCCTGTACAGAGTGACCCATTTTTGATTTATTGATCGATTCCGTCGATTTTTTTTTTGAAATGTAGAGAGTGGAAAAGTGTAATTTGAGGCCATACGTCGCCCACTTTTTTCCAAAAACCAAGGCCTACTAGAGCATATTTAGAGGCTGATGAATCCAGAAAACATATTGGCGATTTTTTAGAGAAAATCTGACTACGCCACTGGATTTTTCATCCCCTGACCCATGTACCAACTTTCATGAAAAAAATATTCAATTCAAAAATATTATTTCTGTGTGTAATTTTTTTCTATTTTTTTTTGTCAGTCTCGTTTGTTTGTTTTCATTGTATTTTGACATGAAAATATGTATTAAATATTTATATTTTATATTTTTTTCTGATAGATTTGCTATCGCAAGATTCAAAGTAAAATACTTCTTGGTGCATAATAAAATAATCGTTAATTTTTAATATTTTTTTATGAAATTTGGTACAGATTCATTTCAAGGTATGACGAATCCAGTGGCGTAGACAGATTTTTTCTAAAAAAACCGCTAATATGTTTTCAGAACTTTTCAGCCTCTAAATATGCTTCGGTAGGCCTTGGTTTTTGGAAAAAACTGGGCGACGTATGGCCTCAAAATAAACCTTTCCACTCTCCACATTTAAAAAAAAAAATCGTCAAAATCGCTCCATAAATAAAAATGTTATGGTAAATGGGTCACTCTGTAATATAATTTACAGGGTGTTCCAGTATAATGTCGCCCCTCTTTAATTTTTTTCTTTCGAATGTCCCAGAAAATAATTGTGTAGGCGCTGAAAAATTCTTTTTTTTTTTAAGGGAAAAGCAAGGTGTATTTTTGTTTTAATAGGTTTGCTAAAAAGCTGCGCTCAATTGAACAAATGGACCTGGAATTATGGAAAAAATATTGTAATTCTTGTGAAAAATATTTTCGGAATTACGTGAACAGGGATTTAATTTAATAGAAAAGTCATGAAATTTGAAAGAAGATAAACTCAAAGCTTCTTGATAAAACCTGGATTTGTTGGAACTTTCACATATAACTTGGGAAATTTTTAGAAAAATGAAAATAATGCCAATCATAATTTCCTAATCCATTTCGAAATTATGTAAAAACATTCATCTGAAATTTAATGACATATTTCCTGCTAGATACATAATTCTTCGACAAAACTAGAACTGATGTGAAAATTATCGGAATTACGTAAACAATATCTAATTTTCTATAAGAAAAAAAATCTTAATTCTGTACAAAACTTCGAAAATTTAATAAAATATTGTGAATTTGACAATATTGAGAAAAAAATGTCATGTAAACTATATGTATAATATTGTAATTGCGCAAAAAAAAAACAGAGTTATGTAATCGGAATTTCTATGAAAAAAAGATATTGTGATTCTGTAATTCAAAATGTCTGTAGTTTTATTATTGTGAAATTATTAATATGTATTGGAAAATACATTTCCAAAATAATGTGAAAAATTCGCAATTCCATACCAAACTTCGTGAAATTTTGAAGAAAATAAAGAGAATGTCAAAATTACTTATTATACATTTCGGAATTACGTAAAACAGTAAGTAATCCATTTATTTAGCAAAAAAAAGAAAAAAAAAAAAAAAAAGCTACACAAGTAAACAAAACAATCGGAATTATATTGACATTATCCGAACTGATATGAAAATCGACATTGTCCGAGTTCCTATGAAGATGGTATTGTAATTCCGTACAAAAATTCTAAATTTCTTTAATTTTTGTGAAATTTTGTAGAAACTGAAGAGAATTCAATTGAATAATATCAAAATTGCTTGTTATCTTGGTATAGATCTGCGAATTACGTAAAAAACTTGGAATTATGTAGACATTATCTGAATTCTTATGAGAAAAATGTTCGTAATTCCGTACAAAACTTATCTTTAATTTTTGTGAAATTTTAAAGAAAATAGAAAGAATGCCCTAGAATAATGTCAAAATTCCTTGTTATTCATTTCAGAATTACGTAAAAAACTTGGAACATTATCCGAATTCCTTTGAACAAAATATGGAATTCCTTACAAAACTTCAAAATATCTTTAATTTTTGTGGAATTTTGAAGAAAATAAAGAGAATGCCCTAAAATAATGTCAAAATTACTTGTTATAAAATTCGGAATTACGTAAAAAACTCGGAATTATGTTGATATTATGCGAATTCATACGAAAACAATTTTGTAATTCCGCATGCAATACTTTGAAATGTATTGAATTTTTGAAGAAAATAGAGATAATGCCCAAGAATAATGTCAAAATTTCTGTAATACATTTTAAAATCACTTGAAAAAATTGGAATTATGTAAACATTATCCGAATTCCTATGTAAAATATGATGTAATTTCGTACAAAACTTCGAAATTTCTTCAATTTTTGTAAGAAAGATAAAGAATGCCCAAGAATTTACTTGTTATACATTTTGAAACTACGCGAAAAACTTGGAATTATGTAAACATTATCGGAATTCCTATGAAAAAAATTGTAATTCCGTACAAAACTTCTAAATTTCTGAAATGTTTGTGAAATTTTGAAGAAAATAGAGATAATGCCCAGGAATAATGTCAAAATTTCTGTTATACATTTTAAAATTACTTGAAAAAATTGGAATTATGTAAACATTATCCGAATTCCTATGTAAAATATGATGTAATTTCGTACAAAACTTCGAAATTTCTTCAATTTTTGTAAGAAAGATAAAGAATGCCCAAGAATTTACTTGTTATACATTTTGAAACTACGCGAAAAACTTGGAATTATGTAAACATTATCGGAATTCCTATAAAAAAAATGTAATTCCGTACAAAACTTCTAAATTTCTGAAATGTTTGTGAAATTTTGAAGAAAATAGAGATAATGCCCAGGAATAATGTCAAAATTTCTGTTATACATTTTAAAATTACTTGAAAAAATTGGAATTATGTAAACATTATCCGAATTCCTATGTAAAATATGATGTAATTCCGTACAAAACTTTGAAATTTCTTCAATTTTTGTAAGAAAGATAAAGAATGCCCAAGAATTTACTTGTTATACATTTTGAAACTACGCGAAAAACTTGGAATTATGTAAACATTATCGGAATTCCTATGAAAAAAATTGTAATTCCGTACAAAACTTCTAAATTTCTGAAATGTTTGTGAAATTTTGAAGAAAATAGAGATAATGCCCAGGAATAATGTCAAAATTTCTGTTATACATTTTAAAATTACTTGAAAAAATTGGAATTATGTAAACATTATCCGAATTCCTATGTAAAATATGATGTAATTTCGTACAAAACTTCGAAATTTCTTCAATTTTTGTAAGAAAGATAAAGAATGCCCAAGAATTTACTTGTTATACATTTTGAAACTACGCGAAAAACTTGGAATTACGTAAACATTATCGGAATTCCTATGTAAAATATGATGTAATTTCGTACAAAACTTCGAAATTTCTTCAATCTTTGTAAGAAGGATAAAGAATGCCCAAGAATTTACTTGTTATACATTTTGAAACTACGCGAAAAACTTGGAATTATGTAAACATTATCGGAATTCCTATAAAAAAATTGTAATTCCGTACAAAACTTCTAAATTTCTGAAATATTTGTGAAATTTTGAAGAAAACAGAGATAATGCCCAAGAATAATGTCAAAATTTCTGTTATACATTTTAAAATCACTTGAAAAAATTGGAATTATGTAAACATTATCCGAATTCCTATGTAAAATACAATGTAATTTCGTACAAAACTTCGAATTTTCTTTAATTTTTGTAAGAAAGATAAAGAATGCCCAAGAATTTACTTGTTATACATTCTGAAACTTCGCGAAAAACTTGGAATTATGTAAACATTATCGGAATTCCTATAAAAAGAAATTGTAATTCCGTACAAAACTTCTAAATTTCTGAAATTTTGAAGAAAATAGAGATGATGCCCAAGAAAAATGTCAAAATTTTTGTTACATTTCAAAATCACTTGAAAAAATTGGAATTATGTAAACATTATCCGAATTCCTATGTAAAATACAATGTAATTTCGTACAAAACTTCGAATTTTCTTTAATTTTTGTAAGAAAGATAAAGAATGCCCAAGAATTTACTTGTTATACATTTTGAAACTTCGCGAAAAACTTGGAATTATGTAAACATTATCGGAATTCCTATAAAAAGAAATTGTAATTCCGTACAAAACTTCTAAATTTCTGAAATTTTGAAGAAAATAGAGATGATGCCCAAGAATAATGTCAAAATTTTTGTTATACATTTTAAAATCACTTGAAAAAATTGGAATTATGTAAACATCATCCGAATTCCTATGTAAAATATGATGTAATTTCGTACAAAACTTCGAAATTTCTTCAATTTTTGTAAGAAAGATAAAGAATGCCCAAGAATTTACTTGTTATACATTTTGAAACTACGCGAAAAACTTGGAATTATGTAAACATTATCGGAATTCCTATGAAAAAAATTGTAATTCCGTACAAAACTTCTAAATTTCTGAAATGTTTGTGAAATTTTGAAGAAAATAGAGATAATGCCCAGGAATAATGTCAAAATTTCTGTTATACATTTTAAAATTACTTGAAAAAATTGGAATTATGTAAACATTATCCGAATTCCTATGTAAAATATGATGTAATTTCGTACAAAACTTCGAAATTTCTTCAATTTTTGTAAGAAAGATAAAGAATGCCCAAGAATTTACTTGTTATACATTTTGAAACTACGCGAAAAACTTGGAATTATGTAAACATTATCGGAATTCCTATAAAAAAAATGTAATTCCGTACAAAACTTCTAAATTTCTGAAATGTTTGTGAAATTTTGAAGAAAATAGAGATAATGCCCAGGAATAATGTCAAAATTTCTGTTATACATTTTAAAATTACTTGAAAAAATTGGAATTATGTAAACATTATCCGAATTCCTATGTAAAATATGATGTAATTCCGTACAAAACTTTGAAATTTCTTCAATTTTTGTAAGAAAGATAAAGAATGCCCAAGAATTTACTTGTTATACATTTTGAAACTACGCGAAAAACTTGGAATTATGTAAACATTATCGGAATTCCTATGAAAAAAATTGTAATTCCGTACAAAACTTCTAAATTTCTGAAATGTTTGTGAAATTTTGAAGAAAATAGAGATAATGCCCAGGAATAATGTCAAAATTTCTGTTATACATTTTAAAATTACTTGAAAAAATTGGAATTATGTAAACATTATCCGAATTCCTATGTAAAATATGATGTAATTTCGTACAAAACTTCGAAATTTCTTCAATTTTTGTAAGAAAGATAAAGAATGCCCAAGAATTTACTTGTTATACATTTTGAAACTACGCGAAAAACTTGGAATTATGTAAACATTATCGGAATTCCTATAAAAAAAATGTAATTCCGTACAAAACTTCTAAATTTCTGAAATGTTTGTGAAATTTTGAAGAAAATAGAGATAATGCCCAGGAATAATGTCAAAATTTCTGTTATACATTTTAAAATTACTTGAAAAAATTGGAATTATGTAAACATTATCCGAATTCCTATGTAAAATATGATGTAATTCCGTACAAAACTTTGAAATTTCTTCAATTTTTGTAAGAAAGATAAAGAATGCCCAAGAATTTACTTGTTATACATTTTGAAACTACGCGAAAAACTTGGAATTATGTAAACATTATCGGAATTCCTATAAAAAAAAATGTAATTCCGTACAAAACTTCTAAATTTCTGAAATATTTGTGAAATTTTGAAGAAAATAGAGATAATGCCCAAGAATAATGTCAACATATTTGTTATAAATTTTAAAATCACTTGAAAAAATTGGAATTATGTAAACATTATCCGAATTCCTATGTAAAATATGATGTATTTTCGTACAAAACTTCAGATTTTCTTTAATTTTTGTAAGAAGGATAAAGAATGCCCAAGAATTTACTTGTTATACATTTTGAAACTACGCGAAAAACTTGGAATTATGTAAACATTATCGGAATTCCTATAAAAAAATTGTAATTCCGTACAAAACTTCTAAATTTCTGGAATATTTGTGAAATTTTGAAGAAAATAGAGATAATGCTCAAGAATAATGTCAAAATTTTTGTTATACATTTTAAAATTAATTGAAAAAATTGGAATTATGAAAACATCCGAATTCCTATGAAAAAAATATTGTAATTTAGTGGAAAACTTCGAAATTTCTTCAATTTTTGTAAGAAAGATAAAGAATGCCCAAGAATTTACTTGTTATACATTTTGAAACTACGCGAAAAACTTGGAATTATGTAAACATTATCGGAATTCCTATAAAAAAATTGTAATTCCGTACAAAACTTCTAAATTTCTGAAATATTTGTGAAATTTTGAAGAAAATAGAGATAATGCCCAAGAATAATGTCAAAATTTTTGTTATACATTTTAAAATCACTTGAAAAAATTGGAATTATGTAAACATTATCCGAATTCTTATGTAAAATATGATGTATTTTCGTACAAAACTTCAGATTTTCTTAATTTTTGTAAGAAGGATAAAGAATGCCCAAGAATTTACTTGTTATACATTTTGAAACTACGCGAAAAACTTGGAATTATGTAAACATTATCGGAATTCCTATAAAAAAATTGTAATTCCGTACAAAACTTCTACATTTCTGGAATGTTTGTGAAAATTTGAAGAAAATAGAGATAATGCCCAAGAATAATGTCAAAATTTCTGTTATACATTTTAAAATCACTTGAAAAAATTGGAATTATGTAAACATTATCCGAATTCCTATGTAAAATATGATGTAATTTCGTACAAAACTTCGAAATTTCTTCAATTTTTGTAAGAAGTTAAAGAATGCCCAAGAATTTACTTGTTATACATTTTGAAACTACGCGAAAAACTTGGAATTATGTAAACATTATCGGAATTCCTATAAAAAAATTGTAATTCCGTACAAAACTTCTAAATTTCTGAAATATTTGTGAAATTTTGAAGAAAATAGAGATAATGCCCAAGAATAATGTCAACATATTTGTTATACATTTTAAAATCACTTGAAAAAATTGGAATTATGTAAACATTATCCGAATTCCTATGTAAAATATAATGTAATTTCGTACAAAACTTCGAAATTTCTTCAATTTTTGTAAGAAAGATAAAGAATGCCCAAGAATTTACTTGTTATACATTTTGAAACTACGCGAAAAACTTGGAATTATGTAAACATTATCGGAATTCCTATAAAAAGAAATTGTAATTCCGTACAAAACTTCTAAATTTCTGAAATTTTGAAGAAAATAGAGATGATGCCCAAGAAAAATGTCAAAATTTTCGTTATACATTTTAAAATCACTTGAAAAAATTGGAATTATGTAAACATCATCCGAATTCCTATGTAAAATATGATGTAATTTCGTACAAAACTTCGAAATTTCTTCAATTTTTGTAAGAAGTTAAAGAATGCCCAAGAATTTACTTGTTATACATTTTGAAACTACGCGAAAAACTTGGAATTATGTAAACATTATCGGAATTCCTATAAAAAAATTGTAATTCCGTACAAAACTTCTAAATTTCTGAAATTTTGAAGAAAATAGAGATGATGCCCAAGAAAAATGTCAAAATTTTTGTTATACATTTTAAAATCACTTGAAAAAATTGGAATTATGTAAACATCATCCGAATTCCTATGTAAAATATGATGTAATTTCGTACAAAACTTCGAAATTTCTTCAATTTTTGTAAGAAGTTAAAAAATGCCCAAGAATTTACTTGTTATACATTTTGAAACTACGCGAAAAACTTGGAATTATGTAAACATTATCGGAATTCCTATAAAAAAATTGTAATTCCGTACAAAACTTCTAAATTTCTGAAATTTTGAAGAAAATAGAGATGATGCCCAAGAAATATGTCAAAATTTTTGTTAAACATTTTAAAATCACTTGAAAAAATTGGAATTATGTAAACATCATCCGAATTCCTATGTAAAATATGATGTAATTTCGTACAAAACTTCTAAATTTCTGAAATATTTGTGAAATTTTGAAGAAAATAGAGATAATGCCCAAGAATAATGTCAACATATTTGTTATACATTTTAAAATCACTTGAAAAAATTGGAATTATGTAAACATTATCCGAATTCCTATGTAAAATATAATGTAATTTCGTACAAAACTTCGGATTTTCTTTAATTTTTGTAAGAAGGATAAAGAATGCCCAAGAATTTACTTGTTATACATTTTGAAACTACGCGAAAAACTTGGAATTATGTAAACATTATCGGAATTCCTATAAAAAAAAATTGTAATTCCGTACACAACTTCTAAATTTCTGTAATGTTTGTGAAATTTTGAAGAAAACAGAGATAATGCCCAAGAATAATGTCAAAATTTCTGTTATACATTTTAAAATCACTTGAAAAAATTGGAATTATGTAAACATTATCCGAATTCCTATGTAAAATATGGATGTAATTTCGTACAAAACTTCGATTTTTCTTTAATTTTTGTAAGAAAGATAAAGAATGCCCAAGAATTTACTTGTTATACATTTTGAAACTACGCGAAAAACTTGGAATTATGTAAACATTATCGGAATTCCTATAAAAAAAAATTGTAATTCCGTACACAACTTCTAAATTTCTGTAATGTTTGTGAAATTTTGAAGAAAACAGAGATAATGCCCAAGAATAATGTCAAAATTTCTGTTATACATTTTAAAATCACTTGAAAAAATTGGAATTATGTAAACATTATCCGAATTCCTATGTAAAATATAATGTAATTTCGTACAAAACTTCGGATTTTCTTTAATTTTTGTAAGAAAGATAAAGAATGCCCAAGAATTTACTTGTTATACATTTTGAAACTACGCGAAAAACTTGGAATTATGTAAACATTATCGGAATTCCTATAAAAAAATTGTAATTCCGTACAAAACTGCTAAATTTCTGAAATGTTTGTGAAATTTTGAAGAAAATAGAGATAATGCCCAGGAATAATGTCAAAATTTCTGTTATACATTTTAAAATTACTTGAAAAAATTGGAATTATGTAAACATTATCCGAATTCCTATGTAAAATATGATGTAATTTCGTACAAAACTTCGAAATTTCTTCAATTTTTGTAAGAAAGATAAAGAATGCCCAAGAATTTACTTGTTATACATTTTGAAACTACGCGAAAAACTTGGAATTATGTAAACATTATCGGAATTCCTATAAAAAGAAATTGTAATTCCGTACAAAACTTCTAAATTTCTTAAATTTTTGTGAGATTTTGAAGAAAGAGAGAGAATTTGATTGTTGTTATACATATTGAAACTACGTAAAAAAGTAAAATTTTGAAGAAAATAGAGATAATGCCCAAGAATAATGTCAAAATTACTTGATATACATTTTAAAATCACGTAAAAAACTTGGAATTATGTAAACATTATCCAAATTCGTATGAAAAAAAAAATTTAATTCCGTAAAAAATGCAAAATTTCCCGAATTTTTGTGAAATTTTGAAAATTAAGATACAGATAAGATAAGATACATACAAATAAAAAATACAGTGTGATTTTTAAGTTGGTATGATAAGAAAACCATCTATATACAGGGTGTTTCCTAAAGATTGGTAAAAAATTCGTTGTGTGATTCCTGGGGTATTTTCATGAAAAAAAGTTCCTATAAACATGAGAATTTGAGCTCAGAATTTCAAAATTTTAATCAGGGGCGTACCATACTGGCGGGGTTAAAAAATTGGATTCTTTTAACCTTTAACCCCGCCAGTATGGTACGCCCCTGATTAAAATTTTGAAATTCTGAGCTCAAATTCTCATTCAGCATTAAAAGTTTGTATGATGTACCAAATTTCATGATTTTTGTATGTAAGGTTTCGGAAATATTGAGGAAAAACCGTCTTCGGGGTGCCCTATTTAAAGGGGCGTAGCTCCCTTAGGAAGCATTTTTCGGCAAATGTTTATAGGAACTTTTTTTCATGAAAATACCCCAGGAATCACACAACGAATTTTTTACCAATCTTTAGGAAACACCCTGTATATACCGCTCTATATCTTTGTGAAGATAAAAGCTGTTTTTTGTTGTTCCTTCTATCAAAATTAATGACATTTAACCTAGATCATTCCGTATAGAGTATCCGTATGAACTCGACACTAAAGTTTCAACTTGAAAGCTTCAGTCTCTTCAAACAACGTACAATTAAACCGAGCTTTAAAGCCTTCTGCAGTCAGAGCTGCATTCAATCCCAACTTGAATGTTCATTAAAAGACAGTTCTGTAATTTCGCTCAAGTCGTAAAAGAGCCATAAACTACTAATCGACAGAGAGAAACTCTACCTTGTTCGATCATTTTATCCATTGCTCAATGTGGAAACTTTGAGGATTACATTAAGCCAGATTGGATGTATATTTCTGGCACAGCTGCGAAAATATGCGTACATATATGCTTTCAGATGCTAATTTGGCACATACCTCAGCCCTTCAACTTTATTAATAATGCATAACTTGGAAACTCGACATGACCCTTATAAATGGGCATAATTCCTAACTTTAGATTCTATAGGCGGAATGTTCTAAGGGTCAAAGAGTTGCCGAAGGATCCACTAAATTTAATTCTACGCCAGCGAAGTTTGTCTGATAAATTTATACCCCTTCTGTGGATTAATTGGTGGAATATTCTATTTAGCGCGTCGTGGATATTTATCTGGAAAAAGGAAGTTGGAACAGCTGGCGCCAGAAGATATCCATTATAAACAAAGTTGTATTTAATGATGAAATATATGAAAACAAAAATTAACTTTTCTCTATTAAATAACCATAGCTCAAAAATATCGTTTTGATTTTTTCATTAGTGTATTCTGCAGGAAATTGTCTATGAATATCATCAGAAAAATGTACAGGGTGCTATGGAAAAATTCTGAGAAATTTGGGTATAATTATTTGTAGACAAACATCAGGAAGCTAAAAAAAATCATTACTCAAAAACTATCAAAGATATTGTAATGATTTTTGCACCAGTGAATTCTGCAGGAAATTTTCTATGGATATCATCAGAAAAATTCACAGGGTGCTATGGAAAAATTCTGAGAAATTTGGGTATAATTATTTGTAGACAAACATCAGGAAGCTAAAAAAAATCATAACTCAAAAACTATCAAAGATAATGTGATGATTTTTGCACCAGTGAATTCTGCAGGAAATTTTCTATGAATATCATCAGAAAAATTCACAGGGTGCTATGGAAAAATTCGGAGAAATTTGGGTATAATTATTTGTAGACAAACATCAGGAAGCTAAAAAAAATCATAACTCAAAAACTATCAAAGATAATGTGATGATTTTTGCACCAGTGAATTCTGCAGGAAATTTTCTATGAATATCATCAGAAAAATTCACAGGGTGCTATGGAAAAATTCTGAGAAATTTGGGTATAATTATTTGTAGACAAACATCAGGAAGCTAAAAAAAATCCTTACTCAAAAACTATCAAAGATATTGTAATGATTTTTGCACCAGTGAATTCTGCAGGAAATTTTCTATGGATATCATCAGAAAAATTCACAGGGTGCTATGGAAAAATTCTGAGAAATTTGGGTATAATTATTTGTAGACAAACATCAGGAAGCTAAAAAAAATCATAACTCAAAAACTATCAAAGATATTGTAATGATTTTTGCACCAGTGAATTCTGCAGGAAATTTTCTATGAATATCATCAGAAAAATTTACAGGGTGCTATGGAAAAATTCTGAGAAATTTGGGTATAATTATTTGTAGACAAACATCAGGAAGCTAAAAAAAATCATAACTCAAAAACTATCAAAGATAATGTGATGATTTTTGCACCAGTGAATTCTGCAGGAAATTTTCTATGAATATCATCAGAAAAATTCATAGGGTGCTATGGAAAAATTCGGAGAAATTTGGGTATAATTATTTGCAGACAAACATCAGGACGCTAAAAGAAATCATAACTCAAAAACTATCAAAGATATCGATCTGATTTTTGCACCAGTGAATTCTGCAGGAAATTTTCTATGAATATCATCAGAAAAATTCACAGGGTGCTATGGAAAAATTCTGAGAAATTTGGGTATAATTATTTGCAGACAAACATCAGGACGCTAAAAGAAATCATAACTCAAAAACTATCAAAGATATCGATCTGATTTTTGCACCAGTGAATTCTGCAGGAAATTTTCTATGAATATCATCAGAAAAATTCACAGGGTGCTATGGAAAAATTCTGAGAAATTTGGGTATAATTATTTGTAGACAAACATCAGTAAGCTAAAAAAAATCATAACTCAAAAACTATCAAAGCTATTGTAATGATTTTTGCACCAGTGAATTCTGCAGGAAATTTTCTATGAATATCATCAGAAAAATTCACAGGGTGCTATGGAAAAATTCTGAGAAATTTGGGTATAATTATTTGTAGACAAACATCAGGAAGCTAAAAAAAATCATAACTCAAAAACTATCAAAGATATTGTAATGATTTTTGCACCAGTGAATTCTGCAGGAAATTTTCTATGAATATCATCAGAAAAATTCACAGGGTGCTATGGAAAAATTCTGAGAAATTTGGGTATAATTATTTGTAGACAAACATCAGTAAGCTAAAAAAAATCATAACTCAAAAACTATCAAAGATATCGATCTGATTTTTGCACCAGTGAATTCTGCAGAAAATTTTCTATAAATATCATCAGAAAAATGTACAGGGTGCTATGGAAAAATTCTGAGAAATTTGGATATAATTATTTGTAGACAAACATCAGGAAGCTAAAAAAAAACATTACTCAAAAAACTATCAAAGATATCGATCTGATTTTTGCACCAGTGAATTCTGCAGGAAATTTTCCATGAATATCATCAGAAACATTCACAGGGTGCTATGGAAAAATTCTGAGAAATTTGGGTATAATTATTTGTAGACAAACATCAGGAAGCTAAAAGAAATCATAACTCAAAAACTATCAAAGATAATGTAATGATTTTTGCACCAGTGAATTCTGCAGGAAATTTTCTATGAATATCATCAGAAAAATTCACAGGGTGCTATGGAAAAATTCTGAGAAATTTGGGTATAATTATTTGTAGACAAACATCAGTAAGCTAAAAAAAATCATAACTCAAAAACTATCAAAGATATTGTGATGATTTTTGCACCAGTGAATTATCCAGGAAATTTTCTATGAATATCATCAAAAAAATATACAGGATGCTATGGAAAAATCTTGAGAAAATCTGAATCAAATATGTGTAAACAATTAACAAAAAAAACATCAAAACCTGGAAAAAAAAATCTGCAGGTTTTTTTTTTAAATATGATTATATTAAAAAAATAATAAAAAATAAAATTATTATAAAAACATATACAAGGTGCTATGAAAAAATCAAATCAAGTCCAATAATATCTGAATAAATCAAAGAAAGTTCCAAAGCCAAAAAATGTCTGGTTGATGATTCACAATGTTTAATTTATTTTTTTATCCTATTTTATGATAATGTATATTCGGAATTCAATTGTTTCCAAAATGATCCGGGCTTTTAGGCAATAAATTAATAGATTTTATTACCCAAATACCGCGATCTATTTATTTATAATTTTATTCAACAAATTAGTTTTGCTCAGTTGAATATAATGTAATTCGATCATTTGTCCATTGTTAGTTGTTTCACCAATAATAAATATTTTTAATTAGAATCATCATTTAACCGTATTTTGTAGGAAAATAGAAAGTTAACCCACTGTAGTCAACAGTCAAATATCAGATGAACAGTCAAGGTCAAGAAATTCAGGACGTTGAGGTTGCCATATTGTGCCAATTTTCTTTGTTACCCAAGCTAAACTGAATAATGGGAAAACACGCTCTCATCATTCACGATGACTATAAAAGCGTGGATAAGCTGGTTTGTGTCACCAAAAGTATGATTAATTTTGACATATCCAGGACAAATCTGTGCCGTGTGTAATGCGCTCAGATTAAGGCCTGCCATTATCCCCGGACATAATTAAATTCCGTGAGTAATTGTCTGATTCTCCTGCGAGTTCATATTTTATGCGTTGGACCTGGATAATTAGTGGTCGAGGCTTGGGAGCTTTTGGTGAGCCTGCTGTATTGGAATGTGTACACCTTTATGACTATAGGAAATTAAAAAAAGTGGCCATAAAATAATTACTTCTTTTATTTATTGTTATTCACAAAGGGAATGATAGACACAATAACGCTCCAAGCAGCATAGTCGGTCTGCGCGACGTAATACCGACCAAACTAGTCACGCAATTCTGGTCATCCCGTCGTCGTACGTCCGACCACCAATATACAAATTACATATACTTATCACGACGGCATTTTAGGTACGATAAATATTACCTAATGTAACGTTTCCTCTTATTTATGTGTAAGGTTTTAGATATAAAATACCAACTTTGTGGAAATAAACCATTGGAATTACACTTTTAACAACCATTTTTTTTATAATTTTTGAAAAATCCTTTCTTAGTAGTTATAGTAAAAAAACAAAAATTGATAAGTTGAAAACAACTAACTTTCATTACTCTATAGAATAGATATAGATGTACGTATATAATAATTCAGCTTGGTCGTATTAGGTGTGCTCGTTTATACCCTTTATATGGAAGAAGTATAAATATACATACCTAATACGACAATGGTTAGTCGTATTAGTCATCATTCAATTATTGATTGTTGACTGTTGAAATTTGACTTTGCTATTTCTACCACACTGGATGATTTGAAAAATATATAAAAATCTCCTAATAAGTCGTCTACTTGAATGAAACACAAGTGTTTTGGTGATTTTTGGCGGGATTTTTGAACGTTTTTAGACATTGCATCCACGCCACTGGTCCAATTTTCAAATGTCTCTTTTTATTTATTAATTTAATGGATAATTGAAATTCCTTTGAAATGAGGTACTTGGTAAATCTTATTACAACAAATTACATGATACTGTCAACAATTTACTTTCTACGCCACTGAATGATTTCCCCAATAAAAAAAATAATTCCACATTGGTCGTCCATTCAAAGGAAACGTTGATAATTTGGTAAATTTTGACGAATATTTTGGACTATTTTCGTCATTGCATCGGCGCCACTGCACTGGTCGAATGTTGAAAGAATCGCTTTTGGAAAAATACAGATTACTCTAAAAATTTTACTTTGCTGTTTTCACGTCACTGGATGGGTTTTCAAATAAAAAATCAATTTATCCAAATGATTCGTCGATTCGAACAAAACAATAAAGTTTCGGTAAATTTTGCCAGAAATTTTGGACTTTTTTCATCATTGCATCTACGCCACTGGTCTAATTGAAAAAAAATCATTTTCATTGAATAGGAAACTGAAAAACCGACAAAATGAGGGGTCACTTGACCTATATTATTAAGAAAAATTCAGGTTACTGTCAAAATTTTACTCTGCTGTAGTTTCTACGTTACTGGATGGGTTTTCAAATAAAAAAATACAATTCTCTCGAATAAGTCGTCGATTCGAACGAGAGAACAAAGTTTTGGTAAATTTTGACGAAAATGTTGGACTTTTTCCGTCATTCCATCTACGCCACTGGTCCAATGTTGAAAAATCCGTTTCTATTGAATGGGAAACTGAAAGACCGACAAAATGAGGGGTCACTTGGCCTATATTATTTAGAAAAATACAGGTGACTGTCAAAATTTTACTTTTCTGTTTCTACGTCACTGAATGGGTTTTCAAATAAAAAAATCAATTTATCTAAATAATTCGTCGATTCGAACAAAACAACAAAGTTTTGGTAAATTTTGTCGGGAATTTTGGATTTTTTTCGTCATCGCATCTACGCCACTGGTACAATTAAAAAAAAATCCATTTCTATTTAAAAGAAAACTGAAAACCGAGAAAACGAGGGGTCACTTGGCATAGATTATTTAGAAAAATACAGGTTACTGTCAAAATTTTACTTTGCTGTTTTTACGTCACTGAATGGGTTTTCAAATAAAAAAAAACATTTATCCAAATAATTCGTCGATTCGAACGAAACAACAAAGTTTTGGTAAATTTTGCCAGAAATTTTGGACTTTTTTCATCATTGCATCTACGCCACTGGTCTAACTGAAAAAAAATCATTACCATTGGATAGGAAACTGAAAAACTGACAAAATGAGGGGTCACTTGGCCTATATTATTAAGAAAAATTCAGGTTACTGTCAAATTTTTACTTTGCTGTTTCTACGTCACTGGATGGGTTTTCAAATAAAAAAAAAATTCTCTCGAATAAGTCGTTGATTCGAACAAGACAACAAAGTTTTGGTAAATTTTTACGAAAATGTTAGACTTTTTCCGTCATTCCATCTTCGCCACTGACCCAATGTTGAAAAATCCGTTTTTATTGAATAGGAAACTGAAAGACCGACAAAATGAGGGGTCACTTGGCATATATTATTTAGAAAAATACAGGTTACTGTCAAATTTTTACTTTGCTGTTTCTACGTCACTGGATGGATAAAAAAAAACACTTCCCTCGAATAAGTCGTCGATTCGAACGAGACAACAAAGTTTTGGCAGATCATGACGAAAATGTTGGACTTTTCCCGTCATTGCATCTACGCCACTGGTCCAATTAAAAAAAAAATTATTTCTATTGAATAGAAAACTGAAAAACCGAAATAATAAGGGGTCACTTGGCCAATATTATGTGGAAAAATACATGTTACTGCCAAAATTTTACTTTGCTGTTTCTACGTCACTGGATGGATAAAAAAAACAATTCCCTCGAATAAGTCGTCGATTCGAACGAGACAACAAAGTTTTGGTAGATCATGACGAAAATGTTGGACTTTTCCCGTCATTGCATCTACGCCACTGGTCCAATTAAAAAAAAAATTATTTCTATTGAATAGAAAACTGAAAAACCGAAATAATAAGGGGTCACTTGGCCAATATTATGTGGAAAAATACATGTTACTGCCAAAATTTTACTTTGCTGTTTCTACGTCACTGAAAGGGTTTTCAAATAAAAAAAACAATTTATGCAAATAATTCGTCGATTCGAACAAAACAGCAAAGTTTTGGTAAATTTTGTCGGAAATTTTGAATTTTTTTCGTCATCGCATCTACGCCACTTGTTCAATTAAAAAAAAATAATTTCTATTTCTATTGAAAAGAAAACTGAAAAACCAAGAAAATGAGGGGTCACTTGGCATATATTATTTAGAAAAATACAGGTTACTGTCAAGATTTTACTTTGCTGTTTCTACGTCACTAAATGGGTTTTCAAATAAAAAAATCAATTCCTTAAAATAATTCGTCGACTCGAACGAAACAACAAAGTTTTGGAACATTTTGTCGAACGATTTGAACTTTTTTCGTCATCACATCTACGTCACTGGTCTAATTTGAAAAAAAACATTTCTATTGAATAGAAAATAGAAAGACCGACAAAATGAGGTATCACTTGGCATATATTATTTGGAAAAATTCAGGTTAGTGTCAAATTTTCACTTTGCCGTTTCTACGTCACTAGATGGATTTTGAAATAAAAAAATCAATTTCTCTAAATAATTGGTCGATTCATACAGAACAACAAAGTTTTTGTAAAATTTATCGGAAATTTTGGACTTTTTTCGTCATTGCATCTACGCCACTGGTCCAATTTTAAAAAATCCGTTTCTATTGAGTAGGAAACTGATAGACCGACAAAATGAAGGGTCACTCGGCATATATTACTAAGAAATATATTACTGTCAAAATTCTACTTTGCTGATTCTACGTCACTGGATGGGGTATCAGATAAAAAAAATGAACTTCTTTGAATAATTCATCTATTCGAACAAAACAATAATGTTCTAGTAAATTTTGCCGGTGTTTTTGAACGCTTTTTGACCTCGCATCTACGCCACTGGTCAAGGATCAACATGAAATAGATATATTGACGTCGGCTATAGCTACTTCATCCGACGTCGGTCTGGACGACTTCAATCGACCGACACAATTGGTTGGGACAAAACAACGTCGACTATCCGACTTGTTTCATATACAGTGTGTCCAGAATAAAATGATGTACATGGGACTTTGTGGGGGTATTGGAAACGGTAAAAGATACGACGTTGCTTAAATGGAAGAAAAGTTGCGTATTTGTATGCTCAAAAATATTCTACCTTTGTTTCATTTTGAATCGATTTCGTTATGTTCATACAGGGTGAAAAAAGAAAAGGTTCATTTTGAAAAAAACACAATATTTTGCTTGTTATAAAACCCAACACTTTCAAATTTCCAGGATATAGGTAAGAGGATACGACGATTCTAAAACGGCGTCAAAAAAATTCTAGACCTACTATGTTGCGTCCAGACAAAGTCAAGTCTGTTTTTTTTATGGAAGTCATATTTTTGGAAATTATTTTCAATACGGACCATGAAAATGGAGAAGTTCAATATGGCCTCCATAAGAAAAACCAAAGTTGGCCTCGGCCGGACGCAACATCGTGGGCCTACAACATTTTTTGATGCCGTTTTTAGAATCGTCATTTCCTCTTACCCATATCCTGTAAATTTGAAAATATTGGCTTTTATAATAAGCAAAATTTTGTAGTTTTTCGAATATGGACATTTTCTTTTTCACCCTGTATCTACATCACGGTATCGATTCAAAATAAAACAAAAGTAGATTATTTTTGGGCATACAAATACGCAACTTTTCTTCCATTCAAGCGACGCCGTATCTCTTACCGTTTCCAATATTCCCATGTACATCATTTTATTCTAGACACACTGTATAATTTATTACTATTTATCACCATCACAAGTATAGAAGAGGTAAAAATGCTGACGTTGGCCGTAACTATCAGGATCTCTCCAATTTCGACCATAAGAATAGCCACCAATATTGTAGTCATAATATGTGAGATTTTATTATAAAATTAGTCGTTAGTTAGATTAAGTGTGGTTTATGCTGCTGTTCAAATACTCACTTTTTATCACAGTACGGATCGTATTATTACCTGAAAAAAAAGAATGCAAATTTAATTAAAAAAAAGCTAAAATAACCTTATGAAATACATCAAAACCATGGGAAAATCTCAAATGAGAAATTAATTTGTATTTTGTAATTATTGTGTTGAAATGGTCATATTCTACCATGAATAAATGGGCGTGGATGTTGTAATATAATAAGAAATACAGATATTAAACTTACTTAAGTTCTAATAATAATACACGAAAATAAGTCCATAGAATCAATAAAACCCAAAAATAGTTCAAAATGTTGATTAAAATACATCTTCAAAATCCCTATTTTGCATCGAAAATGTTTAGTCACAAACCCAAATAAGCGCTCTTTAGAGGACAAACCCTTTGTTTTCTTATCGTCCATCGTCACGTCTGGAACGTGTTATTTTCTCTTATCCGAGATTCAAAGAAAAAACTGAGCGAATTCTCATACAGCTACGTTGTTAAAGAAAATTGTTTGTCTTGAATTTGTAGAATAACAATCATAGCCTTTTTTGGTTTGATTTCAAGTCCTTGGCACGCGGGATGACGTCAGCATTTCTGATTTTCTATTAGTTTTATTGTCACTTATAATCTCCCTGGAGCTCGAATTATTTCCGGAAATTTTCTTGAAAATTTCGCAACGAGAACAAATTTCCGGATTTTTAATTCGAGTTCGCGGGAGATTCGGCAAGAAAATTTCATGCCAAAACTGATCATTGGAAAAAACATAACCCAGGACTCACCACGCATTTAGTGGAAGAAACCAACGGCTCCTTACTCTACTCGCCATTGAGGAAGAAAGAAGGGAATCAGGATTTTATAAAACATTTGGAAGTTATAACCAATCTTGTCCATAATTGATAACATTGCAACTTTGTATTGGAAGTTGAAAATAAATCATTTATCAAAAATATTTGTCAGTGTTTTTAACAGCAGTCAAGCACTCGCGTCTGGATGTAGCTCCCATGCACCAACCACAGTGTTGCCGTTTGCCTTATCTCTGTCTGTGAAAGTTGGGTTGGGTTGGGATTGTTAGGGAGAGTGGGGACGGCAACACTGTAATCATATGCGAGCTACATCCAGATGCACAAAGCCAGGGAAATTTCCACTTATTAATCTTTCAGTCACGTGATTATGAGCAGGGAAATTTCCGATAAAATTAGGTCGTTGCCATAGCAACATAACAAAATGCAAGCCTATGATTGGTTAGAATTGACTGGTAGGAAATTTTCAAATTAATCACTTGGGAACTATCGATAAAAATAAAGCGCAATCCTCCTCCTTCATACTAAAAATAATTCTTCAGATGCTTTGTGCTAAATTATAAATATTAAATATACAAAAATAATAAAAAACACACTCTTGTTTTGATCTCTACACACATAAATCACACATGCAACTGCTAAATCGTTTAAACCGATAACAAACACACATTAGCGTATATTTTAAATGGAACAATTAGTGGTCGCCACCATGTGCATGTGAGAATGAATAATTTCTGGGACATTCATTTGCATATAATTAACGAGATCTGATCAACTAACAATCAATTTTTCTTGGTTTTCAATGTTTGTGACCTACTCATTTGTTTGGCACCAAAAAAATGGCGTCTTGTAAAAATAGTGGCTCAATGTGACACTGACGACAGTGTCACATTAAGCAACCATTTCTATTTGGTGCCAAACAATGGCAAATTAGGCAACAATGTCACTTCGGATAAAAGCTTCACTCATCTCACTACACAAGGTGACAATTTGAAGTTTCAAATCCTCAAAGGAGTTATATTTAATTGGCAAATTCGACTCTAACGCTGACAATTTCCTGATAAGGTTAAAGTAAATAAAATTTGCCACGAACTTGAGGGTGGCAAAAACACAATGAAATTAACTTGTCAGACCTGGAGTGTCTTGTAATGTTTTACTTAATCTTCAGAAGGATAAAGAAAGGAAATTTGATTAAAGGAAAATGAAAAAGTGTTTGTAAGAGGAAATAAGAACAGTTCTGCATGCAGGCAACACAGTGACGTCATCAACATCTTTTGACCAAACACCGCCATTTTGAGATTGTCAACGTCAAACGTCGGAATTGTGGCTATCTATCACCAGTGAGGCGTGCTCTTTTGGTGTGTGTTATACGAGGGGAGTCCGAAAATTCCAACTAAGGTTTGTTGAGGTTCTAGGTCTAATTCACCATCAGAGTGGGCAGAGCTTTAAGGGCAGCGAAAGTTTGTCGTGTTGAAACATGGCAACACCCGGTTGCAAAACCCTCGCTTGAGGCCTGGACGCTATTATTCACTGGTGAGTTTATTTCTCAATTTCCCAGAAAAAGTTTGTAAGCCTATGGATAATGGTGTTCATAATTAAACCATAGACAACAATCCAAGACATAAATTCAAATAACTGCGATTAATTTCCATAATATCATGGCATCTGACTAAGCACCAGTTGTAAATACCCAGACGCTTCCGCGGTAACAGCGATAATGGAATATAATGGAAATAGGATAGAAGCTGCTCAACCGAACCACTAAACACTGATAGTTAACAGACCCTATATAAATAGAGCCATTTAATCTAATCACCAAATGTGTCTCTCTGGCTTCAAGACATTATGTTGCTTATTACCTTGGCTACGTGAACAGCAGGATTTGACAATAATTCAATTATTCCCCTGCCAATCTAATGGACTAATGGCAATTTGGAAAAAGCGAATGGTTGGCAGGAAATAAAATTGATGC
The DNA here is from genome assembly GCA_958502075.1 of Orchestes rusci. Taxonomy (NCBI): domain Eukaryota; kingdom Metazoa; phylum Arthropoda; class Insecta; order Coleoptera; family Curculionidae; genus Orchestes; species Orchestes rusci. Next base: position 36,521,261 of record OY293307.1, read on the forward strand.
AACAACACCTAATGTTCATTTGGAAGGGGAAAATGGGGCGGAAACGATAAATTTCGTTAGTTTTCAGTTCTATAATGCCAGATATACAGCTATCGTTGTATTTATCTCGACTACCACCTCGTAGGTAAACAATCCGGGCTGTGGACGCTTCAATTGGGAGTAAAAGGTGCACTTAACTGGGCAGTGATCGAGCAGTTAATTTCAACGCGGCGTACGGAAAACGACATTTTTACATCATGTGACGTGATAGACCAATGAAATTCAGTTGTCAACTAGACTTGGAAGGGGAAAATGGGGTGGTAAAGATAAATTTCGTTAGTTTTCAGTTCTATAATGCCAGATATACAGCTATCGTTGTATTTATCTCGACTACCTCGTAGCTAAACAATCCGGGATGTGGACGCTTCAATTGGGAGTAAAAGGTGCACTTAACTGGGCAGTGATTGAACAGTTAATTTCAACGCGGCGTACGGAAAACGACATTCTAACATCATGTGACGTGACAGACCAATAAATTCAGTTGTCAACTAAACATGGAAGGGAAAAATGGGGTAGTAACGATAAATTTTGTTAGTTTTCAGTTCTATAATGCCAGATATACAGCTATCGTTGTATTTATCTCGACTACCACCTCGTAGGTAAACAATCCGGGCTGAGGACGCTTCAATTGGGAGTAAAAGGTGCACTTAACTGGGCAGTGATTGAACAGTTAATTTCAACGCGGCGTACGGAAAATGACATTTTTACATCATGTGACGTGACAGACCAATAAATTCAGTTGTCAACTAAACTTGGAAGGGGAAAATGGGGTAGTAACGATAAATTTTGTTAGTTTTCAGTTCTATAATGCCAGATATACAGCTATCGTTGTATTTATCTCGACTACCACCTCGTAGGTAAACAATCCGGGCTGAGGACGCTTCAATTGGGAGTAAAAGGTGCACTTAACTGGGCAGTGATTGAACAGTTAATTTCAACGCGGCGTACGGAAAACGACATTTTTACATCATGTGACGTGATAGACCAATGAAATTCAGTCGTCAACTAGACTTGGAAGGGGAAAATGGGGTGGTAAAGATAAATTTCGTTAGTTTTCAGTTCTATAATGCCAGATATATAGCTATCGCTTTATTTATCTCGACTACCTCGTAGGTAAACAATCCGGGCTGAGGACGCTTCAATTGGGAGTAAAAGGTGCACTTAACTGGGCAGTGATTGAACAGTTAATTTCAACGCGGCGTACGGAAAACGACATTTTTACATCATGTGACGTGATAGACCAATGAAATTCAGTTGTCAACTAGACTTGGAACGGGAAAATGGGGTGGTAAAGATAAATTTCGTTAGATTTCAGTTCTATAATGCCAGATATATAGCTATCGCTGTATTTATCTCGACTACCTCGTAGGTAAACAATCCGGGCTGTGGACGCTTCAATTGGGAGTAAAAGGTGCACTTAACTGGGCAGTGATTGAACAGTTAATTTCAACGCGGCGTACGGAAAACGACATTTTTACATCATGTGACGTGACAGACCAATAAAATTCAGTTGTCAACTAAACTTGGAAGGGGAAAATGGGGTAGTAACGATTAATTTTGTTAGTATTCAGTTTTATAATGCCAGATATATAGCTATCGCTGTATTTATCTCGACTACCTCGTAGGTAAACAATCCGGGCTGAGGACGCTTCAATTGGGAGTAAAAGGTGCACTTAACTGGGCAGTGATTGAACAGTTAATTTCAACGCGGCGTACGGAAAACGACATTTTTACATCATGTGACGTGATAGACCAATGAAATTCAGTTGTCAACTAGACTTGGAAGGGGAAAATGGGGTGGTAAAGATAAATTTCGTTAGTTTTCAGTTCTATAATGCCAGATATACAGCTATCGTTGTATTTATCTCGACTACCACCTCGTAGGTAAACAATCCGGGCTGTGGACGCTTCAATTGGGAGTAAAAGGTGCATTTAACTGGGCAGTGATTGAACAGTTAATTTCAACGCGGCGTACGGAAAACGACATGTTTACATCATGTGACGTGACAGACCAATAAAATTCAGTTGTCAACTAAACTTGGAAGGGGAAAATGGGGTATTAACGATAAATTTTGTTAGTTTTCAGTTCTATAATGCCAGATATACAGCTATCGTTGTATTTATCTCGACTACCACCTCGTAGGTAAACAATCCGGGCTGTGGACGCTTCAATTGGGAGTAAAAGGTGCACTTAACTGGGCAGTGATTGAACAGTTAATTTCAACGCGGCGCACGGGAAACGAAAAAAAGTAATAATAGGAAAAAACATCATCAAAACCTGCAGAGAAATACACCAGTAAAACATCCGGCAACAGTGCTAATTCCACTGATGACAAACGTACAACATATATCATCCGAAAGCGGTTTAACAAAAATTTCGAATGCAATTTTCAACGTGTTCCAATTCCCATCGAATGCAGATGGAACAATTGATGGGCTGACGTGGTCCGGTCCAAAACCGCCGAAACAATATAGCATCTATTTCGAAATTGAAGCTGCGGCTCTCGAAGCAATTACTTACCAATTGCAAAATTGGAAAAATAAATGGCGTCCGATTGAAAGCACAGATTGCAGATATTGTGTATCCAGACATTTTTCATACACTACACTTTTTAAGAACACCCTATATAAATGCACGAGTTTATTTAATACAAGTTTTCTTGTATTGTGCACAATTTCCGAAATATTTATTTTAGTTTTTGAGTTATGATTTTTTTTTCCAAACTTTGATGTGATTTTTTTTTCCAAATTTTACTCAGTCACCGTATATACAGGGTGTCTCACGGTCTATGGTACCTCAGACGTTTACGGAAAACTAGACATAGGATCGATCTGAAAATTTGGCTCAGCACATAATCGAGTATGATCTATATTTTAAAAATATTTTCAGTTCTGCAGTGTTGCCGCTTCTACCCAAAAGTCGTGGCAGCTTTCTTATTTTAAATGGACCACCCTGTATATTATTATTTTTTTGGATTCCTTGACTGATTCTTATCACTTTTGTTTGATATACTCCTATACCTATCGGCAGCGGTTTTCGAGTTATAAATTGATTTATATTATTTTGTCGTAAAACACATCAGTGGATTGAGTTCAATAATCTCGTACTTGAAAACGGTGGAGAGTTGAAATTGCTATGCCGACTAGAGGAAGATAGGTTTATATGGTTCCAATGGAGAAACCGATCTGTAAATATACAGGGTGCTTCAAATTTATTAATCTTTTTCCTATACACAAAAATGATAAAAACGCTACTAAAAATAAATTGTTATTGCTGTGTGACCTGGAAACTATAGGTTACCCTAGAAACTCCATTACATATCATGTATACCAATATAATTTATTTTTTAGTAAAATGCATTTTTCTTGTAGATCCTGAAGGTTCAGGTATAGAAACATGGGATACCATTTGAAAGGAAATTTATTGTCTTTTTCATTTTTCAAGTGATATACAGGGGGTTCCATTTGAAAAAATTGATTTTTTATCATTTTTGTGTGAAGGAAAAAGATTAATAAATTTGAAGCACCCCTGTATATTTTCAGATCGGTTTCTCCATTGGAACCATATAAACCTACCTTCCTCTAGTCGGCATAGCAATTTCAACTCTCCACCGTTTTCAAGTACGAAATTATTGAACTCAATCCACTGATGTGTTTTACGACAAAAATAATATAAATCAATTTATAACTCGAAAACCATATATCAAACAAAAGTGATAAGAATCAGTCAAGGAATCCAAAAAAATAATAATATACAGGGTGGTCCATTTAAAATAAGAAAGTTATTACGACTTTTGGAAAGAAGCGGCAACACTGCAAACTGAAAATATTTTTAAAATATAGATCATACTCGATTATGGGCTCAGCCAAATTTTCAGGTCGATCCTATGTCTAGTTTTCCGTAAACGTCTAACGTATCATAGACCGTGAGACACCCTGTATATTTTTGGTGATTCTGACAGAAATTTGATGCTGAAGCCACCGGTGAAAAGCACGAAATGATATGTCTTTTGGTTTTTGAGTTATGATTTTATATCATTTTTCATTCACCCTATACATACAGGGTGTCCCAGCAAAGGTGGCCACCGGCCATATCTCGGAAACTACTGGACCTAAAAGTTCAGGAAAAAAAATATGATCACTAAAGTGGCCACGAGAAAATGCTGGAAAATATTTTTAACTTCGAAATTTTGCCGCTAGGGGGCGCAATCAAAGCTTAAATATTAAAATTCGAAATTTCTCCGGAAATTCTCAGATTGAGGTATATCTTTATCAACATGGTTAGAAAACCTAGACAATTTCACGTCTTTTTGGTACAGGGCTCATTGGCGTACCGATCTTCGTGTGAGTAGGGGAAGGTAGTGAAAGTGTAATTTTTCAAGTGGCTGTAACTTATAAACGACTTGTCCGATTTTGTTGCGTATAGGCTTGTTTGGAAGATAAATGTGAGTACTTTCGTATATCGTATCCAGTGATGCATGATTGTCTCCAGAAAAGTTGCTAGAAGGGGTAACTTGAATTAAAAACAGTGTTTTTCATTTTACCGCAAAAATTTAAATGGTATGGTATAATTCTGATAATAATAACTAGTCCAAATTATGTAAAATTTATTGTTTTAAGGTTTTTTTTTTTTTTTCTTGTAAATTATCTTCATTTCGATTCTGTTATCAGAATTATACCGTACCATTTAAATTTTTGCGGTGAAACGAAAATAACAGTTTTTAATTCAAATTACGCCTTCTAGCAACTTTTCTGGAGACAATCACGCATCACTGGATACGATATACGAAAGTACTCACATTTATCTTCCAAACAAGCCTATACGCAATAAAATCGGACAAGTCGTTTATAAGTTACAGCCACTTGAACAATTACACTTTCACTACCTTCCCCTACTCACACGAAGATCGGTACGCCAATGAGCCTTGTACCAAAAAGACGTGAAATTGTCTAGGTTTTCTAACCATGTTGATAAAGATATACCTCAATCTGAGAATTTCCGGAGAAATTTCGAATTTTAATATTTAGGCTTTGATTGCGCCCCCTAGCGGAAAAATTTCGAAGTTATAAATATTTCCCAGCATTTTCTCGTGGCCACTTTAGTGATCATATTTTTTTTCCTGAACTTTTAGGTCCAGTAGTTTCTGAGATATGGCCGGTGGCCACCCTTGCTGGGACACCCTGTATATTTTTTTGCTGATTTTCAATCAATTAAAAGAGCTGGCAACACTGTTTTAATTTTCCTTATGCTGTAATTGGTATAAAAATTTGTACGTTCTGTGATTAATTAATAGACATGTTGCCAAATGTATTCGTATTTTCTTTAAATCCAACGTTGCCTAGTTCATTTATGTATAAAATATGTATGCCAGACAACGAGCTTGTTATGATTTAATCCTGCATCAAGCTGGGCAGGCATGCCTACAAATTATATTCAAGATGGAATAGATAGGGCAACCGATGTTGAGTCAGCGTTTAGATCTTCAGGATCAAGATTTGGGATTTGCATGATAATTAATTGGAGTATGCGGTAAATGCAATCAAGTATCTAACTAGCTTTGTTGTTATTACTGGATGGCTTATATGGGATATTGGAGCGACAATGGTTTGTTAGGCGCATGATTAACAAGAGCTATTTGTTATATTTGAAATTTGGTTACGCATTTGAGGCACAAATAATAGTCTAATCAAACAGAATCTATTTTTTTACATTAAAATTGATGCAGATACTTCAAAGAAAGTCTTAACTCAAACACTACAGTGGATGTGGATCTGATTTTTGCACCAATTAATTTTTCATATTCTACTTTATATTTTGATCTGTGTTCGCCTTATTCAATAATAAAAAAAAAAGTTGAATTCTTTATTGTAGAGGATTAGATTGACTATAATTTGACGTTTGAATCAACGCTTTATCATCATTTTTGACGGAGTTATGAGGGAGTTTGTCAGGCGTTGATCAAATGGTTTTTGATTTTCTACATTATATTTTGATCTGTATTCGCCTTATTAAATGAATTTAAAAAAAATTGTTCAATTCTTTATTGTAGATGATTAGATTCACTATAGTTTGACGTTTGAATCAACGCTCTATCATCATTTTTAACAAAGTTATGAGGTATTTTGTCAGGCGTTGATCAATGGTTTTTAATTTGCTACTTTATATTTTAATCTGTATTCGCCTTATTAAATGAATTTAAAAAAAATTGTTCAATTCTTTATTGTAGATGATTAGATTCACTATAGTTTGACGTTTGAATCAACGCTCTATCATCATTTTTAACAAAGTTATGAGGTATTTTGTCAGGCGTTGATCAATGGTTTTTAATTTGCTACTTTATATTTTAATCTGTATTCGCCTTATTAAATGAATTTAAAAAAAATTGTTCAATTCTTTATTGTAGATGATTAGATTCACTATAGTTTGACGTTTGAATCAACGCTCTATCATCATTTTTAACAAAGTTATGAGGTATTTTGTCAGGCGTTGATCAATGGTTTTTAATTTGCTACTTTATATTTTAATCTGTATTCGCCTTATTAAATGAATTTAAAAAAAATTGTTCAATTCTTTATTGTAGATGATTAGATTCACTATAGTTTGACGTTTGAATCAACGCTCTATCATCATTTTTAACAAAGTTATGAGGTATTTTGTCAGGCGTTGATCAATGGTTTTTAATTTGCTACTTTATATTTTAATCTGTATTCGCCTTATTAAATGAATTTAAAAAAAATTGTTCAATTCTTTATTGTAGATGATTAGATTCACTATAGTTTGACGTTTGAATCAACGCTCTATCATCATTTTTAACAAAGTTATGAGGTATTTTGTCAGGCGTTGATCAATGGTTTTTAATTTGCTACTTTATATTTTAATCTGTATTCGCCTTATTAAATGAATTTAAAAAAAATTGTTCAATTCTTTATTGTAGATGATTAGATTCACTATAGTTTGACGTTTGAATCAACGCTCTATCATCATTTTTAACAAAGTTATGAGGTATTTTGTCAGGCGTTGATCAATGGTTTTTAATTTGCTACTTTATATTTTAATCTGTATTCGCCTTATTAAATGAATTTAAAAAAAATTGTTCAATTCTTTATTGTAGATGATTAGATTCACTATAGTTTGACGTTTGAATCAACGCTCTATCATCATTTTTAACAAAGTTATGAGGTATTTTGTCAGGCGTTGATCAATGGTTTTTAATTTGCTACTTTATATTTTAATCTGTATTCGCCTTATTAAATGAATTTTTTAAAAAATTGTTGAATTCTTTATTGTAGAGGATTAGATTCACTATAATTTGACGTTTGAATCAACGCTCTATCATCATTTTTAACAAAGTTATGAGGTATTTTGTCAGGCGTTGATCAATGGTTTTTAATTTGCTACTTTATATTTTAATCTGTATTCGCCTTATTAAATGAATTTTTAAAAAAATTGTTCAATTCTTTATTGTAGAGGATTAGATTCACTATAATTTGACGTTTGAATCAACGCTCTATCATCATTTTTAACAAAGTTATGAGGTATTTTGTCAGGCGTTGATCAATGGTTTTTAATTTGCTACTTTATATTTTAATCTGTATTCGCCTTATTAAATGAATTTTTAAAAAAATTGTTCAATTCTTTATTGTAGAGGATTAGATTCACTATAGTTTGACGTTTGAATCAACGCTTTATCATCATTTTTAACAGAGTTATGAGGAATTTTGTCAGGCGTTGATCAATGGTTTTTAATTTGCTACTTTATATTTTAATCTGTATTCGCCTTATTAAATGAATTTTTTAAAAAATTGTTGAATTCTTTATTGTAGAGGATTAGATTCACTATAATTTGACGTTTGAATCAACGCTCTATCATCATTTTTAACAAAGTTATGAGGTATTTTGTCAGGCGTTGATCAATGGTTTTTAATTTGCTACTTTATATTTTAATCTGTATTCGCCTTATTAAATGAATTTTTAAAAAAATTGTTCAATTCTTTATTGTAGAGGATTAGATTCACTATAGTTTGACGTTTGAATCAACGCTTTATCATTATTTAAAACAAAGTAATGAGGTATTTTGTCAGGCGTTGATCAATGGTTTTTAATTTGCTACTTTATATTTTAATCTGTATTCGCCTTATTAAATGAATTTTTAAAAAAATTGTTGACTTCTTTATTGTAGAGGATTAGATTCACAATAATTTGACGTTTGAATCAACGCTCTATCATCATTTTTAACAAAGTTATGAGGAATTTTGTCAGGCGTTGATCAATGGCTTTTAATTTGCTACTTTATATTTTAATCTGTATCGCCTTATTAAATGAATTTAAAAAAAAAAGTTGAATTCTTTATTGTAGAGGATTAGATTCACTATAATTTGACGTTTGAATCAACGCTCTATCATCATTTTTAACAAAGTTATGAGGAATTTTGTCAGGCGTTGATCAATGGTTTTTAATTTGCTACTTTATATTTTGATCTGTATTCGCCTTATTAAATGATTTTTTTTAAAAATTGTTAAATTCTTTATTGTAAAGGATTCAATTTGCTATAATTTGACGTTTGAATCAACGCTTTATCATCATTTTTACCAGAGTTGTGAGGAATTTTGTCAGGCGTTGATCAATGATTTTGGATTTTCTAATTTATATTTTGATCTGTATTCGCCTTATTTAATTAATTTTTAAAAAAGTTGTTGAATTCTTTATTGTAAGGGATTCAATTTGCTATAATTTGACGTTTGAATCAACGCTTTATCATCATTTCTAACAGAGTTATGAGGAATTTTGTCAGGCGTTGATAAAAAATTCCAATTTTGTATTTTGCCTCATTTCATCACTTTTCACACAAATTGTTAGATTCTTTATAGTGAAGGATTAAATTTATCATTATTCGACGCTTGAATTAAGTATTTTTAATTCCCTCAAAATCATCAACAAAGGGACAAACATGGTAAAATTGATTAATTAAACATTGTAAAAAAAACAATGGGAACATTAGAAATACGCAAAATAAATATATTTCATTTTTCATCAAACCCCAATAGTGACATGATTAGTTAATACGTCTGACAACGTTGCAATTTTAAACCGAGCAAAAAATCATATCGCACACACAAAAAAAACTCCCACAGAACGATATCGATATGATGTGATTTCTCGCACAAGTGAAGTGACTTCTCACTTCCCACGTATACTTGAGGATTTTCAAGTCAATTTGCCTATGAAATCCATGAAATTTAAATAAGACCAAAATTCATTTTTTCACAAAATTACTTTGGCGCCCGAGCCAAATTTCGTCTAAAACTGGATCTTGATAAATTTTGGATTTGGCACCCGAGTTAATCAACTTTTTTCAAAATATGGATTTCGATAATTTTTGTGTCAATTTATGCATTAGATCTAGAAAATTGATAAATAATTTGATCAAAATCCATTTTTTCACACTGATCGAAATTTTGATTAAAAAATTAATTTTATTTTTGCAAACAACAATTCTGGCGCCAAAGACTTCAATTATAGGCCAATTATGTGTATTTTCAAATTATTTTTGTGTCAATTAAGCCATGAAGTTTAAATAATACTTGACAAAATTCATTTTCACGAAAAAAAAATTGAGCGCCCGAACCAAACTTGGATTGTTTTAATTTTTCTTCTAAAAAACCGGATTTTTATGAACTTTTGAATGCCAATCAACGTTTTTTTTTTGAAAAAAAAAAAACAATATGACGCCAATTTTGTTTCCTGTGTAGGATTTTAATTATTTTTGTAAATGTATCCATGAATCTGGATTCGCCACCAGAAAAATTAACTTTAATTCTTATAACGACAGATTGTGGCGCTCGAGTCAAACATTTAGTTGGGTCCTGTGATTTTTGTGTTCATTTTTTCCAGACAATTTATGATGTTCATGAAAGCTTTTTAGGCGTTTTAAAATTTTGAGCTTGAAAATGTCAATAGATCAAATATTTTCAATTTTGTGGGGATGAAAAAATGACGAAAAATTCATCAAAATCGGCCCAGCCCTCCTTTCAAGATATTCACATGAAACATGCGCCATTTTGTTCGCAAAACTTGTACCATTCCCATGTATTTTGCCAAATTCAAATGATGCGATAACAAGACCCAAAAGAAAACTTGTTGCAGACTCCACTTCGCAAAGTTTCCCTCGACTTTCATCAAGACTTTACCGAATGAAGTGGCCGGATCCCGATGATAGAAAACTGAGGTTCATTATTTAAAAAGCCCGAAGGATTCGAGACGGCAAGAAATTTCATATCGAGAGCCGACAAAATAGAGCGCGTGAATTTTAACAAAATTTCTCAACTTCTCCAATTTGCCCTATGGAGAAGGGTAAATAACTTTTTGTTTATGTTCTTATATCTTACTTAGTTTCGCATTAAACTCGGTTCGGAACTTTTGTTATAAGGACGAGAGTTGTATAGAAATAAAATTCAGCAGCGTTATCGGTTTGAGTGGAAAAGTTTACAGAGTAGCAGACGCTGACTTTGAATTCTGCAGTTTTACGGCAACCTTGGCAGTAAACTGCAGTGATAAACCTGGTTTTATGTTCCGACAGTTGAATGGAAAATTAAGGTTTATTTCTTTCGTCTGTCGTGAACGTGAGATCAATATACACATATTGTTGTTGTTAGTTGAACCCGAAACTCCATTACAACAAAAAATATTCACACGAAACGAGAACAATCAACAAGCTTCTATGCCGTTACTGTCAATCGAAATCGACTAAAATAATGGACAAATGAGCAATTTACAAGGTTGAAGGCATTGAAAAATAAACATCGCCATACAATTGAAATTTTTCCTAAAATAGATAATGGACAATTTGCGCAATTTTTATAAATAAACGTATAAAACATAAACCTGCTGCCTTAAATGATGTCGTAGTTATTTATTCTCCTATTCAACAGTCAAACCCGGAACTCGAACACGTCTACGTTCAAATTATTCACACGAAACGAGACCAACCAACAAGCTTCTATGCCGTCACTGTCAATCGAAATCGACTAAAATAATGGACAAATGAGCAATTTACAAGGTTGTAGGCATTAAAAAATAAACATCGCCATGCAATTGAAATTTTTCCTAAATTAGATAATGGACAATTTGCGCAATTTTTGTAAATAAACGTATAAAACATAAACCTGCTACCTTAAATGATGTCGTAGTTAATTATTCTCCTATTCAACAGTCAAACCCGGAACTCGAACACGTCTACGTTCAAATTATTCACACGAAACGAGAACAACCAACAAGCTTCAATGCCGTCACTGTCAATCAAAATCGACTAAAAATGGACAAATGGGCAATTAACAAGGTTGTAGGCATTAAAAAATAAACATCGCCATGCAATTGAATTTTTTTCTCTAATAGATAATGGACAATTTGCTCAATTTTTTGTAAATAAACGTATAAAACCTAAACCTGCCGCCTAAAATGATGTCGTAGTAGATTATTCTCCTATTCAACAGTCAAACCCGGAACTCGAACACGTCTACGTTCAAATTATTCACACGAAACGAGAACAATCAACAAGCTTCTATGTCGTCACTGTCAATCGAAATCGACTAAAATAATGGACAAATGAGCAATTTACAAGATTGTAGGCATTAAAAAATAAACATCGCCATGCAATTGAAATTTTTCCTAAAATAGATAATGGACAATTTGCGCAATTTTTGTAAATAAACGTATAAAACATAAACCTGCTACCTTAAATGATGTCGTAGTTAATTATTCTCCTATTCAACAGTCAAACCCGGAACTCGAACACGTCTACGTTCAAATTATTCACACGAAACGAGAACAATCAACAAGCTTCTATGCCGTCACTGCCAATCGAAATCGACTAAAATAATGGACAAATGAGCAATTTACAAGATTGTATAGGCATCAAAAAATAAACATCGCCATGCAATTGAAATTTTTCCTAAATTAGATAATGGACAATTTGCGCAATTTTTGTAAATAAACGTATAAAACATAAACCTGCTGCCTTAAATGATGTCGTAGTTATTTATTCTCCTATTCAACAGTCAAACCCGGAACTCGAACACGTCTACGTTCAAATTATTGACACGAAACGAGAACAATCAACAAGCTTCTATGCCGTCACTGTCAATCAAAATCGACTAAAATAATGGACAAATGAGCAATTTACAAGGTTGTAGGCATTAAAAAATAAACATCGCCATGCAATTGAAATTTTTCCTAAATTAGATAATGGACAATTTGCGCAATTTTTGTAAATAAACGTATAAAACATAAACCTGCTACCTTAAATGATGTCGTAGTTAATTATTCTCCTATTCAACAGTCAAACCCGGAACTCGAACACGTCTACGTTCAAATTATTCACACGAAACGAGAACAATCAACAAGCTTCTATGCCGTCACTGTCAATCGAAATCGACTAAAATAATGGACAAATGAGCAATTTACAAGGTTGTAGGCATTAAAAAATAAACATCGCCATGCAATTGAAATTTTTTCTCAAATAGATAATGGACAATTTGCGCAATTTTCGTGAATAAACGTATAAAACATAAACCTGCTGCCTTAAATGATGTCGTAGTTGATTATTCTCCTATTCAACGGTCAAACCCGGAACTCGAACACGTCTACGTTCAAATTATTCACACGAAACGAGAACAATCAACAAGCTTCGATGTCGTCACTGTCAATCGAAATCGACTAAAATAATGGACAAATGAGCAATTTACAAGGTTGTAGGCATTAAAAAATAAACATCGCCATGCAATTGAAATTTTTTCTCAAATAGATAATGGACAATTTGCGCAATTTTCGTGAATAAACGTATAAAACATAAACCTGCTGCCTTAAATGATGTCGTAGTTGATTATTCTCCTATTCAACGGTCAAACCCGGAACTCGAACACGTCTACGTTCAAATTATTCACACGAAACGAGAACAATCAACAAGCTTCTATGTCGTCACTGTCAATCGAAATCGACTAAAATAATGGACAAATGAGCAATTTACAAGGTTGTAGGCATTAAAAAATAAACATCGCCATGCAATTGAATTTTTTTCTCAAATAGATAATGGACAATTTGCGCAATTTTTTGTAAATAAACGTATAAAACATAAACCTGCTGCCTTAAATGATGTAGTAGAAGATTATTCCCCTATTCAACAGTCAAACCCGGAATTCCAACACATCTACGTTCAAAATATTCACACGAAACGAGAACAATCAACAAGCTTCTATGCCGTCACTGTCAATCAAAATCGGCTAAAATAATAGACAAATGGTTAATTTACAAGGTTGTAGGCATTAAAAAATAAACATCGCCATGCAATTGAATTTTTTTCTCAAATAGATAATGGACAATTTGCGCAATTTTTTGTAAATAAACGTATAAAACATAAACCTGCTGCCTTAAATGATGTAGTAGTAGATTATTCTCCTATTCAACAGTCAAACCCGGAACTCGAACACATCTACGTTAAAATTATTCACACGAAACGAGAACAACCAACAAGCTTCTATGCCATCACTGTCAATCAAAATCGACTAAAATAATGGACAAATGAGCAATTTACAAGGTTGTAGGCATTAAAAAATAAACATCGCCATGCAATTGAAATTTTTCCTAAAATAGATAATGGACAATTTGCGCAATTTTTGTAAATAAACGTATAAAACATAAACCTGCTGCCTTAAATGATGTCGTAGCTATTTATTCTCCTATTCAACAGTCAAACCCGGAACTCGAACACGTCTACGTTCAAATTATTCACACGAAACGAGAACAATCAACAAGCTTCTATGTCGTCACTGTCAATCGAAATCGACTAAAATAATGGACAAATGAGCAATTTACAAGGTTGTAGGCATTAAAAAATAAACATCGCCATGCAATTGAAATTTTTCCTAAATTAGATAATGGACAATTTGCGCAATTTTTGTAAATAAACGTATGAAACATAAACCTGCTGCCTTAAATGATGTAGTAGTTTATTATTCTCCTATTCAACAGTCAAACCCGGAACTCGAACACGTCTACGTTCAAATTATTCACACGAAACGAGAACAATCAACAATGGCAATCGAAATCGACTAAAATAGTTGTAAGCATTAAAAAAAATCCTCTTTTTTTATAACTGAAACAATTCGTTTTTTTACAACATTCTTGAGTATGAACTTCAGGTGATTTTTGTGTCACTTTTCAGAGTGTTCAAGATTGTTTAGAAAATTTTATCCAGTTTTTGCAATATTTTGTATTTTTTTTTATAATCATAAGTATGTTTGTTGGGCAATGCTTCAAGTATACATTCATACATCATAGTTTGCTTTTTGTCTTCTTCTCAAGTTTCCAAATTTCATGTTGTTTCTTCAATTTTAATGTTTTTGGATTTTTGAACGACCCATCAATGTTTTACAAATTTCAAGTACATAAAAAACTAGATGGTTCAGGCTCCGGTTTAAGAAGATTGTGTATAGAACAAAAATCAAAGCAAACTCTTCTTTTTTCAATAAATGCAGCTAAAGAACTGGGAAATATACAGGATGTCGTCAAAATCTAATTTAATAAGAACACATAGATTTTCCACAAATCTCAACGATTGACTTTGACACCCTGTATATAAAAAGTATGTGATTCAGGAAGATTGTTCATAGAAGAAAAACTAAAGAAAATTGTCTTTAATTTACAATAAATGCAGCTGAAGAACGCGAAAATATACAGGGTGTCTCCGAAATCTAATTTAATAAGAACACTTGAATGTTTCGCAAATTTTCAACTTTGTACAGGGTCATTAAAAACAAGGTGGTTTAGGAAAATTGCTAATAAGGAAAAATGAGACAGAATTGTCTTCACTTTTCAATAAACGCAGCTAAAGAACTGAGAAATTTACAGGGTGTCTTCAAAATCTAATTTAATAAGAAAAATACAGTTTTCAAGTACTTGATTTTTAAGTGTTTAAGCTACTTTTCACAAACTTTATTTGTTTTTGCAATCTTTCGTATTTTCAAGGACACTGTTATAATTTATTGATTTATTCTACATTTTACTTGATCTTTTTGTCTTTGTTTTCTCGTCCGACTTCTTTATATGAATTTTTTTTACTTTTTAAAGAGTTTTAGTTTGCTGCGTTTTGCAATCATTATTTATTTATTCAACTTTCTATAAATAGTGACCAGAACAATTTGATTAAATACCTAAAATTATATTTTAGTTACTGTTTAGAAGCTTTTATGCTGTTTTTGCATATTTTTTTTTTACTTTTTAAAGCATTTTCAATTTCTTTATGGATTTATTTTATTTAATATTTTTCAGGATTTTTGTCTAGATTTTAACGACACTAGTTCTAAACAAGTTTTTTTATCTTTTATCTTGTCAAATTAACCCATTTTTTGACACCAGATTGAACTTTTTTTTTGAAAGTCTCCATGAGACTGTATCAAAATTGACTTTTTGGTTATCGGACATACCCGAAGAAAATTAAAAAAAATAATAATACTTGAAAATTTCCCATATTATGTATGAAGGTATCCAACTTTATGGCGAATACTGAGATTTTTCACTTTTAAAGGGTTTTTGCATTTTTTAAAAGATCTCTTCATTAAATTTTAATATTATAGTTTGTATTTTGTATAGCCTTTTGTTAAATAAACATCATCACCATTTCTTTTTCACTATTTTTTTATATAAGATGAAAAATTATGGAATTTTGACCTTCCAGGAATGATTTTTCAGGTTCATTTGAGTAAATTATCGTCACTTTAGTTAGTTTGAGCTCGTTTGGCTCAGTTTTGAAATGGTTTGAGTAAGTTTTGGGCAGTTTGAGACGATTTGGGTAAGTTTTTTTGGGTTAGGTTTGGTCAGTTTTGGTCAGTCTGTGTGAGTTTTAAGTGAGCTTGGGTCAGGTTTGGTTAGTTTGGGTTAGTTTGAGCACGTTTGGATCAGTTTTGAAATGGTTTGGGTACATTTGATACCGTTTGGTTAAGTTTTATGTAAGCTTGGGTAAGGTTTGGTTAGTATGGGTTAGTTTGAAATCGTTTAGGTCAGTTTTGAGTTGGTATGGGTATGTTTTGGTCAGTTTCAGACAGTTTGAGTAAGTTTTTTTGGGTTAGTTTGAGCACGTTTGGATCAGTTTCGAAATGGTTTGAGTAAGTTTGAGCCAGTTTGAAACCGTTTCGGTAGTTTTAAGTAAGCTTGGGTAACGTTTGGTCAGTTTGGGTTAGTTTGAACTTGTTTGGGTCAGGTTTGAGTTGGTTTGGGTAGGTTTTGGTTAGTCTGAGACAGTTTGGGTAAGTTTTTTTGGGTTAGGTTTGGTCAGTTTGTGTTATATTGAGCTCGCTTGGCTCAGTTTTAAGTTAGTTTGGGTTGGTTTGAGCTCGTTTGGGTCAGTTTTGAAATGGTTTTGGTAAGTTTGAGTCAGTTTGAAACCGTTACGGTAAGTTTTGAGTGAGCTTGGGTGAGGTTTGGTTAGTATGGGTTAGTTTGAAGTAGTTTGGGTCAGTTTTGAGTTGGTTTGGGTAGGTTTTGGTTAGTCTGAGACAGTTTGGGTAAGTTTTTTTGGGTTAGGTTTGGTCAGTTTGTGTTATATTGAGCTCGCTAGGCTCAGTTTCAAGTTGGTTTGGGTTAGTTTGAGCTCGTTTGGGTCAGTTTTGAAATGGTTTTGGTAAGTTTGAGCCAGTTTGAAACCGTTTCGGTAGTTTTAAGTAAGCTTGGGTAACGTTTGGTCAGTTTGGGTTAGTTTGAACTTGTTTGGGTCAGTTTTGAGTTGGTTTGGGTAGGTTTTGGTTAGTCTGAGACAGTTTGGGTAAGTTTTTTTGGGTTAGGTTTGGTCAGTTTGTGTTATATTGAGCTCGCTTGGCTCAGTTTCAAGTTGGTTTGGGTTAGTTTGAGCTCGTTTGGGTCAGTTTTGAATTGGTTTAAGTAAGTTTTGGGCAGTTTGAGACGATTTGGGTAAGTTTTTTTGGGTTAGGTTTGGTCAGTTTGTGTTATTTTGAGCTCGCTTGGCTCAGTTTCAAGTTAATTTGGGTTAGTTTGAGCTCATTTGGGTCAGTTTTGAAATGGTTTGGGTAAGTTTGAGTCAGTTTGAAACCGTTTAGGTAGTTTTAGGTAAGCTTGGATGAAGTTTGGTCAGTTTGGGTTAGTTTGAACTAGTTTGGGTCAGTTTTGAGTTGGTTTGGGTAGATTTTGGTCAGTTTGGGTAAGTTTTTCAGGTGAGGTTTGATCAGTTTGTGTTATTTTGAGCTCGCTTGGCTCAGTTTCTAGTTAGTTTGGATTAGTTTGAGCTCCTTTGTGTCAGTTTTGAAATGGTTTAAGTAAGTTTTGGGCAGTTTGAGACGATTTGGGTAAGTTTTTTTGGGTTAGGTTTGGTCAGTTTGTGTTATTTTGAGCTCGCTTAGCTCAGTTTCAAGTTAATTTGGGTTAGTTTGAGCTCATTTGGGTCAGTTTTGAAATGGTTTGGGTAAGTTTGAGTCAGTTTGAAACCGTTTAGGTAGTTTTAGGTAAGCTTGGATAAAGTTTGGTCAGTTTGGGTTAGTTTGAACTAGTTTGGGTCAGTTTTGAGTTGGTTTGGGTAGATTTTGGTCAGTTTGAGACAGTTTGGGTAAGTTTTTCAGGTAAGGTTTGATCAGTTTGTGTTATTTTGAGCTCGCTTGGCTCAGTTTCTAGTTAGTTTGGATTAGTTTGAGCTCCTTTGTGTCAGTTTTGAAATGGTTTAAGTAAGTTTTGGGCAGTTTGAGACGATTTGGGTAAGTTTTTTTGGGTTAGGTTTGGTCAGTTTGTGTTATTTTGAGCTCGCTTGGCTCAGTTTCAAGTTAGTTTGGGTTAGTTTGAGCTCGTTTGGGTCAGTTTTGAAATGGTTTGGTTAAGTTTAAAACCGTTTAGGTAGTTTTAAGTGAGCTTGGTTAACTTTTGGTCAGTTTGGGATAGTTTTAACTTGTTTGGGTCAGTTTTGAGTTGGTTTGGGTAGGTTTTGGCCAGTTTGAGACAGTTTGGGTAAGTTTTTTTGGGTTAAGTTTGGTCAGTTTGTGTTATTTTGAGCTCGCTTAGCTCAGTTACAAGTCAATTTGGGTTAGTTTGAGCTCATTCGGGTCAGTTTTGAAATGGTTTGGGTAAGTTTGAGTCAGATTAAAACCGTTTAGGTAAGTTTTAAGTAAGCTTGGGTAACATTTGGTCAGTTTGGGTTAGTTTGAACTTGTTTGGGTCAGTTTTGAGTTGGTTTGGGTAGGTTTTGGCCAGTTTGAGACAGTTTGGGTAAGTTTTTTTGGGTTAGGTTTGGTCAGTTTGTGTTATTTTGAGCTCGTTTAGCTCAGTTTCAAGTTAATTTGGGTTAGTTTGAGCTCATTTGGGTCAGTTTTGAAATGGTTTGGGTAAGTTTGAGCCAGTTTGAAACCGTTTCGTTAGTTTTAAGTAAGCTTGGGTAACGTTTGGTCAGTTTGGGTAAGTTTGAACTTGTTTGGGTCAGTTTTGAGTTGGTATGGGTAAGTTTTGGTCAGTTTCAGACAGTTTGAGTAAGTTTTTTTGGGTTAGTTTGAGCACGTTTGGATCAGTTTCGAAATGGTTTGAGTAAGTTTGAGCCAGTTTGAAACCGTTTAGGTAGGTTTTAAGTAAGCTTGGGTAACATTTGGTCAGTTTGGGTTAGTTTGAACTTGTTTGGGTCAGTTTTGAGTTGGTTTGGGTAGGTTTTGGCCAGTTTGAGACAGTTTGGGTAAGTTTTTTTGGGTTAGGTTTAGTCAGTTTGTGTTATTTTGAGCTCGCTTAGCTCAGTTTCAAGTTAATTTGGGTTAGTTTGAGCTCATTTGGGTCAGTTTTGAAATGGTTTGGGTAAGTTTGAGTCAGATTGAAACCGTTTAGGTAAGTTTTGAGTGAGCTTGAGGCAGGTTTGGTTAGTTTGGGTTAGTTAGAGCACGTTTGGATCAGTTTTGAATGGTTTGAGTAAGTTTGAGTTAGTTTGATACCGTTTGGGTAAGTTTTGAGTAAACTTGGGTAAGGTTTGGTTAGTATGGGTTAGTTTGAAATCGTTTAAGTCAGTTTTGAGTTGGTATGAGTAAGTTTTTTTGGGTTAGTTTGAGCACGTTTGGATCAGTTTCGAAATGGTTTGAGTAAGTTTGAGCCAGTTTGAAACCGTTTAGGTAGTTTTAAGTGAGCTTGGTTAACTTTTGGTCAGTTTGGGTTAGTTTGAACTTGTTTGGGTCAGTTTTGAGTTGGTTTGGGTAGGTTTTGGTCAGTTTCAGACAGTTTGGGTAAGTTTTTTGGGTTAGGTTTGGTAAGTTTGGCATATTTTGAGCTCGCTTGGCTCAATTTCAAGTTAGTTTGAGCTCGAATTGAAATGGTTTGGGTAAGTTTGAGTCAGATTGAAACCGTTTAGGTAGTTTTAAGTAAGCTTGGGTAACGTTTGGGTAGTATGGGTTAGTTTGAAGTCGTTTTGGTCAGTTTGAGACGGTTTGAGTTAGTTTTTCTGGGTTAGGTTTGATAAGTTTGGGATATTTTGAGCTCGCTTGGCTCAGTTTCAAGTTAGTTTGGATTAGTTTGAGCTCGTTTGGGTCAGTTTTGAAATGGTTTGGGTAAGTTTGAGTCAATTTGAAACCGTTTAGGTAGTTTTAAGTAAGCTTGGGTAACGTTTTGTCAGTTTGGGTTATTTTGAGCTCGTTTGGCTCAGTTTAAAGTTAGTTTGGGTAAGGTTTGGCCAGTTTGGGTTGGTTTGAGCTCGTTTGGGTCAGTTTTAAAATGGTTTGGTCAAGTTTGAGTTAGTTTGATACCGTTTAGGTCAGTTTTGAGTGGATTTGGGTAAGTTTTGGTCAGTTTGAGACGGTTTGGGTAAGTTTTTTTGGGTTAGGATTGGTAAGTTTGGGATATTTTGAGCACGCTTGGCTCAGTTTCAAGTTAGTTTGAGCTCGTTTGGGTCAGTTTTGAAATGATTTGGGTAAGTTTGAGACGGTTTGGGTAAGTTTTTTTGGGTTAGGTTTGTTCAGTTTGTGTTATTTTGAGCTCGTTTGGCTTAGTTTCAAGTCAGTTTGGGTAGTTAGGGTTGGTTCGAGCTCGTTTGGGTCAGTTTTAGAATGGTTTGTGTAAGTTTGAATTAGTTTGAGATCGTTTAGGTAAG
The DNA here is from genome assembly GCA_958502075.1 of Orchestes rusci. NCBI lineage: Eukaryota > Metazoa > Arthropoda > Insecta > Coleoptera > Curculionidae > Orchestes > Orchestes rusci. The sequence continues at coordinate 36,541,405 of OY293307.1, forward strand.
TTTTAAGTTATCTTGGGTAAGGTTTGAGTTAGTTTGAACTCGTTTGGGTCAGTTTTGAGTTGTTATGGGTAAGTTTTCGTCAGTTTCAGACAGTTTGGGTAAGTTTTTTTGGGTCAGGTTTGGTCAGTTTGGGTTATTTTTGAGCTCGTTTGGCTTGGTTTCAAGTTAGTTAGTTTGGGTTATTTTGAGTTCGAAGTTGGTTTGGGTTAGTTTCTGTCCATCGAAATGTCGAAAACGAATGTTAATAACGCGTTAATATTCCAAAACAAAAAAGGACAGAAAGATGATTCACCAAATTAATTTTAAGGCTATAATTCTTGAAACTTTGATGAGAAAATTTTTCTTGTAGTCTATTCGATGACTTGTTTGGGTTAGTGTGAATCCGTTTAGGTTATTTTTTATAAATAACAGAGTTGGATTCAACTTATAATATCAATTCTCGTGCCAGACTCAAATTCACTCTTTGGCGATACAGTGATTGGACGTTAAAAACTGCAATTTTGTACCCCAATATAGTTTTTCTGCAAATTTTATTCAAGTTACCATTTAATTATTGTAATGAAGAAAGCTATTTTCTTACGAAATAATACGTACTTGGCTAATTTTATCTAGACTCGACACATTTCCGATTTTCATCATTTCCCGACGAGTATTGTTTCAACGATACGCACTGTTTATTTTTCTCCATCCACTCTAAAATGGAATGTTATTTCCGTTGTTATTTGAACCAGACAGCAAATGAAATTGGGTTTTTGTAGAGTTTTACCAGTTTGGCATGAAGCTAGACACGTTTTTTCAAAAAGTGAGGATCTTTATACATGTAGTTGAAATTAAATTTTCGAAAATTTACTGCACAAGTCATCATTTTGACAGTTGGAGGACAAAGTGAGGTTAGGTTGTTCCAGTCTTGACAAAGTCAGCTGTTTAAAAATAATCGATTTGAAGATTAACAGTGGACTAATGAAAAAAACTTTACATTATTGTTAAATAATAGTCATAGTAATTTTTCCGAAAAATACCGAAATGGATCACGTAGATGTTTTTCTTGATTTTTTCACTTAATTTTCCCGGCACAACAGCACGATCGCAGGAACAGTTAGCGGACGTGATATGACGAATGCTCGCCGCGGTTAATTAAATAAGCATATGTTGGCGCCTAAGACCATTGTAATTGAATTCATTGTATAGCACGTAATGTTTGAAGTTACAACTCGGAATTAATTAACATTTTAAAAAGTTAACCAAACCAATTTGTAATCACCTTATACGATCCCAATAAAAAAATGATTTCGTAAATAAAAATCCTACATGTACATGCCCTGCACGCAGCCGGCAACACCGCCTTCACATCGATCCACCCGCACTCGGGATCAACGCTACGATGACCACACTCGTCCCGTGACAGATGAAATGAACTGACGATGAGGTATAAAATATGGACGTGCTTTGATACTTTTGTCACTGCAATCAATCCATGATATAAAGAGGTTTGGACACGTTGTCGGAATTTAGGACCATTGGCAACGTCGCTGAACAAAAGTAAATATTTATGACCGAGATGTTGGGGACACTTTTTGTTGATGGTCTTGTTATTATGAGTCTATTGCGGAACGTTCTTCATTGACACAAAAGGACTTTCTCCCCTAATGCCAAATTCCCCCATAATGTCTGTAAACCATTAATGGCTCACCTCAATGCCATTATCGCATTGGGGATTGCTTATTTCGATCTCCAAAGGGCTGCTAATAAGGATTACTTCTTCCCCGGCCAGGGCGGGATAATGGAAATGGCTTGTTCCAGTCGAATCATGGTGGCGATAGTTCATTTATCCATGAGATAAACCGATCATCCGGATCGATTTTGTGTAATTGGGAAGCCTTATAGTTGGGGTTGGGTAATTCATATACCTATGCAGATATTAGGCTGTGTTGGTTTAGGACAGAATGGACAGGAGAAAAAAACAGAGAATCAATTTTCATGCTTCCAGAGTGTAATTAAGAGGTAAAACAAATTGAAAATGAGATTAGTAAACTTTCTGTTAATCATCTAAATCTATAAAAAGACCAACTCCAACCATAATCCTCATCATAAACAAAAACCGATTTAAATAATTCCAAAAATAATTTCTTTAATCTAAATTGCCATCAAAGAGCAGCGCTGACTAATTTATTAATCTCATCTCACACATGGAAAGACGATATAGCGGGTTCATTGCACCATTTTCGTTTGTTTGTGTTTCAAATTGACAATGTTTACATTACTCAGAGAAGACAAATATCGATTTACATTTAGTTACATAACACAGGTCAATTTTTCATTGCGGAAGCCCACAAACCAAATCACCGGATTATCAAATCGGCACCGCAAATATGAATTTAACAGTATTTACAAAATTTACCATTTACTGATGGTAATTTGATTTTAATGTTTGGCGGAAAATCATTTTTCGGAATTCAGCATTAACAGGTTATTACCGATTGTTATTACATTATAATGCGTATTTTGGATCAACGTTATTGACAAATTTATATTCCCGATACAATTATTATGATTATTCTCGTCATTCCCGTCCGCTGTCCGACAAAAAAATTAATTTGTTAATAAATACCTACAGCAAGAAAGTGTGAACATTTTCGAATCCTCAAATTGACCCAACAATTTTTTTTATTATTTTTTTGGAAGGTAAAAGTCGTTAGATTTGTTTAGCATTCCCATCCATGAGTCGTTATTTTTTAATAAATGAAGACGTTAAAACATTATATTTGAGTTGGGATTTTCCTTTTGACACAAGACAGGACTTAATAAAAGAAGCATATTCATCAAATAAGATTTTCTCGAGAACTTAAAAAAAAATAAAAATAAGTGTGGATTGATAAAAAAATCAAATAATTCCTTTAAAACAATTTTAAACAGTTTCTTTAGGTTTTACAATTGAATGATGATTTTGCATTTCCTTTGCATTATCTTTGAGATTTACTACATTTTTTGTTAGAATTTCAGCTTCTACAGGGACTTATTTGGAATTCTTTATGAAGCCACATAACCTTTCTTACCCAAACTATCTCAAACTAACCAAAACTAAACATACAAAAGAACGTAAACTAACCACGCAAACTAACCCAAACCTACCACGGAAACTGACCTTAACTAACCCAAATTAACCAAAGCTAAATTAAACTGACCACACCAACTAACCCAAACTAACCACGCAAACTCACCCGAACTTAACCAAACTAACCCAAACTAACAACGCATACTAAACCAAACTAATCACGCAAACTGACCCAAAGTAACAACGCAAACCAACAACTTACCCCAACTCACCCAATCTAACCCCGCAAAATAACCCGAACTAACAACGCAAACTAACCCGAACTTGAACAAACTAACCCAAACTTAACACGGAAACTTGCCCAAACTAACCACGCAAACTGACCACCCCAACTTACCCAATCCAACCACCCGAAATGACCCAAACTAACCACGCAAACTCACCCGAACTTGACCAAACTAACCCAAACTAACAACGCAAACTAAACCAAAATAATCACGCAAACTGACCCGAATTAACAACGCAAACTAACCTAAACTAGCCAGACAAAGTGACCCAGACTAACCACCCCAACTTACACAATCTAACCACGCAAACTAACCCGAACTTAACCAAACTAACCCAAACTTAAAACGGAAACTAGCCCAAACTAACAACGCAAACTAAACCAAACTAATCACGCAAACTGACCCAAACCAACCACGCAAACTTACCCAAACTAACCAGACAAAGTAACCCAAACTATCCACGCAAACTAACCCAAACTTACCACGGAAACCAACCCAAACAACCACACAAACTGACCTAAACTAACCCAAATTGACCAAAGCTAACCACGCTAACTGACCCAAACTAACAACGCAAACTAAACCAAACTAATCACGCAAACTGACCCAAACTAACCACGCAAACGTACCCAAACTAACCAGACAAAGTAACCCAAACTAACCAAGCAAACCAACCCAAACTAACAACGCAAACTATACCAAATTATTCATGCAAACTGACCCAAAGTAATCCAAACTTACCTAAACTAACCAGACAGAGTAACGGAAACTAACCACGCAAACTTACTCAAACTTACCAAGGAAACTAACCCAAACAACCACACAAACTGACCTAAACTAACCCAAATTGACCAAAGCTAACCACGCTAACTGACCCAAACTAAACCAAACTAATCACGCAAACTGACCCAAACTAACCAGACAAAGTAACTCAAACTAACCACGCAAACCAACCCAAACTTACCACGGAAACCAGCCCACACTAACAACGCAAACTAAACCAAACTAATCACGCAAACTGACCCGAATTAACAACGCAAACTAACCTAAACTAGCCAGACAAAGTGACCCAGACTAACAACCCCAACTTACACAATCTAACCACGCAAACTAACCCGAACTCAACCAAACTAACCCAAACTTAAAACGGAAACTAGCCCAAACTAACAACGCAAACTAAACCAAACTAACCCAAATTGACCAAAGCTAACCACGCTAACTGACCCAAACTAACAACGCAAACTAAACCAAACTAATCACGCAAACTGACCCAAACTAACCAGACAAAGTAACTCAAACTAACCACGCAAACCAACCCAAACTTACCACGGAAACCAGCCCACACTAACAACGCAAACTAAACCAAACTAATCACGCAAACTGACCCGAATTAACAACGCAAACTAACCTAAACTAGCCAGACAAAGTGACCCAGACTAACAACCCCAACTTACACAATCTAACCACGCAAACTAACCCGAACTCAACCAAACTAACCCAAACTTAAAACGGAAACTAGCCCAAACTAACAACGCAAACTAAACCAAACTAATCACGCAAACTGACCCAAACCAACCACGCAAACTTACCCAAACTAACCAGACAAAGTAACCCAAACTATCCACGCAAACTAACCCAAACTTACCACGGAAACTAACCCAAACAACCACACAAACTGACCTAAACTAACCCAAATTGACCAAAGCTAACCACGCTAACTGACCCAAACTAAACCAAACTAATCACGCAAACTGACCCAAACTAACTACGCAAACGTACCCAAACTAACCAGACAAAGTAACTCAAACTAACCACGCAAACCAACCCAAACTTACCACGGAAACCAGCCCACACTATACCAAATTATTCACGCAAACTAACCCAAACTAACCACACAAACTAACCGAAACTAACCACGCAAACTAACTCAAACTTACCTCGGAAACTAACTCAAACAACCACACAAACTGACCTAAACTAACCCAAACTAACCAGACAAAGTAACCCAAACTATCCACGCAAACTAACCCAAACTTGACCAAACTAACCACGCAAACCAACCCAAACTTACCACGGAAACTACCAAATTATTCACGCAAACTGACCCAAAGTAATCCAAACTAACCTAAACTAAGCTAAACTAACCAGACAAAGTAACCGAAACTAACCACGCAAACTAACTCGAAATTACCACGGAAACTAACTCAAACAACCACATAAACTGACCTAAACTAACCCAAATTGACCAAAGCTAACCACGCTAACTGACCCAAACTAAACCAAACTAATCACGCAAACTGACCCAAACTAACCAGACAAAGTAACTCAAACTAACCACGCAAACCAACCCAAACTTACCACGGAAACCAGCCCACACTAACAACGCAAACTAAACCAAACTAATCACGCAAACTGACCCGAATTAACAACGCAAACTAACCTAAACTAGCCAGACAAAGTGACCCAGACTAACAACCCCAACTTACACAATCTAACCACGCAAACTAACCCGAACTCAACCAAACTAACCCAAACTTAAAACGGAAACTAGCCCAAACTAACAACGCAAACTAAACCAAACTAATCACGCAAACTGACCCAAACCAACCACGCAAACTTACCCAAACTAACCAGACAAAGTAACCCAAACTATCCACGCAAACTAACCCAAACTTACCACGGAAACTAACCCAAACAACCACACAAACTGACCTAAACTAACCCAAATTGACCAAAGCTAACCACGCTAACTGACCCAAACTAAACCAAACTAATCACGCAAACTGACCCAAACTAACTACGCAAACGTACCCAAACTAACCAGACAAAGTAACTCAAACTAACCACGCAAACCAACCCAAACTTACCACGGAAACCAGCCCACACTATACCAAATTATTCACGCAAACTAACCCAAACTAACCACACAAACTAACCGAAACTAACCACGCAAACTAACTCAAACTTACCTCGGAAACTAACTCAAACAACCACACAAACTGACCTAAACTAACCCAAACTAACCAGACAAAGTAACCCAAACTATCCACGCAAACTAACCCAAACTTGACCAAACTAACCACGCAAACCAACCCAAACTTACCACGGAAACTACCAAATTATTCACGCAAACTGACCCAAAGTAATCCAAACTAACCTAAACTAAGCTAAACTAACCAGACAAAGTAACCGAAACTAACCACGCAAACTAACTCGAAATTACCACGGAAACTAACTCAAACAACCACATAAACTGACCTAAACTAACATAAATTGACCAAAGCTGACCACGCTAACTGACCCAAACTAACCTAAACTAACCAGACAAAGTAACCCAATCTACCCACGCAAAATAACCCAAACTATAATCACACAAACTAACCACATAAATTAACCCAAACTAACCACGCAAAATAACCTAAACTAACCACGCAAGCTAACCCAAACTTACCACGGAAACCAGTCCAAACTAACAACGCAAACTATACCAAATTATTCACGCAAACCAACCCAAACTAACCACACAAACTAACCGAAACTAACCACGCAAACTAACTCAAACTTACCTCGGAAACTAACCCAAACAACCACGCAAACTGACCTTAACAAACCCAAATCGACCAAAGCTAACCACGATAACTGACCCAAACTAACCAGACAAAGTAACCCAAACTATCCACGCAAACTAACCCAAACTTACCACGGAAACTAACCCAAACAACCACACAAACTGACCTAAACTAACCCAAATTGACCAAAGCTAACCACGCTAACTGACCCAAACTAAACCAAACTAATCACGCAAACTGACCCAAACTAACTACGCAAACGTACCCAAACTAACCAGACAAAGTAACTCAAACTAACCACGCAAACCAACCCAAACTTACCACGGAAACCAGCCCACACTAACAACGCAAACTAAACCAAACTAATCACGCAAACTGACCCAAACTAACCAGACAAAGTAACCCAAACTAACCACGCAAACCAACCCGAACTTGACCAAACTAACCACGCAAACTAAACCAAACTAATCACGCAAACTGACCCAAACTAACCACGCAAACGTACCCAAACTAACCAGACAAAGTAACCCAAACTAACCACGCAAAATAACCCAAACTATAATCACACAAACTAACCACATAAATTAACCCAAACTAACCACGCAAAATAACCTAAACTAACCACGCAAGCTAACCCAAACTTACCACGGAAACCAGTCCAAACTAACAACGCAAACTATACCAAATTATTCACGCAAACTAACCCAAACTAACCACACAAACTAACCGAAACTAACCACGCAAACTGACCTAAACTAACCCAAACTAACCAGACAAAGTAACCCAAACTAACCACGCAAAATAACCCAAACTATCCACGCAAACTAACCCAAACTTACCACGGAAACTACCAAATTATTCACGCAAACTGACCCAAAGTAATCCAAACTAACCTAAACTAAGCTAAACTAACCAGACAAAGTAACCGAAACTAACCACGCAAACTAACTCAAAATTACCACGGAAACTAACTCAAACAACCACATAAACTGACCTAAACTAACATAAATTGACCAAAGCTGACCACGCTAACTGACCCAAACTAACCTAAACTAACCAGACAAAGTAACCCAATCTACCCACGCAAAATAACCCAAACTATAATCACACAAACTAACCACATAAATTAACCCAAACTCACCACGCAAAATAACCTAAACTAACCACGCAAGCTAACCCAAACTTACCACGGAAACCAGTCCAAACTAACAACGCAAACTACCAAATTATTCACGCAAACTAACCCAAACTAACCACACAGACTAACCGAAACTAACCACGCAAACTAACTCAAACTTACCTCGGAAACTAACTCAAACAACCACACAAACTGACCTGAACTAACCCAAACTAACCAGACAAAGTAATCCAAACTAACCACGCAAAATAACCCAAACTTACCACGGAAACTAACCCAAACAACCACACAAACTGACCTAAACTAACCCAAACTAACCAGACAAAGTAACCCAAACTAACCACGCAAAATAACCCAAACTATCCACGCAAACTAACCCAAACTTGACCAAACTAACCACGCAAACTAACTCAATAACTCAAACAACCACACAAACTGACCTAAACTAACCCAAACTAACCAGACAAAGTAACCCAAACTAACCACGCAAAATAACCCAAACTATCCACGCAAACTAACCCAAACTTGACCAAACTAACCACGCAAACCAACCCAAACTTACCACGGAAACTACCAAATTATTCACGCAAACTGACCCAAAGTAATCCAAACTAACCTAAACTAAGCTAAACTAACCAGACAAAGTAACCGAAACTAACCACGCAAACTAACTCAAAATTACCACGGAAACTAACTCAAACAACCACATAAACTGACCTAAACTAACATAAATTGACCAAAGCTGACCACGCTAACTGACCCAAACTAACCTAAACTAACCAGACAAAGTAACCCAATCTACCCACGCAAAATAACCCAAACTATAATCACACAAACTAACCACATAAATTAACCCAAACTCACCACGCAAAATAACCTAAACTAACCACGCAAGCTAACCCAAACTTACCACGGAAACCAGTCCAAACTAACAACGCAAACTACCAAATTATTCACGCAAACTAACCCAAACTAACCACACAGACTAACCGAAACTAACCACGCAAACTAACTCAAACTTACCTCGGAAACTAACTCAAACAACCACACAAACTGACCTGAACTAACCCAAACTAACCAGACAAAGTAATCCAAACTAACCACGCAAAATAACCCAAACTTACCACGGAAACTAACCCAAACAACCACACAAACTGACCTAAACTAACCCAAACTAACCAGACAAAGTAACCCAAACTAACCACGCAAAATAACCCAAACTATCCACGCAAACTAACCCAAACTTGACCAAACTAACCACGCAAACTAACTCAAACTTACCTCGGAAACTAACTCAAACAACCACACAAACTGACCTAAACTAACCCAAACTAACCAGACAAAGTAACCCAAACTAACCACGCAAAATAACCCAAACTATCCACGCAAACTAACCCAAACTTGACCAAACTAACCACGCAAACCAACCCAAACTTACCACGGAAACTACCAAATTATTCACGCAAACTGACCCAAAGTAATCCAAACTAACCTAAACTAAGCTAAACTAACCAGACAAAGTAACCGAAACTAACCACGCAAACTAACTCAAAATTACCACGGAAACTAACTCAAACAACCACATAAACTGACCTAAACTAACCCAAATTGACCAAAGCTGACCACGCTAACTGACCCAAACTAACCTAAACTAACCAGACAAAGTAATCCAAACTAACCACGCAAAATAACCCAAACTTACCACGGAAACTAACCCAAACAACCACACAAACTGACCTAAACTAACCCAAACTAACCAGACAAAGTAACCCAAACTAACCACGCAAAATAACCCAAACTATCCACGCAAACTAACCCAAACTTGACCAAACTAACCACGCAAACTAACTCAAACTTACCTCGGAAACTAACTCAAACAACCACACAAACTGACCTAAACTAACCCAAACTAACCAGACAAAGTAACCCAAACTAACCACGCAAAATAACCCAAACTTACCTCGGAAACTAACTCAAACAACCACACAAACTGACCTGAACTAACCCAAACTAACCAGACAAAGTAATCCAAACTAACCACGCAAAATAACCCAAACTTACCACGGAAACTAACCCAAACAACCACACAAACTGACCTAAACTAACCCAAACTAACCAGACAAAGTAACCCAAACTAACCACGCAAAATAACCCAAACTATCCACGCAAACTAACCCAAACTTGACCAAACTAACCACGCAAACTAACTCAAACTTACCTCGGAAACTAACTCAAACAACCACACAAACTGACCTAAACTAACCCAAACTAACCAGACAAAGTAACCCAAACTAACCACGCAAAATAACCCAAACTATCCACGCAAACTAACCCAAACTTGACCAAACTAACCACGCAAACCAACCCAAACTTACCACGGAAACTACCAAATTATTCACGCAAACTGACCCAAAGTAATCCAAACTAACCTAAACTAAGCTAAACTAACCAGACAAAGTAACCGAAACTAACCACGCAAACTAACTCAAAATTACCACGGAAACTAACTCAAACAACCACATAAACTGACCTAAACTAACCCAAATTGACCAAAGCTGACCACGCTAACTGACCCAAACTAACCTAAACTAACCAGACAAAGTAACCCAATCTACCCACGCAAAATAACCCAAACTATAATCACACAAACTAACCACATAAATTAACCCAAACTAACCACGCAAAATAACCTAAACTAACCACGCAAGCTAACCCAAACTTACCACGGAAACCAGTCCAAACTAACAACGCAAACTATACCAAATTATTCACGCAAACTAACCCAAACTAACCACACAAACTAACCGAAACTAACCACGCAAACTAACTCAAACTTACCTCGGAAACTAACTCAAACAACCACGCAAACTGACCTTAACAAACCCAAATCGCCCAAAGCTAACCACGATAACTGACCCAAACTAACCAGACAAAGTAACCCAAACTACCCACGCAAAATAACCCAAACTATAACCCCGCAAACTAGTCCAGACTAACCACACAAATTAACCCAAACTGATCACGTAAATTAACTCAAACTCTGAGAAACCACATCAAACTCTCATAGTCCTGTCTCATGATAATATGGAGAACTCCATTTTAAAAAACACCCTGTATATTCATTGTGCTCGGGACAGATCAGTTCTATGACGTTTTTGTGGATTTTTACCATTTCCAGTGCTTTAAAATCTTCTTGCTAGAATGCTAAATATATTAATATCATTATTATTGATGTGGACATTAACTTCTTTAACTTTACCTCAATTTCTCGATTTTAAACTTAATAATAATAATAGTCGTTTATGAAGCAACATGGCTTCACAACATTCAATTGACAAATTGGGTAAACGATAAAAGTATATAACATTAAATAAACAAGACATACAAAATAAGAAAATTATAAAATATAATTAATTATTAATTTTATTTTTTTATTCATATTTTAGATTGTACTGCTAGAACATTTTTGCTAAATGAAAGATTCATCTATTTCAATCTTTGAATCTCAGTCATTCGCTATCATTTAAAATCAATTCTCGAACGTCTTAATTTACGACGTTTTTGATGATTATTTTAAAAATTTTCATTTTTAAAGCTTTTTTTGGAAAATTGGATATCAGTGATTTCTTTATCCTTTCAAATCAATTTAACTTTTTTGATTAAGATTTTTTAAAACATATTGAGGCTTTTTGTAAGCTTTTTTTATAATATCTTGAATAGATTTCACTTTTTTTTCTACGAACATTGAATTTGTATTTTTTTTTTATTTCAATTTCCTCTGCTTTTTCTAGCTTTCTTCAACCAAAAATATTCAATAATCATCGCCATTCATCCATTTTATACTTTTTTATTTTATTTTCGGATATACATAATATTTATTGTGCTAAGTGAATGATTCAATTATTTATTTAAATCTTTGGATCGCAGTGATTCGTTTTCGTTCAACATCAATTTTAAAAAGTTTTTGATAATTCAAGAGTTTTTAGAGTTAATAGATATGAATAACTCACAGTCAATTCAGTGCAAGACCTAAATCGTAACTATGTGGTTTTACTTTTGTCGGTATTTAGAATTACTAGCCCGGTCCTGTGTTCACTCTTGATTGGTTCAAGTTCACTTCAGCGCTAAGATTCCCACAAGAACAGGCCTATTAATTCCAATGACCCCAAAGTCCGATCCTGTGTTACTGAAGTTGAAGTAATAAATTTGGCATCATCGCGTATGGACAGGATTGAGGTTATAATTTAATTCCAACTACTTATTCGACTGTTTTTATTGACTTTTATGTTGTATTTTGAAAAAGCTAATAATGGGTTATTTTTTTATGGTGAATGCGTAAGTATGTTCAAGTTGTTTGCCATTCAGAAAATTATTATTATGTATTCGATTTGCTCTATAGTAATTATTTTCGCACTATTTTATTTACTTAAAATTATTGGAATTTATTTAATTACAGAATTAGAATTTTTGACAAGTTTTTCTATTCGTATAAAATGAAGTCCAAAGACATTCATCATTATTCAAACCTTAATTAGCGACGCAATACAGTTTCACAAAAATATAATATTACCCAGATCCAATGACCCACACAAATAATCATAATTAAGCCATATTTCACAATAATAATCTTAATTCGGAAATTTTACATTTCAGGACATCGACCAATATCCATATACGGGCATAACAAACGGGCACAAAAAAAATTGAAACGCAAAAAATAACAATTTACGAGCCATGCTGGATATACGTCACTATCGGGGGATATGTTGATTAATTCCCCTGTGATTTATGGTGATTTAACTGGAGAATTATCGTATGGTTTCACGTTGCCGATTTCAATTATTTGAAATTTTATAGGCTTTTGAATGTTGCCTACAATTTTTAATTGTTTGTTATCTCAATCACATTATTGTGCTTTGCGTTTCCTATTTCCTTTTTTGATAAATAGCTAAAAATAATTTTTTGACATGCTTTCAATTTTCAACTTTTAAATGCAAATTAGCATAATTGAACGCTATTTATGCTAAAACTCTCAAAGTAAAAAGTGAACGTCCCATATATGCAATTTCTGTCATCTATAAAGGAAATGCTTTCAATAGGGGATTATTATCTGTAATGAGACTGGTTTTTAACATGAATTATTTATTAGTTCATAGGCCGTTCTTCATACACTGCTTGAAAAAAATAGAGGAATATTTCTTTACATCTCTGTTACTTTTATTGTGGAAATGACGAGCAGTGTATCAGATTTTCCATCATTATTATTGATAAGACGAGTTTTGCAAATAATTGTTAATTCATACCTGCTGAACGTCAACATATAGGGGAAATCTGACAACATCACGTGATTCTACAAAAAATTTTCCATAAAAAAAGTAAATTTGTCACCACTGTTGATAAAACGATTTTTCAAAATGACCAGTTTAAGAAAATGCAAACTATTACTATTGTAGGCAATGGAGCTACAAATCATTTTATACCTCCTTAACGGTAACAGATAGAGGAAATCTGACAACATCACGTGATTCTACAGAAAATTTCCCATAAAAAAAGTAAATTTGTCACCACTGTTGATAATACGATTTTTCAAAATGACCAGTTTAAGAAAATGCAAACTATTACTATTGTAGGCAATGGAGCTACAAATCATTTTATACCTCCTTAACGGTAACAGATAGAGGAAATCTGACAACATCACGTGATTCTACAGAAAATTTCCCATAAAAAAAGTAAATTTGTCACCACTGTTTATAAAACGATTTTTCAAAATGACCAGTTTAAGAAAATGCAAACTATTACTATTGTAGGCAATGAACCTACAAATCATTTTATACCTCCTTAACGGTAACAGATAGAGGAAATCTGACAACATCACGTGATTCTACAGAAAATTTCCCATAAAAAAGTAAATTTGTCACCACTGTTGATAAAACGATTTTTCAAAATGACCAGTTTAAGAAAATGCAAACGATTACTATACTAGGCAATGGAGCTACAAATCATTTCATACCTCCTCAACGGTAACAGATAGAGGAAATCTGACAACATCACGGGATTCTACAGAAAATTTCCCATAAAAAAAGTAAATTTGTCACCACTGTTGATAAAACGATTTTTCAAAATGACCAGTTTAAGAAAATGCAAACGATTACTATACTAGGCAATGGAGCTACAAATCATTTCATACCTCCTCAACGGTAACAGATAGAGGAAATCTGACAACATCACGGGATTCTACAGAAAATTTCCCATAAAAAAAGTAAATTTGTCACCACTGTTGATAAAACGATTTTTCAAAATGACCAGTTTAAGAAAATGCAAACTATTTCTATTGTAGGCAATGGAGCTACAAATCATTTTATAGCTCCTTAACGGTAACAGATGAAGGAAATCTGACAACATCACGTGATTCTACAGAAAATTTCCCATAAAAAAGTAAATTTGTCACCAATGTTGATAAAACGATTTTTCAAAATGACCAGTTCAAGAAAATGCAAACTATTACTATTGTAGGCAATAGAGCTACAAATCATTTTATAGCTCCTTAACGGTAACAGATAGAGGAAATCTGACATCACGTGATTCTACAGAGAATTTCCCATAAAAAAAAGTAAATTTGTCACCACTGTTGATAATACGATTTTTCAAAATGACCAGTTTAAGAAAATGCAAACTATTACTATTGTAGGCAATGGAGCTACAAATCATTTTATACCTTCTTAACGGTAACAGATAGAGGAAATCTGACAACATCACGTGATTCTACAGAAAATTTCCCATGAAAAAAGTAAATTTGTCACCACTGTTGATAAAACGATTTTTCAAAATGACCAGTTTAAGAAAATGCAAACTATTACTATTGTAGGCAATGAAGCTACAAATCATTTTATACCTCCTTAACGGTAACAGATAGAGGAAATCTGACATCACGTGATTCTACAGAAAATTTCCCATAAAATAAGTAAATTTGTCACCACTGTTCATCAAACGATTTTTCAAAATGACCAGTTTAAGAAAATGCAAACTATTACTATTGTAGGCAATGAAGCTACAAATCATTTTATACCTCCTTAACGGTAACAGATAGAGAAAATCTAACAACATCACGTGATTCTACAGAAAATTTCCCATAAAAAGAGTAAATTTGTCACCACTGTTGATAAAACGATTTTTCAAAATGACCAGTTTAAGAAAATCCAAACGATTACTATTGTAGGCAATGGAGCTACAAATCATTTTATAGCTCCTTAACGGTAACAGATAGAGGAAATCTGACAACATCACGTGATTCTACAGAAAATTTCTCATAAAAAAAGTAAATTTGTCACCACTGTTGATAAAACGATTTTTCAAAATGACCAGTTTGAGAAAATGCAAACTATTACTATTGTAGGCAATGGAGCTACAAATTATTTAGACCTCCTTAACGGTAACAGATGAAGGAAATCTGACAACATCACGTGATTCTACAGAAGGTTTCCCATAAAAAAAGTAAATTTGTCACCACTGTTGATAAAACGATTTTTCAAAATGACCAGTTTGAGAAAATGTAAACGATAACTATTGTAGGCAATGGAGCTACAAATCATTTTATACCTCCTTAACGGTAACAGATAGAGGAAATCTGACAACATCACGTGATTCTACAGAAAATTTCCCATTAAAAAAGTAGATTTTTCACCACTGTTGATGAAACGATTTTTCAAAATGACCAGTTTGAGAAAATGTAAACGATAACTATTGTAGGCAATGGAGCTACAAATCATTTTATACCTCCTTAACGGTAACAGATAGAGGAAATCTGACAACATCACGTGATTCTACAGAAAATTTCCCATAAAAAAAGTAAATTTGTCACCACTGTTGATAAAACGATTTTTCAAAATGACCAGTTTGAGAAAATGCAAACTATTACTATTGTAGGCAATGGAGCTACAAATTATTTAGACCTCCTTAACGGTAACAGATGAAGGAAATCTGACAACATCACGTGATTCTACAGAAAATTTCCCATTAAAAAAGTAGATTTTTCACCACTGTTGATGAAACGATTTTTCAAAATGACCAGTTTGAGAAAATGTAAACGATAACTATTGTAGGCAATGGAGCTACAAATCATTTTATACCTCCTTAACGGTAACAGATAGAGGAAATCTGACAACATCACGTGATTCTACAGAAAATTTCCCATAAAAAAAGTAAATTTGTCACCACTGTTGATAAAACGATTTTTCAAAATGACCAGTTTGAGAAAATGCAAACTATTACTATTGTAGGCAATGGAGCTACAAATTATTTAGACCTCCTTAACGGTAACAGATGAAGGAAATCTGACAACATCACGTGATTCTACAGAAAATTTCTCATAAAATAAGTAAATTTGTCACCACTGTTGATAAAACGATTTTTCAAAATGACCAGTTTGAGAAAATGTAAACGATAACTATTGTAGGCAATGGAGCTACAAATCATTTTATACCTCCTTAACGGTAACAGATAGAGGAAATCTGACAACATCACGTGATTCTACAGAAAATTTCCCATAAAAAAAGTAAATTTGTCACCACTGTTGATAAAACGATTTTTCAAAATGACCAGTTTGAGAAAATGCAAACTATTACTATTGTAGGCAATGGAGCTACAAATTATTTAGACCTCCTTAACGGTAACAGATGAAGGAAATCTGACAACATCACGTGATTCTACAGAAAATTTCTCATAAAATAAGTAAATTTGTCACCACTGTTGATAAAACGATTTTTCAAAATGACCAGTTTAAGAAAATGTAAACGATAACTATTGTAGGCAATGGAGCTACAAATCATTTTATACCTCCTTAACGGTAACAGATAGAGGAAATCTGACAACATCACGTGATTCTACAGAAAATTTCCCATTAAAAAAGTAGATTTTTCACCACTGTTGATGAAACGATTTTTCAAAATGACCAGTTTAAGAAAATGCAAGCTATTACTATTGTAGGCAATGAAGCTACAAATCATTTTATACCTCCTTAACGGTAACAGATAGAGGAAATCTGACAACATCACGTGATTCTACAGAAAATTTCCCATAAAAAAAGTAAATTTGTCACCACTGTTGATAAAACGATTTTTCAAAATGACCAGTTCAAGAAAATGCAAACTATTACTATTGTAGGCAATAGAGCTACAAATCATTTTATAGCTCCTTAACGGTAACAGATAGAGGAAATCTGACATCACGTGATTCTACAGAGAATTTCCCATAAAAAAAAGTAAATTTGTCACCACTGTTGATAATACGATTTTTCAAAATGACCAGTTTAAGAAAATGCAAACTATTACTATTGTAGGCAATGGAGCTACAAATCATTTTATGCCTCCTTAACGGTAACAGATAGAGGAAATCTGACATCACGAGATTCTAGAGAAAATTTCCCATAAAAAAAGTAAATTTGTCACCACTGTTGATAAAACGATTTTTCAAAATGACCAGTTTAAGAAAATGCAAACTATTACTATTGTAGGCAATGTAGCTACAAATCATTTTATGCCTCCTTAACGGTAACAGATAGAGGAAATCTGACATCACGAGATTCTAGAGAAAATTTCCCATAAAAAAAGTAAATTTGTCACCACTGTTGATAAAACGATTTTTCAAAATGACCAGTTCAAGAAAATGCAAACTATTACTATTGTAGGCAATGGAGCTACAAATCATTTTATGCCTCCTTAACGGTAACAGATAGAGGAAATCTGACATCACGAGATTCTAGAGAAAATTTCCCATAAAAAAAGTAAATTTGTCACCACTGTTGATAAAACGATTTTTCAAAATGACCAGTTCAAGAAAATGCAAACTATTACTATTGTAGGCAATGGAGCTACAAATCATTTTATGCCTCCTTAACGGTAACAGATAGAGGAAATCTGACATCACGAGATTCTAGAGAAAATTTCCCATAAAAAAAGTAAATTTGTCACCACTGTTGATAAAACGATTTTTCAAAATGACCAGTTTAAGAAAATGCAAACTATTACTATTGTAGGCAATGTAGCTACAAATCATTTTATGCCTCCTTAACGGTAACAGATAGAGGAAATCTGACAACATCACGTGATTCTACAGAAAATTTCCCATAAAAAAAGTAAATTTGTCACCACTGTTGATAAAACGATTTTTCAAAATGACCAGTTCAAGAAAATGCAAACTATTACTATTGTAGGCAATAGAGCTACAAATCATTTTATAGCTCCTTAACGGTAACAGATAGAGGAAATCTGACATCACGTGATTCTACAGAGAATTTCCCATAAAAAAAAGTAAATTTGTCACCACTGTTGATAATACGATTTTTCAAAATGACCAGTTTAAGAAAATGCAAACTATTACTATTGTAGGCAATGGAGCTACAAATCATTTTATGCCTCCTTAACGGTAACAGATAGAGGAAATCTGACATCACGAGATTCTAGAGAAAATTTCCCATAAAAAAAGTAAATTTGTCACCACTGTTGATAAAACGATTTTTCAAAATGACCAGTTTAAGAAAATGCAAACTATTACTATTGTAGGCAATGTAGCTACAAATCATTTTATGCCTCCTTAACGGTAACAGATAGAGGAAATCTGACAACATCACGAGATTCTAGAGAAAATTTCCCATAAAAAAAGTAAATTTGTCACCACTGTTGATAAAACGATTTTTCAAAATGACCAGTTCAAGAAAATGCAAACTATTACTATTGTAGGCAATGGAGCTACAAATCATTTTATGCCTCCTTAACGGTAACAGATAGAGGAAATCTGACATCACGAGATTCTAGAGAAAATTTCCCATAAAAAAAGTAAATTTGTCACCACTGTTGATAAAACGATTTTTCAAAATGACCAGTTCAAGAAAATGCAAACTATTACTATTGTAGGCAATGGAGCTACAAATCATTTTATGCCTCCTTAACGGTAACAGATAGAGGAAATCTGACATCACGAGATTCTAGAGAAAATTTCCCATAAAAAAAGTAAATTTGTCACCACTGTTGATAAAACGATTTTTCAAAATGACCAGTTTAAGAAAATGCAAACTATTACTATTGTAGGCAATGTAGCTACAAATCATTTTATGCCTCCTTAACGGTAACAGATAGAGGAAATCTGACATCACGAGATTCTAGAGAAAATTTCCCATAAAAAAAGTAAATTTGTCACCACTGTTGATAAAACGATTTTTCAAAATGACCAGTTCAAGAAAATGCAAACTATTACTATTGTAGGCAATGGAGCTACAAATCATTTTATGCCTCCTTAACGGTAACAGATAGAGGAAATCTGACATCACGAGATTCTAGAGAAAATTTCCCATAAAAAAAGTAAATTTGTCACCACTGTTGATAAAACGATTTTTCAAAATGACCAGTTCAAGAAAATGCAAACTATTACTATTGTAGGCAATGGAGCTACAAATCATTTTATGCCTCCTTAACGGTAACAGATAGAGGAAATCTGACATCACGAGATTCTAGAGAAAATTTCCCATAAAAAAAGTAAATTTGTCACCACTGTTGATAAAACGATTTTTCAAAATGACCAGTTTAAGAAAATGCAAACTATTACTATTGTAGGCAATGTAGCTACAAATCATTTTATGCCTCCTTAACGGTAACAGATAGAGGAAATCTGACAACATCACGTGATTCTACAGAAAATTTCCCATAAAAAAAGTAAATTTGTCACCACTGTTGATAAAACGATTTTTCAAAATGACCAGTTCAAGAAAATGCAAACTATTACTATTGTAGGCAATAGAGCTACAAATCATTTTATAGCTCCTTAACGGTAACAGATAGAGGAAATCTGACATCACGTGATTCTACAGAGAATTTCCCATAAAAAAAAGTAAATTTGTCACCACTGTTGATAATACGATTTTTCAAAATGACCAGTTTAAGAAAATGCAAACTATTACTATTGTAGGCAATGGAGCTACAAATCATTTTATGCCTCCTTAACGGTAACAGATAGAGGAAATCTGACATCACGAGATTCTAGAGAAAATTTCCCATAAAAAAAGTAAATTTGTCACCACTGTTGATAAAACGATTTTTCAAAATGACCAGTTCAAGAAAATGCAAACTATTACTATTGTAGGCAATGGAGCTACAAATCATTTTATGCCTCCTTAACGGTAACAGATAGAGGAAATCTGACATCACGAGATTCTAGAGAAAATTTCCCATAAAAAAAGTAAATTTGTCACCACTGTTGATAAAACGATTTTTCAAAATGACCAGTTCAAGAAAATGCAAACTATTACTATTGTAGGCAATGGAGCTACAAATCATTTTATGCCTCCTTAACGGTAACAGATAGAGGAAATCTGACATCACGAGATTCTAGAGAAAATTTCCCATAAAAAAAGTAAATTTGTCACCACTGTTGATAAAACGATTTTTCAAAATGACCAGTTCAAGAAAATGCAAACTATTACTATTGTAGGCAATGGAGCTACAAATCATTTTATGCCTCCTTAACGGTAACAGATAGAGGAAATCTGACATCACGAGATTCTAGAGAAAATTTCCCATAAAAAAAGTAAATTTGTCACCACTGTTGATAAAACGATTTTTCAAAATGACCAGTTCAAGAAAATGCAAACTATTACTATTGTAGGCAATGGAGCTACAAATCATTTTATGCCTCCTTAACGGTAACAGATAGAGGAAATCTGACATCACGAGATTCTAGAGAAAATTTCCCATAAAAAAAGTAAATTTGTCACCACTGTTGATAAAACGATTTTTCAAAATGACCAGTTCAAGAAAATGCAAACTATTACTATTGTAGGCAATGGAGCTACAAATCATTTTATGCCTCCTTAACGGTAACAGATAGAGGAAATCTGACATCACGAGATTCTAGAGAAAATTTCCCATAAAAAAAGTAAATTTGTCACCACTGTTGATAAAACGATTTTTCAAAATGACCAGTTCAAGAAAATGCAAACTATTACTATTGTAGGCAATGGAGCTACAAATCATTTTATGCCTCCTTAACGGTAACAGATAGAGGAAATCTGACATCACGAGATTCTAGAGAAAATTTCCCATAAAAAAAGTAAATTTGTCACCACTGTTGATAAAACGATTTTTCAAAATGACCAGTTCAAGAAAATGCAAACTATTACTATTGTAGGCAATGGAGCTACAAATCATTTTATGCCTCCTTAACGGTAACAGATAGAGGAAATCTGACATCACGAGATTCTAGAGAAAATTTCCCATAAAAAAAGTAAATTTGTCACCACTGTTGATAAAACGATTTTTCAAAATGACCAGTTCAAGAAAATGCAAACTATTACTATTGTAGGCAATGGAGCTACAAATCATTTTATGCCTCCTTAACGGTAACAGATAGAGGAAATCTGACATCACGAGATTCTAGAGAAAATTTCCCATAAAAAAAGTAAATTTGTCACCACTGTTGATAAAACGATTTTTCAAAATGACCAGTTCAAGAAAATGCAAACTATTACTATTGTAGGCAATGGAGCTACAAATCATTTTATGCCTCCTTAACGGTAACAGATAGAGGAAATCTGACATCACGAGATTCTAGAGAAAATTTCCCATAAAAAAAGTAAATTTGTCACTACTGTTGATAAAACGATTTTTCAAAATGACCAGTTCAAGAAAATGCAAACTATTACTATTGTAGGCAATGGAGCTACAAATCATTTTATGCCTCCTTAACGGTAACAGATAGAGGAAATCTGACATCACGAGATTCTAGAGAAAATTTCCCATAAAAAAAGTAAATTTGTCACCACTGTTGATAAAACGATTTTTCAAAATGACCAGTTCAAGAAAATGCAAACTATTACTATTGTAGGCAATGGAGCTACAAATCATTTTATGCCTCCTTAACGGTAACAGATAGAGGAAATCTGACATCACGAGATTCTAGAGAAAATTTCCCATAAAAAAAGTAAATTTGTCACCACTGTTGATAAAACGATTTTTCAAAATGACCAGTTCAAGAAAATGCAAACTATTACTATTGTAGGCAATGGAGCTACAAATCATTTTATGCCTCCTTAACGGTAACAGATAGAGGAAATCTGACATCACGAGATTCTAGAGAAAATTTCCCATAAAAAAAGTAAATTTGTCACCACTGTTGATAAAACGATTTTTCAAAATGACCAGTTCAAGAAAATGCAAACTATTACTATTGTAGGCAATGGAGCTACAAATCATTTTATGCCTCCTTAACGGTAACAGATAGAGGAAATCTGACATCACGAGATTCTAGAGAAAATTTCCCATAAAAAAAGTAAATTTGTCACCACTGTTGATAAAACGATTTTTCAAAATGACCAGTTCAAGAAAATGCAAACTATTACTATTGTAGGCAATGGAGCTACAAATCATTTTATGCCTCCTTAACGGTAACAGATAGAGGAAATCTGACATCACGAGATTCTAGAGAAAATTTCCCATAAAAAAAGTAAATTTGTCACCACTGTTGATAAAACGATTTTTCAAAATGACCAGTTCAAGAAAATGCAAACTATTACTATTGTAGGCAATGGAGCTACAAATCATTTTATGCCTCCTTAACGGTAACAGATAGAGGAAATCTGACATCACGAGATTCTAGAGAAAATTTCCCATAAAAAAAGTAAATTTGTCACCACTGTTGATAAAACGATTTTTCAAAATGACCAGTTTAAGAAAATGCAAACTATTACTATTGTAGGCAATGTAGCTACAAATCATTTTATGCCTCCTTAACGGTAACAGATAGAGGAAATCTGACATCACGAGATTCTAGAGAAAATTTCCCATAAAAAAAGTAAATTTGTCACCACTGTTGATAAAACGATTTTTCAAAATGACCAGTTCAAGAAAATGCAAACTATTACTATTGTAGGCAATGGAGCTACAAATCATTTTATGCCTCCTTAACGGTAACAGATAGAGGAAATCTGACATCACGAGATTCTAGAGAAAATTTCCCATAAAAAAAGTAAATTTGTCACCACTGTTGATAAAACGATTTTTCAAAATGACCAGTTCAAGAAAATGCAAACTATTACTATTGTAGGCAATGGAGCTACAAATCATTTTATGCCTCCTTAACGGTAACAGATAGAGGAAATCTGACATCACGAGATTCTAGAGAAAATTTCCCATAAAAAAAGTAAATTTGTCACCACTGTTGATAAAACGATTTTTCAAAATGACCAGTTTAAGAAAATGCAAACTATTACTATTGTAGGCAATGTAGCTACAAATCATTTTATGCCTCCTTAACGGTAACAGATAGAGGAAATCTGACATCACGAGATTCTAGAGAAAATTTCCCATAAAAAAAGTAAATTTGTCACCACTGTTGATAAAACGATTTTTCAAAATGACCAGTTCAAGAAAATGCAAACTATTACTATTGTAGGCAATGGAGCTACAAATCATTTTATGCCTCCTTAACGGTAACAGATAGAGGAAATCTGACATCACGAGATTCTAGAGAAAATTTCCCATAAAAAAAGTAAATTTGTCACCACTGTTGATAAAACGATTTTTCAAAATGACCAGTTCAAGAAAATGCAAACTATTACTATTGTAGGCAATGGAGCTACAAATCATTTTATGCCTCCTTAACGGTAACAGATAGAGGAAATCTGACATCACGAGATTCTAGAGAAAATTTCCCATAAAAAAAGTAAATTTGTCACCACTGTTGATAAAACGATTTTTCAAAATGACCAGTTTAAGAAAATGCAAACTATTACTATTGTAGGCAATGTAGCTACAAATCATTTTATGCCTCCTTAACGGTAACAGATAGAGGAAATCTGACAACATCACGTGATTCTACAGAAAATTTCCCATAAAAAAAGTAAATTTGTCACCACTGTTGATAAAACGATTTTTCAAAATGACCAGTTCAAGAAAATGCAAACTATTACTATTGTAGGCAATAGAGCTACAAATCATTTTATAGCTCCTTAACGGTAACAGATAGAGGAAATCTGACATCACGTGATTCTACAGAGAATTTCCCATAAAAAAAAGTAAATTTGTCACCACTGTTGATAATACGATTTTTCAAAATGACCAGTTTAAGAAAATGCAAACTATTACTATTGTAGGCAATGGAGCTACAAATCATTTTATGCCTCCTTAACGGTAACAGATAGAGGAAATCTGACATCACGAGATTCTAGAGAAAATTTCCCATAAAAAAAGTAAATTTGTCACCACTGTTGATAAAACGATTTTTCAAAATGACCAGTTCAAGAAAATGCAAACTATTACTATTGTAGGCAATGGAGCTACAAATCATTTTATGCCTCCTTAACGGTAACAGATAGAGGAAATCTGACATCACGAGATTCTAGAGAAAATTTCCCATAAAAAAAGTAAATTTGTCACCACTGTTGATAAAACGATTTTTCAAAATGACCAGTTCAAGAAAATGCAAACTATTACTATTGTAGGCAATAGAGCTACAAATCATTTTATAGCTCCTTAACGGTAACAGATAGAGGAAATCTGACATCACGTGATTCTACAGAGAATTTCCCATAAAAAAAAGTAAATTTGTCACCACTGTTGATAATACGATTTTTCAAAATGACCAGTTTAAGAAAATGCAAACTATTACTATTGTAGGCAATGGAGCTACAAATCATTTTATGCCTCCTTAACGGTAACAGATAGAGGAAATCTGACATCACGAGATTCTAGAGAAAATTTCCCATAAAAAAAGTAAATTTGTCACCACTGTTGATAAAACGATTTTTCAAAATGACCAGTTCAAGAAAATGCAAACTATTACTATTGTAGGCAATGGAGCTACAAATCATTTTATGCCTCCTTAACGGTAACAGATAGAGGAAATCTGACATCACGAGATTCTAGAGAAAATTTCCCATAAAAAAAGTAAATTTGTCACCACTGTTGATAAAACGATTTTTCAAAATGACCAGTTCAAGAAAATGCAAACTATTACTATTGTAGGCAATAGAGCTACAAATCATTTTATAGCTCCTTAACGGTAACAGATAGAGGAAATCTGACATCACGTGATTCTACAGAGAATTTCCCATAAAAAAAAGTAAATTTGTCACCACTGTTGATAATACGATTTTTCAAAATGACCAGTTTAAGAAAATGCAAACTATTACTATTGTAGGCAATGGAGCTACAAATCATTTTATGCCTCCTTAACGGTAACAGATAGAGGAAATCTGACATCACGAGATTCTAGAGAAAATTTCCCATAAAAAAAGTAAATTTGTCACCACTGTTGATAAAACGATTTTTCAAAATGACCAGTTTAAGAAAATGCAAACTATTACTATTGTAGGCAATGTAGCTACAAATCATTTTATGCCTCCTTAACGGTAACAGATAGAGGAAATCTGACAACATCACGTGATTCTACAGAAAATTTCCCATAAAAAAAGTAAATTTGTCACCACTGTTGATAAAACGATTTTTCAAAATGACCAGTTCAAGAAAATGCAAACTATTACTATTGTAGGCAATAGAGCTACAAATCATTTTATAGCTCCTTAACGGTAACAGATAGAGGAAATCTGACATCACGTGATTCTACAGAGAATTTCCCATAAAAAAAAGTAAATTTGTCACCACTGTTGATAATACGATTTTTCAAAATGACCAGTTTAAGAAAATGCAAACTATTACTATTGTAGGCAATGGAGCTACAAATCATTTTATGCCTCCTTAACGGTAACAGATAGAGGAAATCTGACATCACGAGATTCTAGAGAAAATTTCCCATAAAAAAAGTAAATTTGTCACCACTGTTGATAAAACGATTTTTCAAAATGACCAGTTCAAGAAAATGCAAACTATTACTATTGTAGGCAATGGAGCTACAAATCATTTTATGCCTCCTTAACGGTAACAGATAGAGGAAATCTGACATCACGAGATTCTAGAGAAAATTTCCCATAAAAAAAGTAAATTTGTCACCACTGTTGATAAAACGATTTTTCAAAATGACCAGTTTAAGAAAATGCAAACTATTACTATTGTAGGCAATGTAGCTACAAATCATTTTATGCCTCCTTAACGG
This sequence comes from Orchestes rusci, assembly GCA_958502075.1. NCBI lineage: Eukaryota > Metazoa > Arthropoda > Insecta > Coleoptera > Curculionidae > Orchestes > Orchestes rusci. Next base: position 36,567,544 of record OY293307.1, read on the forward strand.
TAACAGATAGAGGAAATCTGACAACATCACGTGATTCTACAGAAAATTTTCCATAAAAAAAGTAAATTTGTCACCACTGTTGATGAAACGATTTTTCAAAATGACCAGTTTAAGAAAATGCAAGCTATTACTATTGTAGGCAATGAAGCTACAAATCATTTTATACCTCCTTAACGGTAACAGATAGAGGAAATCTGACAACATCACGTGATTCTACAGAAAATTTCCCATAAAAAAAGTAAATTTGTCACCACTGTTGATTAAACGATTTTTCAAAATGACCAGTTTGAGAAAATGCAAACTATTACTATTGTAGGCAATGGAGCTACAAATTATTTAGACCTCCTTAACGGTAACAGATGAAGGAAATCTGACAACATCACGTGATTCTACAGAAGGTTTCCCATAAAAAAAGTAAATTTGTCACCACTGTTGATAAAACGATTTTTCAAAATGACCAGTTTGAGAAAATGTAAACGATAACTATTGTAGGCAATGGAGCTACAAATCATTTTATACCTCCTTAACGGTAACAGATAGAGGAAATCTGACAACATCACGTGATTCTACAGAAAATTTCCCATTAAAAAAGTAGATTTTTCACCACTGTTGATGAGACGATTTTTCAAAAAACAAGTTTAAAAAAATGCATTATTTGAAAATTTGTTTTAAATTTAAATATTGATTTAATTGTTTTAAAACAATCAATGAATAAAACTAAAAGCATCTTTGATTCTAGACAAACATTCAAGCTATAAACGCTTTGGAGATGGCTAAAAATAGTCCACTTAGTTTATAGTGCCAAATAATTTTTGCACTCTATCTCATTTTAATTGCGATTGCAGGTTTTCAAAAAAGATATTAATCTCTTGCATCAGATATTAAAAAGAATAAAATCAATAAATAATAATAAACTAACCTTTATAAGTTGCTCTAGTAATATGTAGCTGCCGCGACCCTTGTCACATAGATCTGAAAATACAAAATTATTACAAGAGCAATCTTTATCAAATTAAAAATAAATTAAAAATAGTTTGACAAATGAAATGTTTATACTTCAAACCAAAGCTTAATTAACAGTGTTGGTTTAGCGACAACAACGTCATCTATAGGCGGGGGAAGCTCTTAAGAAATTTTTTAAAGCGTGGAAGTGACGCCATCTACTGAGGTTTTGTAAATACGCGGTTGTTTCTACACCAGTGACATCTACTGTGACTATACAATCATTGAAACCACGACAAATGGTGCGAACTACATCAACACAAGCGCCCTCTTCCATAACAAATGACAAAGTTATCAATTGCCACGTCATCAAGTTTCAAGAAAGAAAAAAATAATATGAAGAAAACAAAATTACAAAACCCTTTCTTTGTTCATCAAAATCTGTCAATAAATAAAAAAATTATGAGGACTCAACTATTGCCACGTCATCAACATCTCATCGTCAATAACTCGCTTGTTTATCGACGAATTTTAACAAAAAAAAAAGCAACAAGACGAAAATAAAATTATCTATCATTCGCTTTTTCGTTCGTCTAAATCCGTCAATAAATAACAAAGTTATGAAGCTTCACTATGGAAACTACAGAGGCTCCATCTGTTGTAGCTGAGGCAGAGTCAACTAAATCACCTTCCACTCCTGTCACCGCGGAAGCGCCATCTACCACAGTGGTGCCGAACGTAGTAACGACGCCCCCTGTTTTCAACTACAACCGCGACTCCATTGCTGTTTATGACAACATGCCAAACTTCAAAACATCTTCTACATTGTTGCCAGAGCTTTCTGAATTTTGCCGTTTACAAGAGAATAAATTTGTTTTCAAAAATCCACGTAATTCATTGATTTTCAAGTAAACACGTGGTAGGATAACATATTTATCATATTGCCATTGAAATAAAAATTTAATTTAAATAAGAATGCATGTTTACTACTGCGAAATAAATTTTAAACAGCCTAAATGAGTTTTTTTTTTAATATCCATCAATAAATTATTCTCTCAGTCAGTCTGTCCCAGCCCATGTGTGTATTCGTTCGGCGCTCCAGTCAAATGCATTTACGCTATGGAAATTTGTCGGAAGTATTCGGAAAATCGCCCGATGTAAGGGGGGCATAGTGTGTTGAATACACACTAGAGGAAGCGTTATTATGCTGATTGTACTGATATTTTAGTTCAAAACAAAGAAATCCAGTACAGTTGTCACTCTTGTCATTATCAGTCTACGTGTATTCTTTCAATATAAACAGTGTTGCCAGAAGTAGGAAATTTTCCTAAATCTAATAGAACATTCTTCAGTCATCAAATGATCACATTTTACAGGAAATCTATTAGTAGTAAATGTAAAGCATAAAAATAGTCACAGTCTCCATTTTTCCACTTCAACTTCAATCAATCTATTTTCGCCTGGATAGTCTCTATTTCCACGGAAAATAATGTTCCAGCTGTCAGTATTGTCCAATAAGACAAGAATTTATGGTGGTTTGGAGGTGTGGATCTGTTTCTTTCCTATTTATATTGCTATCTTGACACGTTTAACTTCAGATAAAACAAAAACAGAATAAATGAGAATTTCTTCGGGGCTGTTTAAAACAATGATTAATTGTTTTTTAATCTCAATTCAATGAATTTAACAGTAGATTGTATTAGCAAAATATACAGGGTGTCAATTTAAAAAAATTCCAACCTTGATATCTTTATTGAGATTAAAAAAAAACCTTATGGAAATTTGACTGGAATTCGAAAGTTATTTTTCAATTTCTAGATTTGAAAACAAAATAATTCATGAAGAAACTAGATCAAAAACTTTTAGAAGCATGAGAACGTCGAAAAAACAAATATTTTGAATTACGTAGGAATCTTCAGAGATAAAAAATCATAAAAAAAACATGAATAAGTTTAAAGAAATTAATGAAGGGTCTTCATTAACTTTTCATTGACTCAATGATTATTTTCATTCTACCAATGAACTAGATCGATGAACTCGTAATATGAAAATGTATTCATTAACTCAATGAAGTATTATTCACGGGCTTAATGATTTTTTCACTGTCTGACACAATGAAATATTTTCATTGAATCAATGAAACTTTCACATTAGCTCAAAGAAATTCTTATTACGGATGATTTTCCGTAGTTACCTTCATTTTATTGATGAAAGATCTATCTTGATAATACGAATATATTCAAGTACATACATATTATACTTTCAAGAAAAAAGTTGTGAAGTTGTCATTAATGCAATGAATTTTCCGTCGATAAGAACTATTCTTTTTATTAATGAATCTCTAAATTATTAAAGAATGAAATTCATTTATGAAATGGATTAGTTTCATCAAATCAATGAATAAGATTTCATTAGGACAATAAAATAAATTCATTGATCAAACGAAAACGACTACATTGATAACAATAATACTTTCATTGTCCCAATGGTTTGTTCCTTAAGGTCAATGAATAAATTTCATCAATATACAAAGAAAAATGTTCATTAATACAAAGGATATATTTCTTAAGGTTGATGAAATATTTCTTTAAATTAATGTACTGGGAGCATTGAAATAATGAATTATTGTTTTTTATCAATGAATTTTCTTATCAATTGTTAATGAAGGAGTTTTCATTGTAACAATGAATATCTTCATCTTCATGAAGTTTTTCATTGTATTTACGTACATTTTTGAAAAAATGACGTAAAATTTATCGAAATCGGTTATCCCATGCCCCATTAAAAATAAAACTGTATAATTGCATTCATACTTAGTTTTTATTTGAACATCAACAAAATAATACATTTTCGTATTTACCCTGTCAATAATTGCAGCAAATGTTTATTTATCAGGATTTTCATTTTACCCTATTAGCAAAATTGATAAAAAAGTAATAATAAGCAAATTTGATGGAAATTACCGAGTCCATATTTTATTAATATAAGTAAACAGAACTCGCTGCCAAAATCCATTACTAGGTTAATTACTAATCCACTTAATTGATTGCCGGGACACGTGACCATAAAGTCTCAATTAATAAATTGATATAATTGTGATAATTTCCTGGAGCATGATTAAGCGATTGAATTCGTAGAAACATCAAAACCAAGCTTAAAAAAAAATGCTCGGATGAAGACCAAATGGCAAGTTTACATATTGGCGTCATCGTTCCTTTTATGTTATAAAAAAGTTCAAAATTAATTTTTATTTTCAAGTGGGTCAAATTCATTTTTGACCTCCCAAGATTATATTTCTAACCATACCCATAAACCGTTATACAAAGTTCAAGTTCAGCATCAGCAAATGAATGAACTTTACTTGAATGGATGAGTCAATAGAAATGGTTCCGTGCTCCCACATTCACGGTGGGTACAAACAAAGGATTAGGTAACCCATTATGTAAATGACTTAAGAATAAAATAAACAATACCGGTTGTTGATCGTGGTAATGGTTTGTTGAATAAAAGACGGTGAATATTGATTTTTTATTACGGGAATTCTTTAAAATCATCAAAAAATTAATTATTGATATTAAATCGTGATCACGCTTTGCTATAGTTGTTTATTTGTTTTTACACTTCTTTGATCATTTTCTACCATTTTACCAAATATACAGGGTGTTTATCAATGGAGTACCGATACTTAAGGGTGGGTTCACAATTGATATAGGACATAGGTCTGCAAGAGACTAATTTTCAAGATACAGGGTGTTAAAATTTAAGAAAAAAGGTTATTGAAACATAACATGAAATTAGGAAAAAAAGCATTGGCGTATCATTTTTCATTCAAAACCTCTGCTCAATTTCAGTCATATCCAAAAATAATTATTGAAATCCATAAACAAAATAAAAAGTTATCACGGTTCAAATAATGTTTTAATTTGGCCATGTTCGCAGAAAGTGCAAAATAGTATCTTGATTGTTTCTGTTTTAATGTGTATAATAAAATTAATCATGTCGCATCCATTAAAAACGCAATTTTTATTTTTGTTGATGTTTATGGGCGATCGTAAAAATTAAAAATATCCATTATGTTGTGAAATAGTCCGGAAATTACTGGAATAAATGGTAATTTTTCAAAATGTTTTCATGATTCAGTTGTATTATTTGCATTGTGAGTCCGAAAGATAACATCATTAAGTCGATTCATTAAGAAATTAAATTATCAGACACGACTCATTGACTGCTCAGTGAAGCGTGAATCACTTTTGAACTCATTTTTTATATTTAAAGATTTAATTCCTAAATCAGACGTCACTCTATTTTTGAAAAAAATCTCATCATGAAAAACGACAAAACTTAAATCAAGACGTTTTTTTTTTATGGAAAAATCACACGTGTTCACAACGACACTTTTTTAGATATGACGTTTTTCCAGATAAATATGTGTAATTGTAGGCACATCGCCTATGCACAAGAAAGGTGACACAACTAAAAAAAAAAAATCACAGGAGATATTTGATACGATGATAATACAAGAAAAGTGACACAATTTTGGATTTTTTGTTTTTTTTGCAGCAAAAATAAATAAAAAGTCCAAATTTTTTTCTGAAAAAACGACACAAGAGATACTAAACAAATGAACGCTAGAGGTCAGATGTGTCACTTTGCCAGGCAAAAATTAATTATTGTCACAAAAATCAATTTTCAACTCCCATAAAAACGTTAAGACGTGAAGTTTGCAATAAAATATTCAGCAAAACATATCTGATCATCCTTTGTTTATCCACCACAAATCCATTTATAATCCGGGAAATCTTGTTTTATTGCCTCCCAAATGGTTGTTATAGACCTATATTGGAATCGAGCAAATTTAGCTTGCAGATAAAGAATATTCCATAGATTTTGATCTATATCTTGAGTCATTGGCTTGTTTACTTTCCCCGCTTCTTAGCAGAAACGTTGAACAGGATACTCTTTAAACCTTGTTCTATTGAGGGATTTTCACCGCAACCTCCTCACTTACCCTCAATTTACTCCACTTTTTTTTATGTTGCATCAAGTCATTGAGATACTCAAAAATTCATAATGAGAAAAGTAGAAGTGATATCAACGTCAAATTTGGACAGAATATTTTTTAAACCTTGTTCTATTGAGGGATTTTTACCGCAACCTCCTCACTTACCCTCAATTTACTCCACTTTTTTTTATGTTGGATCAGGTCATTAAGATACTCAAAAATTCATAATGAGAAAAGTAGAAGTGATATCAACGTCAAATTTGGACAGAATATTTTTTAAACCTTGTTCTATTAAGGGATTTTCACCGCAACCTCCTCACTTACCCTCAATTTACGCCACTTTTTTTTATGTTGGATCAGGTCATTAAGATACTCAAAAATTCATAATGAGAAAAGTAGAAGTGATATCAACGTCAAATTTGGACAGAATATTTTTTAAACCTTGTTCTATTAAGGGATTTTCACCGCAACCTCCTCACTTACCCTCAATTTACTCCACTTTTTTTTATGTTGCATAAAGTCATTGAGATACTCAAGAATTCATAATGAGAAAAGTAGAAGTGATATCAACGTCAAATTTGGACAGAATCTTTTTCAAACCTTGTTCTTTTGAGGGATTTTTACCGCAACCTCCTCACTTACCCTCAATTTACGCCACTTTTTTTATGTTGGATCAGGTCATTAAGATACTCAAAAATTCATAATGAGAAAAGTAGAAGTGATATCAACGTCAAATTTGGACAGAATATTTTTTAAACCTTGTTCTATTGAGGGATTTTCACCGCAACCTCCTCACTTACCCTCAATTTACGCCACTTTTTTTTATGTTGCATCAAGTCATTGAGATACTCAAAAATTCATAATGAGAAAAGTAGAAGTGATATCAACGTCAAATTTGGACAGAATATTTTTTAAACCTTGTTCTATTGAGGGATTTTTACCGCAACCTCCTCACTTACCCTCAATTTACGCCACTTTTTTTTATGTTGGATCAGGTCATTAAGATACTCAAAAATTCATAATGAGAAAAGTAGAAGTGATATCAACGTCAAATTTGGACAGAATATTTTTTAAACCTTGTTCTATTAAGGGATTTTCACCGCAACCTCCTCACTTACCCTCAATTTACTCCACTTTTTTTTATGTTGCATAAAGTCATTGAGATACTCAAGAATTCATAATGAGAAAAGTAGAAGTGATATCAACGTCAAATTTGGACAGAATATTTTTTAAACCTTGTTCTATTGAGGGATTTTCACCGCAACCTCCTCACTTACCCTCAATTTACTCCACTTTTTTTTATGTTGCATCAAGTCATTGAGATACTCAAAAATTCATAATGAGAAAAGTAGAAGTGATATCAACGTCAAATTTGGACAGAATATTTTTTAAACCTTGTTCTATTGAGGGATTTTTACCGCAACCTCCTCACTTACCCTCAATTTACGCAACTTTTTTTTATGTTGGATCAGGTCATTAAGATACTCAAAAATTCATAATGAGAAAAGTAGAAGTGATATCAACGTCAAATTTGGACAGAATATTTTTTAAACCTTGTTCTATTGAGGGATTTTCACCGCAACCTCCTCACTTACCCTCAATTTACTCCACTTTTTTTTATGTTGCATCAAGTCATTGAGATACTCAAAAATTCATAATGAGAAAAGTAGAAGTGATATCAACGTCAAATTTGGACAGAATATTTTTTAAACCTTGTTCTATTGAGGGATTTTTACCGCAACCTCCTCACTTACCCTCAATTTACGCAACTTTTTTTTATGTTGGATCAGGTCATTAAGATACTCAAAAATTCATAATGAGAAAAGTAGAAGTGATATCAACGTCAAATTTGGACAGAATATTTTTTAAACCTTGTTCTATTGAGGGATTTTCACCGCAACCTCCTCACTTACCCTCAATTTACTCCACTTTTTTTTATGTTGCATCAAGTCATTGAGATACTCAAAAATTCATAATGAGAAAAGTAGAAGTGATATCAACGTCAAATTTGGACAGAATATTTTTTAAACCTTGTTCTATTGAGGGATTTTTACCGCAACCTCCTCACTTACCCTCAATTTACGCCACTTTTTTTTATGTTGGATCAGGTCATTAAGATACTCAAAAATTCATAATGAGAAAAGTAGAAGTGATATCAACGTCAAATTTGGACAGAATATTTTTTAAACCTTGTTCTATTGAGGGATTTTCACCGCAACCTCCTCACTTACCCTCAATTTACTCCACTTTTTTTTATGTTGCATCAAGTCATTGAGATACTCAAAAATTCATAATGAGAAAAGTAGAAGTGATATCAACGTCAAATTTGGACAGAATATTTTTTAAACCTTGTTCTATTGAGGGATTTTTACCGCAACCTCCTCACTTACCCTCAATTTACGCCACTTTTTTTTATGTTGGATCAGGTCATTAAGATACTCAAAAATTCATAATGAGAAAAGTAGAAGTGATATCAACGTCAAATTTGGACAGAATATTTTTTAAACCTTGTTCTATTGAGGGATTTTCACCGCAACCTCCTCACTTACCCTCAATTTACTCCACTTTTTTTTATGTTGCATCAAGTCATTGAGATACTCAAAAATTCATAATGAGAAAAGTAGAAGTGATATCAACGTCAAATTTGGACAGAATATTTTTTAAACCTTGTTCTATTGAGGGATTTTTACCGCAACCTCCTCACTTACCCTCAATTTACGCCACTTTTTTTTATGTTGGATCAGGTCATTAAGATACTCAAAAATTCATAATGAGAAAAGTAGAAGTGATATCAACGTCAAATTTGGACAGAATATTTTTTAAACCTTGTTCTATTGAGGGATTTTCACCGCAACCTCCTCACTTACCCTCAATTTACTCCACTTTTTTTTATGTTGCATAAAGTCATTGAGATACTCAAGAATTCATAATGAGAAAAGTAGAAGTGATATCAACGTCAAATTTGGACAGAATCTTTTTCAAACCTTGTTCTTTTGAGGGATTTTTACCGCAACCTCCTCACTTACCCTCAATTTACGCCACTTTTTTTATGTTGGATCAGGTCATTAAGATACTCAAAAATTCATAATGAGAAAAGTAGAAGTGATATCAACGTCAAATTTGGACAGAATATTTTTTAAACCTTGTTCTATTGAGGGATTTTCACCGCAACCTCCTCACTTACCCTCAATTTACTCCACTTTTTTTTATGTTGCATCAAGTCATTGAGATACTCAAGAATTCATAATGAGAAAAGTAGAAGTGATATCAACGTCAAATTTGGACAGAATCTTTTTCGAACCTTGTTCTTTTGAGGGATTTTTACCGCAACCTCCTCACTTACCCTCAATTTACGCCACTTTTTTTATGTTGGATCAGGTCATTAAGATACTCAAGAATTCATAATGAGAAAAGTAGAAGTGATATCAACGTCAAATTTGGACAGAATATTTTTTAAACCTTGTTCTATTGAGGGATTTTCACCGCAACCTCCTCACTTACCCTCAATTTACTCCACTTTTTTTTATGTTGGATTAAGTCATTGAGATACTCAAAAATTCATAATGAGAAAAGTAGAAGTGATATCAACGTCAAATTTGGACAGAATCTTTTTCAAACCTTGTTCTTTTGAGGGATTTTTACCGCAACCTCCTCACTTACCCTCAATTTACTCCACTTTTTTTTATGTTGGATTAAGTCATTGAGATACTCAAAAATTCATAATGAGAAAAGTAGAAGTGATATCAACGTCAAATTTGGACAGAATATTTTTTAAACCTTGTTCTATTGAGGGATTTTCACCGCAACCTCCTCACTTACCCTCAATTTACTCCACTTTTTTTTATGTTGCATCAAGTCATTGAGATACTCAAGAATTCATAATGAGAAAAGTAGAAGTGATATCAACGTCAAATTTGGACAGAATCTTTTTCAAACCTTGTTCTTTTGAGGGATTTTTACCGCAACCTCCTCACTTACCCTCAATTTACTCCACTTTTTTTTATGTTGGATTAAGTCATTGAGATACTCAAAAATTCATAATGAGAAAAGTAGAAGTGATATCAACGTCAAATTTGGACAGAATATTTTTTAAACCTTGTTCTATTGAGGGATTTTCACCGAAATCTCCTCACTTACCCTCAACTAACTCCACTTTTTTTTTATCTAGTGATTGAGATACTCAAAAATTCATAATGAGAAAAGTAGAAGTGATATCAACGTCAAATTTGGACCGAATATTTTTTAAACCTTGTTATATTGAGGGATTTTTACCGCAACTTCCTCACTTACCCTCAATTTACTCCACTTTTTTTTTATGTTGCATCAGGTCATTTAGATACTCAAAAATTCATAATGAGAAAAGTAGAAGTGATATCAACGTCAAATTTGGACAGAATATTCTTTAAACCTTGTTCTATTGAGAGATTTTAACCGCAACCTCCTCACTTACCCTCAATTTACTCCACTTTTTTTTTATGTTGCATCAGGTCATTTAGATACTCAAAAATTCATAATGAGAAAAGTAGAAGTGATATCAACGTCAAATTTGGACCGAATATTTTTTAAACCTTGTTATATTGAGGGATTTTTACCGCAACTTCCTCACTTACCCTCAATTTACTCCACTTTTTTTTATGTTGGATTAAGTCATTGAGATACTCAAAAATTCATAATGAGAAAAGTAGAAGTGATATCAACGTCAAATTTGGACAGAATATTTTTTAAACCTTGTTCTATTGAGGGATTTCTACCGCAACCTCCTCACTTACCCTCAATTTACTCCACTTTTTTTTATGTTGGATTAAGTCATTGAGATACTCAAAAATTCATAATGAGAAAAGTAGAAGTGATATCAACGTCAAATTTGGACAGAATATTTTTTAAACCTTGTTCTATTGAGGGATTTTCACCGCAACCTCCTCACTTACCCTCAATTTACTCCACTTTTTTTTATGTTGGATTAAGTCATTGAGATACTCAAAAATTCATAATGAGAAAAGTAGAAGTGATATCAACGTCAAATTTGGACAGAATATTTTTTAAACCTTGTTCTATTGAGGGATTTTTACCGCAACCTCCTCACTTACCCTCAATTTACTCCACTTTTTTTTTATGTTGCATCAGGTCATTAAGATACTCAAAAATTCATAATGAGAAAAGTAGAAGTGATATCAACGTCAAATTTGGACCGAATATTTTTTAAACCTTGTTATATTGAGGGATTTTTACCGCAACCTCCTCACTTACCCTCAATTTACTCCACTTTTTTTTATGTTGGATTAAGTCATTGAGATACTCAAAAATTCATAATGAGAAAAGTAGAAGTGATATCAACGTCAAATTTGGACAGAATATTTTTTAAACCTTGTTCTATTGAGGGATTTTTACCGCAACCTCCTCACTTACCCTCAATTTACTCCACTTTTTTTTATGTTGGATTAAGTCATTGAGATACTCAAAAATTCATAATGAGAAAAGTAGAAGTGATATCAACGTCAAATTTGGACAGAATATTTTTTAAACCTTGTTCTATTGAGGGATTTTCACCGCAACCTCCTCACTTACCCTCAATTTACTCCACTTTTTTTTATGTTGGATTAAGTCATTGAGATACTCAAAAATTCATAATGAGAAAAGTAGAAGTGATATCAACGTCAAATTTGGACAGAATCTTTTTCAAACCTTGTTCTTTTGAGGGATTTTTACCGCAACCTCCTCACTTACCCTCAATCTACTCCATTTTTTTTTATGTTGCATCAAGTCATTGAGATACTCAAAAATTCATAATGGGAAAAGTAGAAGTGATATCAACGTCAAATTTGGACAGAATATTTTTTAAACCTTGTTCTATTGAAGGATTTTCACCGCAACCTCCTCACTTACCCTCAATTTACTCCACTTTTTTTTATGTTGCATCAAGTCATTGAGATACTCAAAAATTCATAATGAGAAAACTAGAAGTGATATCAACGTCAAATTTGGACAGAATATTCTTTAAACCTTGTTCTATTGAGGGATTTTTACCGCAACCTCCTCACTTACCCTCAATTTACTCCACTTTTTTTTATGTTGGATTAAGTCATTGAGATACTCAAAAATTCATAATGAGAAAAGTAGAAGTGATATCAACGTCAAATTTGGACAGAATATTTTTTAAACCTTGTTCTATTGAGGGATTTTTACCGCAACCTCCTCACTTACCCTCAATTTACTCCACTTTTTTTTATGTTGGATTAAGTCATTGAGATACTCAAAAATTCATAATGAGAAAAGTAGAAGTGATATCAACGTCAAATTTGGACAGAATATTTTTTAAACCTTGTTCTATTGAGGGATTTTTACCGCAACCTCCTCACTTACCCTCGATTTACTCAACTTTTTTTATGTTGGATCAAGTCATTAAGATACTCAAAAATTCAAAATTAGAAAAGTAGAAGTGATATCAACGTCAAATTTGGACAGAATATTCTTTAAACCTTGTTCTATTGAGGGATTTTTACCGCAACCTCCTCACTTACCCTCGATTTACTCAACTTTTTTTATGTTGGATCAAGTCATTAAGATACTCAAAAATTCAAAATGAGAAAAGTAGAAGTGATATCAACGTCAAATTTGGACAGAATATTCTTTAAACCTTGTTCTATTGAGGGATTTTTACCGCAACCTCCTCACTTACCCTCAATTTACTCCACTTTTTTTATGTTGGATCAAGTCATTAAGATACTCAAAAATTCAAAATGAGAAAAGTAGAAGTGATATCAACGTCAAATTTGGACAGAATATTCTTTAAACCTTGTTCTATTGAGGGATTTTTACCGCAACCTCCTCACTTACCCTCAATTTACTCCACTTTTTGTATGTTGGATCAAGTCATCAAGATACTCAAAAATTCATAATGAGAAAAGTAGAAGTGATATCAACGTCAAATTTGGACAGAATATTTTTTAAACCTTGTTCTATTGAGGGATTTTCACCGCAACCTCCTCACTTACCCTCAATTTACTCCACTTTTTGTATGTTGGATCAAGTCATCAAGATACTCAAAAATTCATAATGAGAAAAGTAGAAGTGATATCAACGTCAAATTCGGACAGAATATTCTTTAAACCTTGTTCTATTGAGGGATTTTTACCGCAACCTCCTCACTTACCCTCGATTTACTCAACTTTTTTTATGTTGGATCAAGTCATTAAGATACTCAAAAATTCAAAATGAGAAAAGTAGAAGTGATATCAACGTCAAATTTGGACAGAATATTCTTTAAACCTTGTTCTATTGAGGGATTTTTACCGCAACCTCCTCACTTACCCTCAATTTACTCCACTTTTTTTATGTTGCATCAAGTCATTAAGATACTCAAAAATTCAAAATGAGAAAAGTAGAAGTGATATCAACGTCAAATTTGGACAGAATATTCTTTAAACCTTGTTCTATTGAGGGATTTTTACCGCAACATCCTCACTTACCCTCAATTTACTCCACTTTTTGTATGTTGGATCAAGTCATCAAGATACTCAAAAATTCATAATGAGAAAAGTAGAAGTGATATCAACGTCAAATTTGGACAGAATATTTTTTAAACCTTGTTCTATTGAGGGATTTTCACCGCAACCTCCTCACTTACCCTCAATTTACTCCACTTTTTTTTATGTTGGATTAAGTCATTGAGATACTCAAAAATTCATAATGAGAAAAGTAGAAGTGATATCAACGTCAAATTTGGACAGAATCTTTTTCAAACCTTGTTCTTTTGAGGGATTTTTACCGCAACCTCCTCACTTACCCTCAATCTACTCCATTTTTTTTTATGTTGCATCAAGTCATTGAGATACTCAAAAATTCATAATGGGAAAAGTAGAAGTGATATCAACGTCAAATTTGGACAGAATATTTTTTAAACCTTGTTCTATTGAGGGATTTTCACCGCAACCTCCTCACTTACCCTCAATTTACTCCACTTTTTTTTATGTTGCATCAAGTCATTGAGATACTCAAAAATTCATAATGAGAAAACTAGAAGTGATATCAACGTCAAATTTGGACAGAATATTCTTTAAACCTTGTTCTATTGAGGGATTTTTACCGCAACCTCCTCACTTACCCTCAATTTACTCCACTTTTTTTTATGTTGGATTAAGTCATTGAGATACTCAAAAATTCATAATGAGAAAAGTAGAAGTGATATCAACGTCAAATTTGGACAGAATATTTTTTAAACCTTGTTCTATTGAGGGATTTTTACCGCAACCTCCTCACTTACCCTCAATTTACTCCACTTTTTTTTATGTTGGATTAAGTCATTGAGATACTCAAAAATTCATAATGAGAAAAGTAGAAGTGATATCAACGTCAAATTTGGACAGAATATTCTTTAAACCTTGTTCTATTGAGGGATTTTTACCGCAACCTCCTCACTTACCCTCAATTTACTCCACTTTTTTTTATGTTGCATCAAGTCATTGAGATACTCAAAAATTCATAATGAGAAAACTAGAAGTGATATCAACGTCAAATTTGGACAGAATATTCTTTAAACCTTGTTCTATTGAGGGATTTTTACCGCAACCTCCTCACTTACCCTCGATTTACTCAACTTTTTTTATGTTGGATCAAGTCATTAAGATACTCAAAAATTCAAAATGAGAAAAGTAGAAGTGATATCAACGTCAAATTTGGACAGAATATTCTTTAAACCTTGTTCTATTGAGGGATTTTTACCGCAACCTCCTCACTTACCCTCAATTTACTCCACTTTTTTTTATGTTGGATTAAGTCATTGAGATACTCAAAAATTCATAATGAGAAAAGTAGAAGTGATATCAACGTCAAATTTGGACAGAATATTCTTTAAACCTTGTTCTATTGAGGGATTTTTACCGCAACCTCCTCACTTACCCTCAATTTACTCCACTTTTTTTTATGTTGCATCAAGTCATTGAGATACTCAAAAATTCATAATGAGAAAAGTAGAAGTGATATCAACGTCAAATTCGGACAGAATATTCTTTAAACCTTGTTCTATTGAGGGATTTTTACCGCAACCTCCTCACTTACCCTCGATTTACTCAACTTTTTTTATGTTGGATCAAGTCATTAAGATACTCAAAAATTCAAAATGAGAAAAGTAGAAGTGATATCAACGTCAAATTTGGACAGAATATTCTTTAAACCTTGTTCTATTGAGGGATTTTTACCGCAACCTCCTCACTTACCCTCAATTTACTCCACTTTTTTTATGTTGCATCAAGTCATTAAGATACTCAAAAATTCAAAATGAGAAAAGTAGAAGTGATATCAACGTCAAATTTGGACAGAATATTCTTTAAACCTTGTTCTATTGAGGGATTTTTACCGCAACATCCTCACTTACCCTCAATTTACTCCACTTTTTGTATGTTGGATCAAGTCATCAAGATACTCAAAAATTCATAATGAGAAAAGTAGAAGTGATATCAACGTCAAATTTGGACAGAATATTTTTTAAACCTTGTTCTATTGAGGGATTTTCACCGCAACCTCCTCACTTACCCTCAATTTACTCCACTTTTTTTTATGTTGGATTAAGTCATTGAGATACTCAAAAATTCATAATGAGAAAAGTAGAAGTGATATCAACGTCAAATTTGGACAGAATCTTTTTCAAACCTTGTTCTTTTGAGGGATTTTTACCGCAACCTCCTCACTTACCCTCAATCTACTCCATTTTTTTTTATGTTGCATCAAGTCATTGAGATACTCAAAAATTCATAATGGGAAAAGTAGAAGTGATATCAACGTCAAATTTGGACAGAATATTTTTTAAACCTTGTTCTATTGAGGGATTTTCACCGCAACCTCCTCACTTACCCTCAATTTACTCCACTTTTTTTTATGTTGCATCAAGTCATTGAGATACTCAAAAATTCATAATGAGAAAACTAGAAGTGATATCAACGTCAAATTTGGACAGAATATTCTTTAAACCTTGTTCTATTGAGGGATTTTTACCGCAACCTCCTCACTTACCCTCAATTTACTCCACTTTTTTTTATGTTGGATTAAGTCATTGAGATACTCAAAAATTCATAATGAGAAAAGTAGAAGTGATATCAACGTCAAATTTGGACAGAATATTTTTTAAACCTTGTTCTATTGAGGGATTTTTACCGCAACCTCCTCACTTACCCTCAATTTACTCCACTTTTTTTTATGTTGGATTAAGTCATTGAGATACTCAAAAATTCATAATGAGAAAAGTAGAAGTGATATCAACGTCAAATTTGGACAGAATATTCTTTAAACCTTGTTCTATTGAGGGATTTTTACCGCAACCTCCTCACTTACCCTCAATTTACTCCACTTTTTTTTATGTTGCATCAAGTCATTGAGATACTCAAAAATTCATAATGAGAAAACTAGAAGTGATATCAACGTCAAATTTGGACAGAATATTCTTTAAACCTTGTTCTATTGAGGGATTTTTACCGCAACCTCCTCACTTACCCTCAATTTACTCCACTTTTTTTTATGTTGGATTAAGTCATTAAGATACTCAAAAATTCAAAATGAGAAAAGTAGAAGTGATATCAACGTCAAATTTGGACAGAATATTCTTTAAACCTTGTTCTATTGAGGGATTTTTACCGCAACATCCTCACTTACCCTCAATTTACTCCACTTTTTGTATGTTGGATCAAGTCATCAAGATACTCAAAAATTCATAATGAGAAAAGTAGAAGTGATATCAACGTCAAATTTGGACAGAATATTTTTTAAACCTTGTTCTATTGAGGGATTTTCACCGCAACCTCCTCACTTACCCTCAATTTACTCCACTTTTTTTTATGTTGGATTAAGTCATTGAGATACTCAAAAATTCATAATGAGAAAAGTAGAAGTGATATCAACGTCAAATTTGGACAGAATCTTTTTCAAACCTTGTTCTTTTGAGGGATTTTTACCGCAACCTCCTCACTTACCCTCAATCTACTCCATTTTTTTTTATGTTGCATCAAGTCATTGAGATACTCAAAAATTCATAATGGGAAAAGTAGAAGTGATATCAACGTCAAATTTGGACAGAATATTTTTTAAACCTTGTTCTATTGAGGGATTTTCACCGCAACCTCCTCACTTACCCTCAATTTACTCCACTTTTTTTTATGTTGCATCAAGTCATTGAGATACTCAAAAATTCATAATGAGAAAACTAGAAGTGATATCAACGTCAAATTTGGACAGAATATTCTTTAAACCTTGTTCTATTGAGGGATTTTTACCGCAACCTCCTCACTTACCCTCAATTTACTCCACTTTTTTTTATGTTGGATTAAGTCATTGAGATACTCAAAAATTCATAATGAGAAAAGTAGAAGTGATATCAACGTCAAATTTGGACAGAATATTTTTTAAACCTTGTTCTATTGAGGGATTTTTACCGCAACCTCCTCACTTACCCTCAATTTACTCCACTTTTTTTTATGTTGGATTAAGTCATTGAGATACTCAAAAATTCATAATGAGAAAAGTAGAAGTGATATCAACGTCAAATTTGGACAGAATATTTTTTAAACCTTGTTCTATTGAGGGATTTTTACCGCAACCTCCTCACTTACCCTCAATTTACTCCACTTTTTTTTATGTTGCATCAAGTCATTGAGATACTCAAAAATTCATAATGAGAAAACTAGAAGTGATATCAACGTCAAATTTGGACAGAATATTCTTTAAACCTTGTTCTATTGAGGGATTTTTACCGCAACCTCCTCACTTACCCTCAATTTACTCCACTTTTTTTTATGTTGGATTAAGTCATTGAGATACTCAAAAATTCATAATGAGAAAAGTAGAAGTGATATCAACGTCAAATTTGGACAGAATATTTTTTAAACCTTGTTCTATTGAGGGATTTTTACCGCAACCTCCTCACTTACCCTCAATTTACTCCACTTTTTTTATGTTGCATCAAGCCATTGAGATACTCAAAAATTCATAATGAGAAAACTAGAAGTGATATCAACGTCAAATTTGGACAGAATATTCTTTAAACCTTGTTCTATTGAGGGATTTTTACCGCAACCTCCTCACTTACCCTCAATTTACTCCACTTTTTTTATGTTGGATCAAGTCATTAAGATACTCAAAAATTCAAAATGAGAAAAGTAGAAGTGATATCAACGTCAAATTTGGACAGAATATTCTTTAAACCTTGTTCTATTGAGGGATTTTTACCGCAACCTCCTCACTTACCCTCAATTTACTCCACTTTTTTTATGTTGGATCAAGTCATTAAGATACTCAAAAATTCAAAATGAGAAAAGTAGAAGTGATATCAACGTCAAATTTGGACAGAATATTCTTTAAACCTTGTTCTATTGAGGGATTTTTACCGCAACCTCCTCACTTACCCTCAATTTACTCCACTTTTTGTATGTTGGATCAAGTCATCAAGATACTCAAAAATTCATAATGAGAAAAGTAGAAGTGATATCAACGTCAAATTTGGACAGAATATTTTTTAAACCTTGTTCTATTGAGGGATTTTCACCGCAACCTCCTCACTTACCCTCAATTTACTCCACTTTTTTTATGTTGCATCAAGTCATGCATTAAGATACTAAAAAATTTATAATGAGAAAAGTAGAAGTGATATCAACGTCAAATTTGGACAGAATATTCTTTAAACCTTGTTCTATTGAGGGATTTTTACCGCAACCTCCTCACTTACCCTCGATTTACTCAACTTTTTTTATGTTGGATCAAGTCATTAAGATACTCAAAAATTCAAAATGAGAAAAGTAGAAGTGATATCAACGTCAAATTTGGACAGAATATTCTTTAAACCTTGTTCTATTGAGGGATTTTTACCGCAACCTCCTCACTTACCCTCAATTTACTCCACTTTTTTTATGTTGGATCAAGTCATTAAGATACTCAAAAATTCAAAATGAGAAAAGTAGAAGTGATATCAACGTCAAATTTGGACAGAATATTCTTTAAACCTTGTTCTATTGAGGGATTTTTACCGCAACCTCCTCACTTACCCTCAATTTACTCCACTTTTTGTATGTTGGATCAAGTCATCAAGATACTCAAAAATTCATAATGAGAAAAGTAGAAGTGATATCAACGTCAAATTTGGACAGAATATTTTTTAAACCTTGTTCTATTGAGGGATTTTCACCGCAACCTCCTCACTTACCCTCAATTTACTCCACTTTTTGTATGTTGGATCAAGTCATCAAGATACTCAAAAATTCATAATGAGAAAAGTAGAAGTGATATCAACGTCAAATTTGGACAGAATATTTTTTAAACCTTGTTCTATTGAGGGATTTTCACCGCAACCTCCTCACTTACCCTCAATTTACTCCACTTTTTTTATGTTGCATCAAGTCATGCATTAAGATACTAAAAAATTTATAATGAGAAAAGTAGAAGTGATATCAACGTCAAATTTGGACAGAATATTCTTTAAACCTTGTTCTATTGAGGGATTTTTACCGCAACCTCCTCACTTACCCTCGATTTACTCAACTTTTTTTATGTTGGATCAAGTCATTAAGATACTCAAAAATTCAAAATGAGAAAAGTAGAAGTGATATCAACGTCAAATTTGGACAGAATATTCTTTAAACCTTGTTCTATTGAGGGATTTTTACCGCAACCTCCTCACTTACCCTCAATTTACTCCACTTTTTGTATGTTGGATCAAGTCATCAAGATACTCAAAAATTCATAATGAGAAAAGTAGAAGTGATATCAACGTCAAATTTGGACAGAATATTTTTTAAACCTTGTTCTATTGAGGGATTTTCACCGCAACCTCCTCACTTACCCTCAATTTACTCCACTTTTTGTATGTTGGATCAAGTCATCAAGATACTCAAAAATTCATAATGAGAAAAGTAGAAGTGATATCAACGTCAAATTCGGACAGAATATTCTTTAAACCTTGTTCTATTGAGGGATTTTTACCGCAACCTCCTCACTTACCCTCGATTTACTCAACTTTTTTTATGTTGGATCAAGTCATTAAGATACTCAAAAATTCAAAATGAGAAAAGTAGAAGTGATATCAACGTCAAATTTGGACAGAATATTCTTTAAACCTTGTTCTATTGAGGGATTTTTACCGCAACCTCCTCACTTACCCTCAATTTACTCCACTTTTTTTATGTTGCATCAAGTCATGCATTAAGATACTAAAAAATTTATAATGAGAAAAGTAGAAGTGATATCAACGTCAAATTTGGACAGAATATTTTTTAAACCTTGTTCTATTGAGGGATTTTTACCGCAACCTCCTCACTTACCCTCAATTTACTCCACTTTTTTTTATGTTGGATTAAGTCATTGAGATACTCAAAAATTCATAATGAGAAAAGTAGAAGTGATATCAACGTCAAATTTGGACAGAATATTTTTTAAACCTTGTTTTATTGAGGGATTTTCACCGCAACCTCCTCACTCACCCTCAATTTACTCCACTTTTTTTTATGTTGCATCAAGTCATGCATTAAGATACTCAAAAATTTATAATGAGAAAAGTAGAAGTGATATCAACGTCAAATTTGGACAGAATATTTTTTAAACCTTGTTCTATTGAGGGATTTTTACCGCAACCTCCTCACTTACCCTCAATTTACTCCACTTTTTTTTATGTTGGATTAAGTCATTGAGATACTCAAAAATTCATAATGAGAAAAGTAGAAGTGATATCAACGTCAAATTTGGACAGAATATTTTTTAAACCTTGTTCTATTGAGGGATTTTTACCGCAACCTCCTCACTCACCCTCAATTTACTCCACTTTTTTTTATGTTGGATTAAGTCATTGAGATACTCAAAAATTCATAATGAGAAAAGTAGAAGTGATATCAACGTCAAATTTGGACAGAATATTTTTTAAACCTTGTTCTATTGAGGGATTTTTACCGCAACCTCCTCACTTACCCTCAATTTACTCCTCTTTTTTTTATGTTGGATTAAGTCATTGAGATACTCAAAAATTTATAATGAGAAAAGTAGAAGTGATATCAACGTCAAATTTGGACAGAATATTTTTTAAACCTTGTTCTATTGAGGGATTTTCACCGCAACCTCCTCACTTACCCTCAATTTACTCCACTTTTTTTTATGTTGCATCAAGTCATGCATTAAGATACTCAAACATTTATAATGAGAAAAGTAGAAGTGATATCAACGTCAAATTTGGACAGAATATTTTTTAAACCTTGTTCTATTGAGGGATTTTTACCGCAACCTCCTCACTTACCCTCAATTTACTCCACTTTTTTTTATGTTGCATCAAGTCATGCATTAAGATACTCAAACATTTATAATGAGAAAAGTAGAAGTGATATCAACGTCAAATTTGGACAGAATATTTTTTAAACCTTGTTCTATTGAGGGATTTTTACCGCAACCTCCTCACTTACCCTCAATTTACTCCACTTTTTTTTATGTTGCATCAAGTCATTGAGATACTCAAAGATTCATAATGAGAAAAGTAGAAGTGATATCAACGTCAAATTTGGACAGAATATTTTTTAAACCTTGTTCTATTGAGGGATTTTTACCGCAACCTCCTCACTTACCCTCAATTTACTCCACTTTTTTTTATGTTGGATTAAGTCATTGAGATACTCGAAAATTCATAATGAGAAAAGTAGAAGTGATATCAACGTCAAATTTGGACAGAATATATTTTAAACCTTGTTCTATTGAGGGATTTTCACCGCAACCTCCTCACTTACCCTCAATTTACTCCACTTTTTTTTATGTTGCATCAAGTCATGCATTAAGATACTCAAACATTTATAATGAGAAAAGTAGAAGTGATATCAACGTCAAATTTGGACAGAATATTTTTTAAACCTTGTTCTATTGAGGGATTTTTACCGCAACCTCCTCACTTACCCTCAATTTACTCCACTTTTTTTTATGTTGGATTAAGTCATTGAGATACTCAAAAATTCATAATGAGAAAAGTAGAAGTGATATCAACGTCAAATTTGGACAGAATATATTTTAAACCTTGTTCTATTGAGGGATTTTCACCGCAACCTCCTCACTTACCCTCAATTTACTCCACTTTTTTTTATGTTGCATCAAGTGATGCATTAAGATACTCAAACATTTATAATGAGAAAAGTAGAAGTGATATCAACGTCAAATTTGGACAGAATATTTTTTAAACCTTGTTCTATTGAGGGATTTTTACCGCAACCTCCTCACTTACCCTCAATTTACTCCACTTTTTTTTATGTTGGATTAAGTCATTGAGATACTCAAAAATTCATAATGAGAAAAGTAGAAGTGATATCAACGTCAAATTTGGACAGAATATTTTTTAAACCTTGTTCTATTGAGGGATTTTTACCGCAACCTCCTCACTTACCCTCAATTTACTCCACTTTTTTTTATGTTGGATTAAGTCATTGAGATACTCAAGAATTCATAATGAGAAAAGTAGAAGTGATATCAACGTCAAATTTGGACAGAATATTTTTTAAACCTTGTTCTATTGAGGGATTTTTACCGCAACCTCCTCACTTACCCTCAATTTACTCCACTTTTTTTTATGTTGGATTAAGTCATTGAGATACTCAAAAATTCATAATGAGAAAAGTAGAAGTGATATCAACGTCAAATTTGGACAGAATATATTTTAAACCTTGTTCTATTGAGGGATTTTTACCGCAACCTCCTCACTTACCCTCAATTTACTCCACTTTTTTTTATGTTGGATTAAGTCATTGAGATACTCAAAAATTCATAATGAGAAAAGTAGAAGTGATATCAACGTCAAATTTGGACAGAATATTTTTTAAACCTTGTTCTATTGAGGGATTTTTACCGCAACCTCCTCACTTACCCTCAATTTACTCCACTTTTTTTTATGTTGGATTAAGTCATTGAGATACTCAAAAATTCATAATGAGAAAAGTAGAAGTGATATCAACGTCAAATTTGGACAGAATATTTTTTAAACCTTGTTCTATTGAGGGATTTTTACCGCAACCTCCTCACTTACCCTCAATTTACTCCACTTTTTTTTATGTTGGATTAAGTCATTGAGATACTCAAAAATTCATAATGAGAAAAGTAGAAGTGATATCAACGTCAAATTTGGACAGAATATTTTTTAAACCTTGTTCTATTGAGGGATTTTTACCGCAACCTCCTCACTTACCCTCAATTTACTCCACTTTTTTTTATGTTGGATTAAGTCATTGAGATACTCAAAAATTCATAATGAGAAAAGTAGAAGTGATATCAACGTCAAATTTGGACAGAATATTTTTTAAACCTTGTTCTATTGAGGGATTTTTACCGCAACCTCCTCACTTACCCTCAATTTACTCCACTTTTTTTTATGTTGGATTAAGTCATTGAGATACTCAAAAATTCATAATGAGAAAAGTAGAAGTGATATCAACGTCAAATTTGGACAGAATATATTTTAAACCTTGTTCTATTGAGGGATTTTTACCGCAACCTCCTCACTTACCCTCAATTTACTCCACTTTTTTTATGTTGGATCAAGTCATTAAGATACTCAAAAATTCAAAATGAGAAAAGTAGAAGTGATATCAACGTCAAATTTGGACAGAATATTCTTTAAACCTTGTTCTATTGAGGGATTTTTACCGCAACCTCCTCACCTACCCTCAATTTACTCCACTTTTTTTTATGTTGCATCAAGTCATTGAGATACTCAAAAATTCATAATGAGAAAAGTAGAAGTGATATCAACGTCAAATTTGGACAGAATATTTTTTAAACCTTGTTCTATTGAGGGATTTTCACCGCAACCTCCTCACTTACCCTCAACAAATTGCTGAAAATCAGTTTTTTTTTTCAATATCTTTTGACAGCTGTCAATTTTTTCTTAACTTGAGTAGAGCTTCCAAAACTGCAAATCTTTACCCATTTGAACTTTCTCGTTTCTGTTATAGTTTCCGACTCGGTTTCCGAGATCCCCATGCTAGACATAAAAGACTCACCCTGTATACAAAGTGACTGAAAAGATAGAATCTTGAAGTTTTGTCTAGAATTCTGCTCATCAGATAATTTTTGAACTATGTATTTGTTGAAATTTTCTATTTATATCGATTATACCTACAAAATGGTATGAAGTGGCAAAAAATTTATGTATCAAACTACAAGGTCCCTACAATACTACACATTTTTACTATCAAAGCTACTCGGTAGGATAAAACAAATCAAAACATTACATTTGACCTTTGGAATTTGAAATATCAATGTAATAAAAAATGCTTAGTGGGCGGTTCATTAATACTGAGTCGCAATAATATATTCAATTACAAAAAATTTTACCTCATTCGGATAGCAGCTCTGCATGAATTATAGTTTCAGACTGTTGACTTTGACCCAACTTATCTCCAGAATTTCCCACAACACCCTGTATATTTTTCCAATGATTTTTATAGAAAATTTAATGGGAAATCCACCTGTGCAAAAATCAAGTCGATATCTCTTATGGTCAAGGAGATATCAATTTTTTTCTTGAGCTCTGCATAAATTATCGTCTCAGACTTTGTTGACTTTGACCCAACTTATCTCCAAAATTCCCCATAACACCCTGTATATTTTTTTAGTGATTTTTATAGAAAATTTAATGGAGCATCCACCTGTGCACAAATCAAATCGATATCCCTTAAGGTCAAGGAGATATTATTTTTTTTCTCGAGCCCTGCATAAATAATTATAGTTTTAGACTTTGCTGAATTTGACCCAACTTATCTCCAAAATTCCCCATAACACCCTGTATATTTTTTTTGGTGATTTTTATAGGAAATGTAACGGGGAATCCACCTGTGCAAAAATCAAGTAGATATCT
Source organism: Orchestes rusci (assembly GCA_958502075.1). Taxonomy (NCBI): domain Eukaryota; kingdom Metazoa; phylum Arthropoda; class Insecta; order Coleoptera; family Curculionidae; genus Orchestes; species Orchestes rusci. The sequence continues at coordinate 36,592,335 of OY293307.1, forward strand.
CTTATGGTCAAGGAGATATCAATTTTTTTCTTGAGCTCTGCATAAATTATAGTCGCAGACTTTGTTGACTTTGACCCAACTTATCTCCAAAATTTCCCATAACGCCCTGTATATTTTTCAAATGATTTTTATAGAAAATTTAATGGGAAATCCACCTGTTCAAAAATCAAGTCGATATCTCTTATGGTTAAGGAGATATAATTTTTTTTCTTGAGCTCTCCATAAATTATAGTCTCAGACTTAGTTGACTTTGACCCACCTTATCTCCAAAATTCTCCATAACACCATGTATATTGTTTCAGTGATTTTTATAGGAAATTTAATGGGAAATCGACCTGTGCAAAAATCAAATCGATATCCCTTATGGTCAAGGAGATATTATTTTTTTTCTCGAGCTCTGCATAAATTATAGTTTCAGTCCTTGTTGACCAACTTATCTCCAAAATTCCCCATAACACCCTGTATATTTTCCAATGATTTTTATAGAAAATTTAATGGGGAATCCACTGGTGCAAAAATCAAATCGATATCTCTTATGGTTAAGGAGATATAATTTTTTTCTTGAGCTCTGCATAAATTATAGTCTCAGACTTTCCTGAATTTGACCCAACTTATCTCCAAAATTTCCCATAACACCCTGTATATTTTTTTCGGTGATTTTTATAGAAAATTAAATGGAGAATCCACTGGTGCAAAAAAAAGAGGTACTTAATAATTTTTCTCGAACCCTGCATAACTCGATAAATCATAATTATAAGACCTCATGTCACCCTGTGTCCTGTATAAATATCGGTATACTGATAAAGAACCGAAAACCAGTATTTTTTCTAAAAATAAATGTGAAAATCAACGAATTTACAACAAGCCGATTCAATATTCTTCGAATCCATAGACTTAACACCAAGAAGACACAACATCTATACCTTTAGCATTGAATGTTTTGACCCAAACATAATAATAGAAGAGGCCGAATTTGTTTACTTACAGTTGAAATGACAAAATGTCCGTCTGGTTTTGCTTTCTGGCCACAATTTGTAATAGAAAATAATTAAAATGCACAGAGCTAGGTTATCTCCTAAGAAGTTAACTCACCACTAACCTCACAGAACGGTTGTTTGTAAACAATAGCGTCCAGGCCTCAAGTCTGAGTTTTTGTACTAGCTGTTGCCAATGTTGCCATGTTTCAACACGAAACGTGAACCTCAATACAAATGTTTATTGGTTACAACAGAAGAAGACGTTTAGTGATATTTGTTTTGTAAAACTTCTATGGTAAAGTGAATTAATCTTTGACAACTAAAAAAGGCACTTCATACTTGAAAAAAAAATCATAATGGCTTATATTGACAGCAATTGCACATTCAATTCAAATTCTTCACCGTGTAGATCGCCTATCAAAGGTCACACACAAATCACCGTTAGAAAAAGAAAGTTTCCAATGAATCCTCATCAAACTGAAATAAAATCTAAACTGGACTCACCTGTAAAATCACCTGAAATCGGTTAAACAAACACTTTTTATAAGAAAAGAATGTCCGAAGCACGTAAACAAATGAACACGTTGATTTCGATTCAAAGCAAACTGCTCCACGTTCTACCACCCGGAAAGCTTTTCGCAAACTGAACAGCTGACAAGGAAACAAAACAAAGATGACAAGTGACACATTTTCCGACAAGTGAAGCGAGTTCGTTTCAGGTGGAAAAGTGATCGGGGGCGGGTGAGTGGGTGTAGTTGGCGCCGAATTGGATTGTACACTGTTGTCAGTTGGTATAAATGATGGCTAAAGCACGGTTTACACGTATTAAAGCCGTTGTATACATTATAAAAGCGGGACAAAAAAGCTTATGCGAGCACCGACATAAGAATTCCAAACCGATACGCACAAAAAAAGTTCAAGTATTATTGGGATAAAATATTGTACTTTGGACAATCAAAAATCCATAATTTGCAATATTTCAGTTTATTGATCGAAGATAATATCACAATGAAGATTGAAAAAAAACTACAATATTATGTTGAGCTGATGGTTTAATATACATTTTACTTGAATTTTCTTGGACTAAATAAAACTCCGTACTTATTTATAATGAAAAATAAAATAAAATATTAATAAGCAATAACAATCATTTGACATAACAAACATAACGGTATTTTTTTTTTTTGGTTTCTGACCCAAAAGCAAAAACAAAATGAAAGTTTTTAGCCTAGTTTACACCGACAACTTGGTCCGCGGACCAAGTACTAAATTCCAACCATATCAGAACCAAATATTTGGTTCGAATGATGTAAACAGGTGCGAACTAAACTGTTCGGCTCTTGCTTCGGTACTTGCCAGCAGGTGTACCGAACTAAATTTAGTTCGATCTGGATCAAAATTATGAGGTTGATTGTTATTATTGTGAATTGTGTTGGTTCTGAGTTTCTCAAGGCAATCTGAGCGTACTTACTTATGTTTTTTTTGATTACGAATTGTGTTGATGAATAATTTCGACTTGTTTTTGACGTTTGACGAATTGCGCGCGTACTCATTTAGGTTGCACGATGCAAGGCGGTGTAAATGGACGAGAAACAAGCATTGGTCCTACCGTACTATCCCCACCCACTTGGTCCTATCGGACCGAACTAAACGAGTTATCGGTGTAAACTAGGCTATTGATAATCCTGATAATCCGTCCACCTCAAGCCCTCAGGCAAGCTTGGATTTGGACATCGTGTTCCCAATCTATTTCCACGACCTTTAATTTTTCTTTTGAGCTGGTTCCACAAGTTCTCAATTGGATTCAGATCTGGGGAACATGCATGCCAGTCTAAAATGGTGAAACCTTCCGTCTCAAGACATCTTTAGGAGCATTATCTTGTATGAAGATAATGTCCCCAATTGCTCTCCAAAACGATGTTGTTGTTGAGTGGTAACAAGTCAGAGTATCACAGAGTTCCTCCTTTATATCTTATTGGGAGAGATCTGACAGCCTGGTGTCTCGCCTGTCGAAAATAGCCTCCCTTTCTTCCTCTTCATCGCTATCTTAAAATGAAAAAAGAAGAAACGGAAACTATTCTCGAGACATCATTTTTAGAATCTTATATTAATGTATGAAGAAAAAGTATTTCAAAGGCTCTTTCTACTTCTCCGAAGATATCCGAACCTTTACCAAACTGTCTCCCAGCAGATTACCAAACTTCAGGGATGTGCTGCAGTACTGTCTCTGATGTCATGCCCACCAAAACCATCAGCAGAAAAAACTATGACATACTTATCCCTCTCCGGAAAGAGTGGACTCAGGACCTTTTTCAGCCTAACAAGAGCTGACACCTGCTGGTATACGGACGGATCTAACACGCCCTTTGGCACAGGATCTGGAGCCTATTGTAGCCAGAAGAAAGTTGAAATATCACACAGCCTGGGAAAACTGGCTAGAATATTCCAAGCTGAACTATCAGCTATTAAATTTAGGTCTCAATGGATGCTTGACAGCGATTGGACGGCTACCACAATGAAAATATTCTCAGACAGATAAGCGGCGCTGAAGGCCCTTGAATCCTCTCTCCTCTCTTCTTCGAAAACTGGCCAGCGTAGCGTCGGAACCTGACTCCTATATAGCTTATTTTCATGCCCCTGTTTCGCGATCACAACAAAGTGAACCTTTTTTCCGTTAGTTAGTCAAAGCGATACACTGAATAACAAAATAGTTGTGTTATTACAAACAAGCTCTATTAGTAACGTCAAATGCATGAACAAATTTGACTTTCTCGATTAAAAAAAAAAACAAGTGTCTTATTTTGTGACATTATTCCTATTTATTCAGAATTCATTGAAGGAAACGAAAAATCAACTTTGACTTTTATTTTGATTGATATTAACTAATGTGGTTGAATCTTGGTAATTTCCATGAAGGAATCTGCGGTTTTACTGTAAACCATTTATTCGGAGACACCCTGTGTATCATATTACATACTCAATGTGGATACGCAAGTTTGAAACCACCAATTTCAAAAGGATATTTATAGCACTGTAATGGCCGATTGCACCAACCTTCACTCAACAAGGACTTAACTCAGGGGGCCTTAAATTTTGAGCAGCCCTCAATTCGTATTCATTTGCACCAACACTCTTTGAGGAGCCTCTAACTAAGTGTGTCCTAGATTTGGCAACGTTGATCAAATTTAGTCATTTCTAGTAACTTTTCCATTATTTAGGTTGAAAAAATGACGGGAACAATGCGATATGTCATAACCTCATTTGTTTTTTATCACAGAATGGTGGTTACTGATTTTGTTCACAAGTTTTATCTGACCACTGATGATTTATTGCGTCTTTGGCAGGTTTTCTGGGGTTTTCACACGGGAATGGATGCGAAACAAAGAAATACTGACAGTTTGTACATTACCTGTCATGATCATATTCGAGTTAATCTTCCATCTGAGTCAAGATCCCAAGTAACACACAATAGTTGAATAAACGTTCATTTTTGGTTTATACCAGGCGTATTGTGACAAAGACATGGTGAATGCGCAAGCCACCACATTGTGTAGAATTGTTAGGGATCGATTGGCTACTGGTACATTCTAGCAAGGCTAGATGGCGTCGAACATTCTTCGCTTTTCTCAAAATATCTGGATTGTTCTCTCAATCCTGGCGAGGGTATATAATGAGATCCGTCATTTCAAGTAGTTAGTTCAGTTCTGAATACGTCGTGAAATATAAATCGTAAAACATAAATAAGCTGTGATTCTGTTTGTGAATAGTGAGTTCTGTACATAGTGACTTGTAAAATAAATTATTTAAAGCTGAACAGTGTTTTCTATAGCGAAACTTGTTACATTGGTGTCAAAAGTGGGATTTATTGTGTGCTATAGAAACGGACATAAATATTCGCTGTGATGGCTGCAAAACTAGTGTTTTTAACCGGATTGAAGGTCGCTGAGTTGAAGAGGGAGCTGGAAGAGCGTGACCTGGATAGTAGCGGTAAGAAAACTGATTTACAAACAAGGCTTCGTGAGGCTTTAATGGAAGAAGGCATGAATCCTGATACGTTCCAATTTGAAGTTCCCGATCCCAACGCAGTAAAAAGATTATTAGAAGAAAACTCTAGAAAAATGGAAGAGAAGCTGGAAGAATCCTCTAGAGCCATGGAAGAGAACTCCAGAAAAATGGAAGAGAAGCTGGAAGAATCCTCTAGAGCCATGGAAGAGAACTCCAGAAAAATGGAAGAAAAGCTGGAAGAATCCTCTAGAGCCATGGAAGAGAACTCCAGAAAAATGGAAGAGAATTCCAGGAAGTTGGAAGAGAAGTTTGTAGAATCTTCTAGAATAATGGAGGAGAAAATCAAGGAACAGCTGGCGGACAACTACAACTTCTGGAAGGATCAGGTAACGGAAGAAATTGAGAACCTTGAGCAACGATTTGAAGCAAAACTTGGAGATACAATGAAGACTTTGGAAGAAGAAATCGAGGAAGTGCGAAGACAAGTAGCAGTGATTAAGAAACAACCAGAAGTGACATTCGAGAGCAAAGGTGCTAAAATGGAGTCTGATACCGTGCGAGTCCACATGAAAGCCCCTCAGTTTGATGGCAAGCTGTCCTGGAACAATTACCATCGCCAGTTCGAGGCAGCAGCAAGGGCAAATGGATGGACCGCAACAGAGAAAGCTCTGGCACTAACTCTGGCGCTTCGTGGGGAGGCAACGGAGATCCTGCAGACGCTGAACACCCAGGAACAGGAGGACTACGATGTTCTGGTGAAGCATTTGGAGCTGCGGTATGGTCAAACTCACTTGGAGCACGTCTACCACTCTCAGTTGAAAAATCGCATTCAGAAGACCAACGAGACCTTGCAGGAGTTTGAAGCGGATGTTGCTCGCCTTGCACGACTGGCTTATCCAACCACGCCAGAGAACGTTATGGAGAGGCTTGCAGTTCAGGCCTTCTTGGATGGACTTCGAGACCAGGAGATTCGGCAGTCCCTAATACTTCATCGTCCTGACAGACTAGTGGATGCACTGGCAAAAGCCTTGGAGTTTGAAGCGGCTAAGCAATCCGTCAAGCTTCCTGCACGCGTGCGAAGGATGGAGGACCAAGATCTCGCGGAGGAAGACTCCTTCGACGCAAATGTGAGGAGGGTCGTCAAGGAAATGGAGGCGTCCAAGCGAAGGGAGCTACGATGCTGGAATTGTGGAGAGCTTGGCCACATTCGTAGTCGATGCAAGAAGGAGATACGGGCACCTTCTTCGACGTCGGAAAACTAGAGAGGGTCGATGCGAAGGGGCAATCGTCGACCTGTAGCCAGTATGCCCCAAGGAAAACCGCCATAGTTGCTTCTTTAGGACACAAACTGAACAGCGTGTTTGTGGATGGCTGGGTTAATGGAGTGAAACGCACCATGCTGCTGGATACAGGTGCGACGAAGTCTATCATCAGGCCCGACATTGTCACAACACCGACAATGATTAAACCAACAAAGTGGCGACTACGGACGGCAACAGGAGACTTGGCTAGGATACATGGTGAAGTGGAGGCAGCAGTGACTCTGGGAAGCACCAGCTTCGAACATCCAATGCTGGTTGCCGATATTGAGGAAGAAATCATAATTGGAATGGACATCATGAACACTCGAGGCTTCCAATTAGATTTCAAAAATGGAACACTGAGAACCAACAACGAAGAGGTGGTACTGCATGGGAGAGAGGAAGAGACAGTTCGTGTTTTGCTGGCTGGGGATTCTTCAATTCCTGAGAGAAGCGAGATGATTTTGTGGGCTCGCCTGGAAGGGAAGATGAAAGAAGGAAGCATCGTGATGTTTGAGCCTAAAATACACGATTCTGAAGTAGGACGAGGCATTGCATGTGGAAAGAGCCTGGTACATGTGGGAAAGACTGTGCCCGTGAGAGTGATGAACGTCAACTATCACTCTGTAAGTTTGGCAAGGGACACAGTTTTGGGGCTCTGCTCGTCAATTTCCTCTGTGGTGCGACAAGTACGTGAGACTGAGCAAACCATCTCTGAGTTCACCGGAGAGATGGAGAAGTTAGTTGTCACCTCTTCAAAAGATCTGGATAAGAGACAAAAACAACGATTGAGAAACCTGATAAGGAATTACGGCGACATCTTCGACAACGGGACTGGGGAAAAGGGCCGAACGAACGTGGTGCGGCACACTATCAACACAGAGGGAGCACGACCGATCCGCCAAACAGCTAGAAGACTACCTTTGGCCAAGAAGGAGGAGGCGGACAAGATCATCAAGGACATGGAGAAAGGCGGTGTCATCGAGCCTTCTAGTAGTCCGTGGTCATCGCCAGTTGTTCTGGTTAAAAAGAAGGACGGTTCAACTCGATTCTGTGTGGACTATCGTCAGCTGAACAACGTGACGAAGAAGGACAGCTACCCGCTACCACGGATCGACGACACTTTGGATACCTTGGCCGGATCGAAGATCTTCTCAACCCTGGACCTCAAAAGCGGATATTGGCAGGTAGAAATGGCCCCTGAAGATCGAGAGAAGACTGCTTTCAGCGTTGGAGCTGGGCTGTGGCAGTTCACTGTTATGCCATTTGGGTTATGCAACGCACCTGCTACGTTCGAGCGGCTGATGGAGACTGTGCTCAAAGGACTATCCTGGTCAACATGTCTTGTATACCTGGATGACATAATTGTGGTTGGCAAATCATTTGAAGACCATCTGAAGAACTTGGAGGAGGTATTCCAGAGACTCAGAAGTTCCGGTTTGAAGCTGAGTCCAAAGAAATGCCAACTGTTCCGGAGGGAAGTACAATACCTGGGTCATATCGTGTCGGCTGAGGGTGTAGCCGTTGACCAGCAAAAGGTGGAGGCAGTTAAGGAGTGGCCAGTACCAAAGAACCTTCACGAGCTAAGAAGTTTCTTGGGTCTGTGCACGTACTACCGGCGTTATGTCCAGGGATTTGCGAACATCGCCCGGCCTCTTCACAGGCTCACAGAGGCACAGAGACGCTTTCACTGGGACGAAGATTGTCAGGAGGCCTTTGACACGCTTAAAAGGGCACTTGCCACCGCGCCTATCCTAGGCTACCCACTACCTGAGGGAAACTTCATCCTGGATACAGATGCCAGTAATGTAGGACTTGGTGCAGTGCTGTCCCAGATCCAGCAGGGACACGAAAGGGTGATCGGCTATTTCAGCAAAACCTTGTCGAAGCCGGAACGGAACTACTGCGTCACGAGAAGGGAACTACTGGCAGTAGTCAAAGGGGTAGAGCACTTCTACAAGTACCTCTACGGAAGAAAGTTTCTGCTGAGAACCGACCACGCCGCGCTCAAATGGCTCCTACAGTTCAAGAATCCGGAGGGTCAAGTTGCTCGTTGGATTGAGAGACTTCAAGAGTTCAACTTTGACACGGAACATCGAGCTGGATCCAGCCACAACAACGCTGATGCCCTATCCAGGAGACCTTGTCCAGAACAATGTAAGCACTGTCAAAGAGCCGAGGAAAAGGAGGCGAGCACTTGCAGGACGACTGTAGTGGATGATTCCTGGCAGTCTAAGGCGCTTCGCGAGGACCAGGGGAAAGATCCAGATCTGAAGCTTGTCATCGGATGGAAACAGGCAGGCCAACGACCAACCTGGCAAGAAGTCGCGCGGTTCTCGACCACCGTGAAGTCCTACTGGGCTCAATGGGACTCGATGGTTCTTGATGACGGCATCCTGAAGAGGCTGGTGAAGAATCTGGATGGCACGGAAGATCGGAGGCAGTTAGTCGTTCCTGGAAACAGACAGGCAGAGGTGATGAGAGAGGTCCATGATGGCGTCACGGGTGGACATTTGGGTGTAACCAAGACGCTGGGAAAGCTGCGAGAACGGTTTTACTGGGTTAACTGTCAAGCCGATGTGAAGGAATGGTGCAGAAAATGTGCCGTATGTGCGGCAAGTAACGGACCCCAGAAACGGCCAAAAGCTCCTATGCGCCAATACAACGTGGGAAGCCCCTTTGAAAGGATCGCAATCGACGTGGCTGGACCGTTCCCTGAAACGGACAAAGGAAATAAATACATCTTGGTCGCCATGGATTACTTCAGCAAGTGGGCTGAAGCGTATGCCTTGCCAAACCAGGAGGCAGCTACCGTTGCCGATGTCTTGATTAAGGAATGGTTTTGCCGTTTCGGTGTCCCGTTGGAGCTGCATTCGGACCAGGGCAGGAACTTCGAATCGACGCTATTCCAGAACGTCTGCGATGTCTTGAAGATCAAGAAGACAAGGACAACGGCGTTACACCCACAATCGGATGGCATGGTGGAGCGAATGAACCGAACCATCAATCGACACTTGGCCAAAGTTGTCTCTGACCATCAAAGAGACTGGGATCAACATCTCCCCCTATTCCTCATGGCGTACAGGTCAGCAGTTCATGAATCGACGGGCGAAACACCTGCCAAGATCATCATGGGTCGTGAACTCCGGCTGCCCTGCGATTTGAAGTTTGGCTGTCCACCTGGTGAGGATGTCGCTGGGGAAGACTACGCAAGTGATCTTCGTAGAAAAATGGACGATATCCATCAGCGAGTCCGACTAAACATCCAAAGTGCCAGCGACAGGATGAAGGAGGCATACGACGTGAAGGCCGAAGAAGGAGGGTTCCAGGTTGGGGATTTGGTTTGGCTTCACAACCCACAGAGGCGACGTGGATTCTCCCCAAAACTGCAAAGTTCTTGGGAGGGCCCGTATGAGATTCTGGAGCGAATCAATGACGTCGTCTACAGGATTCGAAAACCACCACGAGGAAAACCGAGGGTTGTTCACTTCAATCGTTTAGCTCGGTATGCTGGGAACCACGACGATCAGGACGCTGAAGTGAGGCAGATCAGGTCACCCAAGAAAGACATGTCATTTGAAACTTTCATGTCTCTACACTCCAATGGCCAGAAAGTCCAGAATGGCGTTGTCCAAGAGAGGCGGCTGGATTTGTTTGAAGCACCGGCCGAATACTCGTTGGCTCACTGGGTCACTGAAGACCTCAGTATGAGGAGTGGACTTGCTGCAGCTTTTAAACGAAAATTTGGACGATTGGACCATCTGCGACGACAAAAGCCAGAGGTAGGGAAGCCGCTCCAAATCACGAATGGGACACGACACCTGTTCTACCTTGTGACGAAGAAGCTCCCACAACATCTGACCACCTACAGTGAAGTCTGGAAAGCCCTCAGTCATCTTCGTGACTTGATGCAGTCACAGGACCTGACTCATTTGGCAATTCCGAAGATGACTAATGACCGAGTGGACTGGCGAGTGGTGAGAAGCATGCTGGAGGTGATCTTCAAAGAAAGCGGTATTGACATCCTGGTGTGCTGCTATCCTTCCCGGAGGACGAACCAGAGGACAGTGGACTGCTACTTCCATAGGACATCAGGCTGCCGGTTTGGGGACAGTTGCCGATACCGACATGAAGGCAACTCGGGACGAATTGCCTTAAGAAGGGGGCAATGTGACAAAGACATGGTGAATGCGCAAGCCACCACATTGTGTAGAATTGTTAGGGATCGATTGGCTACTGGTACATTCTAGCAAGGCTAGATGGCGTCGAACATTCTTCGCTTTTCTCAAAATATCTGGATTGTTCTCTCAATCCTGGCGAGGGTATATAATGAGATCCGTCATTTCAAGTAGTTAGTTCAGTTCTGAATACGTCGTGAAATATAAATCGTAAAACATAAATAAGCTGTGATTCTGTTTGTGAATAGTGAGTTCTGTACATAGTGACTTGTAAAATAAATTATTTAAAGCTGAACAGTGTTTTCTATAGCGAAACTTGTTACAGTATATTTGTGGTTGAGAATCAACGTTAAATAGAAGATAAAAAGTCCGCCCGATAAACGTTTAAGAATGGGATATGATATCCAAACTATACACGTTTATGAGACAAGAGTATTAAACGTGTATGATATACGTTTGATAAACGATTCTACAACACGTTTATGCTTACTATAAAGGAAACGTTGAAGTATTAGCTACGATATCTGGAATAGCAATGTTCCAATCAAACCATCAGCATACTTATCTACATTCTTTATTTTTCAACGAAGTTATGAAATATTCAAGGCATTTTGATAACTATGTTACGACTGTTTCAACCATCGCTGTCCTATACTAGCATATGCTTGTCCCTTGTCCCAATTGTTTTGTCTGGGGACTCTCCAACGGTTGAACTTTTCTGCTCCTCTCCATTAAAATCTATTCAGAGGCCTCTGGAAAGGAGAATAAACTATTAGGGTACACTACACTTACATAAAATAGATCAAAATCTACGAATATGAGCTATTTTTCCTCATCTATTGAATATCTTAATGGATATTAAAAAAGGGAGTTTTCAATGAAATTAATGGGAAAATAGCTGAAAAGGTGCACGAAGGTACTTACCTAGCTATGGCCACAATAATAAATCATTCAATTCGAAACAATCCGATTTCCACTGAAGACGAACACCCAATCAAGCACGATATATTTCAACTGGTAACGCTTTCAACAAGTGGCAAAATCGTCGAAATTGCCGAAATTAACAGTTATCCAGCAAACATCAACAGTATAGATAACCACTATACAAGTACATTACACACAAGTCGGCTGACGAAGAAAGTGACGCTTAAAATGGAAAATCGATCGCGTTCATCATCACGTGATAAATTTCCGAAAACCTGATTGGCTCTAAGGATCGGAAACCACCACGATACCAACTCTTGGCGTCCTGTATTGTATTGGATATCATACACGTTGAATACCATGTGGTTTTTATACAATTAATAAACGTTGCTTTAGAATAAAAATATACTATTGGAAAGATCTACCCCACACTTTGCAAAAATGATCAGCCGACAAATGTAAGTAATATTTGTCAAATGAATATGAAGATGAAGATAAGTACACCCAGAACCTTTTTTTCTCAATCTATTTGTGATAAAAAGACATACCATTTATTACACTTTGGAAGAAACGTGTATGAGAGGTATATGGTATATCGTATACCAAGTCTCACATGCGCGGGTCATTTTGGTTAATCTTTGAAGTCTGACATATACGGTTCGACATTAAGATACATATACTTGATATTCCTCTATCTTCCATCTGAGTCAAGATATTTAAAACAATTTGCTTATCTCAATAACAGTCTCCTGAAAAACCCTATGATCCATTTCCTGTGATTTGGTCGCTCATACATTTTTCGAGGTAGGTATTCTGGTAAATCTAGTGCATCATTCAAATTCCAAATAGTTCAAGTGATTCATTCTCACTGCTTATGACAGTGGACTGTTCGAAGGACTCTCAAAAGTATTCTTTAATGTAATTTATATTACCGATGCTGCCACGGCTAAAAGGCCAAAAAATCAAAAATGATGTTTCCATTTGGACGGACTCTACTTGATATTGGTATGTACATACAACCAGATGGATGTTGATTAAAATTTGAATATACTTCTCAAATCTGAATTGAACTTGGAGAATGTCTTAAATGGCCAACAACAGGCGCAATCACATTAAAATTATACAATGTCGTAGCCAAACTCCTATATAACACACGACGTTGATATATTTTCAAAAATAAATCATAAATTTCTTTGAAAATTAATAATTAATATAAAAACTCAGTAACGAAAATAAAAACTGTATCACAACCTCAAACTTATATCGTTAACAGAGATAAGTCAGAGTTAAGTTGGTCATCAACGGAGACTTAATAAAGGGAGCGTTTGGTGCAATCGGCCATAAGTATCTTCAAAGTTGGTTGGTGCAATCGGCCATAAACGTAGTAAAGAAGTTCGGCAACGGTGTCCGACAAATACAGGATCACACAGGCGTTTCTGTCAGATTTCCAGACCCATTGACAGTAGATTGAAAGAAGACACTTGACGTGAAATGTGAAATTTTTAAAGTGCAAAGAAATGGCCGCTTTAAAGACCGAAATAGAAGAACCCGCACACGAGGCCGAAGATTCAGTGGAAAATGGCAGTGAAAACGTAGAAAATGCACCTGAGGGTGCTAAAAAAAACAAAAAGAAGAAGAAAAAGAAACCGGGTATGTAACCCTTTGGGGTGTTTACAGTTTGAAGATTATCATGCGGCAATGACTGATTATAATTTGTTTATTTTTGTTGCGTCTATTGACTCCTGCTATCGCGTATCAAGTTTGAATAGAATACCTGTCTTGCTTATTGGCTAAGTCTTATCATATCAAAGAAAATGTATGAATATTTCGTTTCCAATTTTCTCAAAAGCCAACCCCGAAGCGGCACCAAACGCTGACCCTCAAGAAAACGGCGAAGCTGAAACTGGCATCGAAGCTGGCCCTGATGGGGAAAAGAAGAAGAAGAAACGTAACCGCAGGAAAGGCGGTAAACTCACTCAAACCGACCCACCTACTGTGTCCATTGCTGAGTTGTTTCCTGACGGAGTGTTCCCGATTGGAGAAATCCAGGAATATCCTATTGTGAACGATGATAGAACTGCAAAAGATAGATTTTCATCTGAGGAGAAAAAGGCTTTGGATCGGATGCAGAATGATATTTATAATGAAGTGAGATTGGCTGCTGAGGCGCATAGACAGGTGAGTCACGGCTTGAGAAAAAAATTGATATCTCCTGAACTATAAGAGATATCGATTTGATTTTTGCACAGGCGGATTCTCCATTAAATTTCCCATGAAAATCATTGAAATAATATACAGGGTGTTATGGGGAATTTTGGAGATAAGTTGGGTCAAAGTCCAAGACTATAATTTTATGTAGGATTGGAGAAAAAAATTGATATCTCCCTTACCATAAGAGATATCGACTTGATTTTTGCACAGGCGGATTCTCCATCAAATTTCCTATAAAAATCATTAAAATAATATACAGGGTGTTAAGGAGAATTTTGGAGATAAGTTGGGTCAAAGTCCAAGACTATAATTTTATGCAGGATTGGAGAAAAAAATTGATATCTCCCTTACCATAAGAGATATCGACTTGATTTTTGCACAGGCGGATTCTCCATTAAATTTCCTATAAAAATCATTAAAAAAATATACAGGGTGTTATGGGGAATTTTGAAGATAGGTTGGGTCAAAGTCCAAAACTATGATTTTATGCAGGACTGGGGAAAAAAATTAATATCTCCCTTACCATAAGAGATATCGACTTGATTTTTGCACAGATGGGTTCTCCATTAAATTTCCTATGAAGATCATTAAAAAATTATACAGGGTGTTATGGGGAATTTTGAAGATAAGTTGGGTTAAAGTCCAAAACTATAATTTTATGCAGGACTGGAGAAAAAAATTAATATCTCCCTTACCATAAGAGATATCGACTTGATTTTTGCACAGGCGGATTCTCCATTAAATTTCCTATAAAAATCATTAAAAAAATATACAGGGCGTTATGGGCAATTTTGAAGATAAGTTGGGTCAAAGTCCAAAACTATAATTTTATGCAGGACTGGAGAAAAAAATTAATATCTCCCTTACCATAAGAGATATCGACTTGAGTTTTGCACAGGCGGATTCTCCATTAAATTTCCTATAAAAATCATTAAAAAAATATACAGGGTGTTATGGGGAATTTTGAAGATAAGTTGGGTTAAAGTCCAAAACTATAATTTTATGCAGGACTGGAGAAAAAAATTAATATCTCCCTTACCATAAGAGATATCGACTTGATTTTTGCACAGGCGGATTCTCCATTAAATTTTCTATAAAAATCATTGAAAAAATATACAGGGTGTTATGGGCAATTTTGAAGATAAGTTGGGTCAAAGTCCAAAACTATAATTTATGCAGGGCTCGAGAAAAAAATTAATATCTCCTGAACTATAAGAGATTTCGACTTGATTTTTGCACAGGCAGATTCCCCATTAAATTTTCTATAAAAATTATTGAAAAAATATACAGGGTGTGATGGGGAATTTTGGAGATAAGTTGGGTCAAAGTCAACAAAGTCTAAAACTATAATTTATGCAGGGCTCGAGAAATAAATCAATATCTCCGTTACCATAAGAGATATCGACTTGATTTTTGCACAGACGGATTCTCCATTAAATTTTCTATGAAAATCATTGAAATAATATACAGGGTGTTTTGGGGAATTTTGAAGATAAGTTAGGTCAAAGTCAACAGAGTCCAAAACTATAATCTATGCAGGACTGGAGAAAAAAAATGAATATCTCCCTAACCATAAGAGTTATCGACTTGATTTTTGCACAGACGGATTCTCCATTAAATTTCCTATGAAAATCATTGAAAAAATAGACAGGGTGTTATGGGGAATTTTGGAGATAAGTTGGGTCAAAGTCCAAAACTATAATTTTATAAGGTCATCAATCAAGTTTCCAGGGTGAAGATCCATGAATACAGATAGAGAGGAGGTTTTCTTACTGTTTGTTCCAGTCTAAATGCTCTTGATAATGGCATGTAGCCGAAACGCGTTGAGCTAAGAATTAAAAATTTTGTGAAGACTTTTGGATTTTTCACCTCCTCTCTATCTCTATAATTTTATGCAGGACTGGAGAAAAAAAATAATATCTCCCTTACCATAAGAGATATCGACTTGATTTTTGCACAGGCTGATTCTACATCAAATTTCCTTTGAAAATCATTAAAAAAATATACAGGGTGTTATGGGGAATTTTTAAGATACGTTGGGTCAAAGTCAACAGAGTCCAAAACTATAATCTATGCAGGACTGGAGAAAAAAATGAATATCTCCCTAACCATAAAAGATATCGACTTGATTTTTGCACAGGTATATTCTCCATCAAATTTTCTATGAAAATCAATGAAAATATATACAGGGTGTTATGACGAATTATGACGAATAAGTTGAGTGAAAGTCAACAAAATCCTAATAATGTATGCAGGGCTCGAGAAAAAAATTGATATCTCCTTAACCATAAAAAATATCGACTTGACTTTTGCACAGGTAGATTTCCCATTAAATTTCCTATAAAAATCATTGACATAATATACAGGGTGTTATGGGGAATTTTAGAAATAAGTTGGGTATTTTTCTGTGGTCTATTTAGTTTATATAGCGAACAGTCTTCTTCTGCGCGCAACAGAACAACGAATTCTCGCATTTCTAGTTTACCGACAAGCGGCGGAAAATGTTTTGCTCGTTCTGTTTGGTGCGGCACAACATCCTCTCTTGAGCAATTTGTTGCAGTGCGCTCTCCTCGTTCGTTTCGTTTAGATCAGTCTATTATAAGTGAAGACTTCAAGATTTAGGATATTTTTTCTTGAGAAACTAGACTAGAACATGCCGTCCCCATTGAGAAGTTTTGTATTTTTTTTTATAAAATGTGTTTTTTTAGTAAAAGTTAAACCCTTTAAAATCCCTACTAATCTATCTATTTTTGATTTCTTCAATCAGCCTTCCAGGGTGAAGATTCATTATACAGGGTGTTTCAGAATAACATGCTAATAATAAAGGGGGTGATTCTTGGGCTCATTTTAAGAAAAAAAATTCATATGAACGTATGTCCTAAACGCCTTAACTTTTGAGATACAGGGTGTCAAAGTTTTAAAAAATAGATACTTTTTTTACAATAACTTTGTCATTACTGTAGATATCTTTATGAAATTTGAGTCATGTATTTTAGGCTTTAATACTCATTCTTTGATGCACCAACAATTTAATTATTCTGACCAGTGCCGTCCATGCGGGTTTTGGTTTGCATATTTTTTGGGAAAAAAATAGTACACCACTGGTTTTTCTTGAAATAAAAATTATTTTTGAAATCTTCATTCATTTTTGAACAAATTTGCTCTCTTGGTATTTTTTCGTCAGCTGCATAGTTTTCGCTTAAAAAATAAAATAGATTTTACTGCAAAGTCAAAAGCTTCGGAGTAAACAATCTGCAAGCTCAGATTTGTTACACACTTTCCATGTACTCATCAAAACGCATTTTCTGGTTTACAACACGTTTTTGACCCAAATTTCATAAAGATATCTACAGTAATGACAAAGTTATTGTAAAAAAAGTATCTATTTTTTAAAACTTTGACACCCTGTATCTCAAAAGTTAAGGCGTTTAGGACATACGTTCATATGAATTTTTTTTCTTAAAATGAGCCCAAGAATCACCCCCTTTATTATTAGCATGTTATTCTGAAACACCCTGTATAAAGGATAGGTGGACACCTATCCTTTATCTATTTTTGGTTCCACCTACAATGAGGAGTTTTATAGATTATTTTCAATGAAACCAATTGAATTTTTCAATGTTTATTAAAAATATTTATGAAAAAAGGGTGTTTGTGAGCTTTTGAGTCAAACATTTGTGTTTTTTAATGCCCTCTAAAAAATTTAAAACTATTAATTGTTAAAATATGTCTAAAGGTTTGGTAGTGGTTCTTCTCAAATTTTTTGCAAGGATAACTACTATTTCAGAATATTTTTTATTTTTTTTTATTCTCGATTGAATCTCATTGCGCAAAATCTACAAAAAATGCCCCAAATCCTTATCAAATTATAACATCATTTTTGAAAATTTTCAAGAAAAATATTGAGTGTGTTTTGATCTCGGTTGGGTAACGGATTTCTGGGCATTTATCTGGATTTTGATGATTTTTTAAGGGATGGAAAGGTCATGGGGAATTTTGAAGATAAGTTGGGTGGAAGTCTAAAACTATAATTCTATGCAGGACTGGATAAAAAAATTAATATCTCCCTCACCATAAGAGATATCGACTTGATTTTTGCACAGACGGATTCTCCATTAAATTTCCTATGAAAATCATTGAAATAATATACAGGGTGTTTTGGGGAATTTTGGAGATAAGTTGGGTCAAAGTCTAAAACTATAATTTATACAGGGCGTCTGATAAAATCATTCAAAAACCATATTGTCCCCAGACTCGCAAACACATTCAAAAGTGGATCAAACCCGGCATGACAATGATCGAAATTTGCGAAGAATTGGAAAACACTGCTCGCAAATTGATTGCCGAAAATGGCCTGCAAGCGGGTTTGGCGTTTCCAACAGGATGTTCCAGGAATCATTGTGCCGCTCATTATACACCGAATGCCGGAGATAAAACGGTTTTGGAGTATGACGATGTGGTGAAAATCGATTTTGGAACGCACATCAATGGTCGTATAATCGATTGTGCGTTTACGCAGACTTTTAATCCGAAATATGACAAGTTGGTCGAGGCTGTGAGGGATGCTACCAATACGGGCATTAGAGCAGCAGGTGAGTGGAATTATTTGCCATTTTATTGTTCTTTTCTCACCATAACCTCAAAATTATTCTTATTTTTATTACTTATTTTTTTTTTTTTTTTTTTGGAATGGACAAACTCTCACTCAATAGGATTAAGTGATAAAAATTGGGGGTTAATTGATTTATGACAGTTTTCTTAACTTAAATTTTGACCATATTTTTGGGCTGTAATAATAGTTTTCAAAATGTTTTAAAATAGGACCCAACATGGAAAATTGGAATAAACTACTCAACAAAAAAGGTATACACGAAATTTTCGCCTATGTTTGGGCACTCATAATTTTTCGAATCGATGAAAAAATATGCGGTTTGCATCACAATGCAGAGCATTTCTTTGCGGTTTATGCGGATGGTTCAAAAAATTAATTTCCTCAAAAACTTGTTTTATACAGGGTGGTAAAAAAAGTACTGTAAATTTTCTTTTTCTTTACTGTCCCCCCATTTCCACATACATTTTTTGGAGCTTTTTTTGAATATGCCTCATACCTCCGGACATTTTTGGATTTTTGTTGATATTTTCTTTCGTTTTTGAAATATCGACTTTTTTCAAAATTATGTCTCGTCATATCTCGGAAACGAATAGGAATATTTGATTTCTGTTAAAAGTAGTCAATGTATGAGGTCGAGTAGTTATTTTTCACAGTTAAAGAAATTCGACGCCTACCAAGAGTAAAGCGTCGTGACGCGTCGAAAATATTAATCGATTGCAGGGACTTTGCAATTACGCGCATGCTAAAGAACGAATTATTTATAAACTTTTTTGTTATTCAGTCGAACTCATTTATTCTACTCAGTTTTGAGATATACAGTGTGTCCAAGATAAGGATGTCTATCATGCGAATCTTGAAAACCGTAAGAGATACAAGGTCGGTTAAATGGAGGCAAAGTTGCGTATTTTGATGCTTAACAAAATGCCCTTTTAAAAGCCAAGAAATTCCGAAATTATCCGAAAAAAACCGTAATTTTTCAAAATTGTTTTCATTTTTTTCTGACCACATTTGAAGAGATATTTTGAAATGAATGGAACTTCTCATTGCCACTTTTTGCCCTTTACAAGATAGCGTTATTAAATTGAAGAACTGACGTTTCGTCTATGAGCAGCCATAATCAACTTTGTTTTTTCAAATACGATCCTGGATTTTTTATTATGGATTTTAAGAGCCTCTCATGTTCCTAAACCAACGAGGTATCGCACTAATTAAAAAAGAGGTGGTTGTTTTTAATCCTATTAAAAATGTATTTTTTGTCTCTCTCGAACACATGAGTTCTTATGGAAAAATCCATCAACATAATTTTTTTGAATAATTGCGATACATTGTTGGTTTAGGAACATTAAAATCCGTCATAAAAAATCCAGGACCGTATTTAAAAAAACAAAGTTGATGATGGCTGCTCATAGACGAAACGTCGGTTCTTCAATTCAATAACGCTATCTTGTTAAGGGCAAAAAGTGGCAATGAAGAAGTTCCATTCATTTCAAAATATCTCTCCAAATGTGGTCAGAGAAAAATGAAAACAATTTTGAAAAATTTCGGTTTTTTTCGGATAATGTCGGACTTAGTCGGAATTTCTTGGCTTTCAAAACGGCATTTTGTTAAGCATCAAAATACGCAACTTTGCCTCCATTTAACCGACCTTGTATCTCTCACGGTTTCCAAGATCCCCGTGATAGACATCCTTATCTTGGACACACTGTATATCTCAAAACTGAGTAGAATAAATGAGTTCGACTGAATAACAAAAAAGTTTATAAATACATGTTATTTATAAAGCATGCGCGTAATTTCAAAGTCCCTGCAAACGATTAATATTTTCGATGCGTCGCGACCCTTTACTCTTGGTAGGTGTCGAATTTTTTTAACTGTGAAAAATAACCACTCGACCCCATACATTGACTACTTTTTACAGAAATCAAATATTCCTATTCGTTTCCGAGATATTGACGTGCGGAGTTTTAAGTGAAAAGCCCTGTATATATCAAGATGTTTTTTAAGTTGGGGTTTTCCTTTTAGCATAAGACAGGACGTAGCGAAAGAAGCAAATTTCTCCAATAAAATTTTCACGAAAGCTCAAAAATAAAGGAGATGTGACTGAATCAAGAAATCAAATAAGTCCACGTGTGACAATTTTGAAAAGTTTCTTGAGGTTTTGCGTTGATCATGATGATGATGATTTTGTATGTTCATTAACATAACCTGTCTTTTTGAGATTTCGAGAAAATAATGTTTGAGAAATTGCAAGTCTTGTTTCATGTTAAAAGAAGAACACCCTCTATATAGAATGAACAAGAGAATGACTTCCTACCTTCGAACATTGAACCACTAGAACAAGCATAGTACCCCGAATGTACACGATTTGTTTGAGTCGATAACATTCGGTTTTTGTTTATATTTATATAATGTTGTTTTGACACATTTGTAATAAGATCTGTATAATCCAACCGTCCATGAAGAAGCTCCACAAATACAGCACTTTTTTGGTATAATTACCACACTAAATCCTCTTCTCTAGCACGAATAAATCATTTTCAACCGGAAAATGTCAACAAACCACACTTTGACGCATTTATTAACGTCATGGCAACGCATTTTTAATAGCTCGATTGATGCCCAACGTTGCCGTTTGTGAGAAAAATTCCTCTCATCAACTTTTTAGTGTAAAAGACATTGACTTAAATACTATAGACTAGGCAGCCCATTCATAAAATGGTATAGTTTTGACGCCAACATCACAATAAGTGCGAAAGAGACAACACTATAAGCGGAAAGAGATAGAACGAGGAATTCAAACCCATCGGTCAACACCGCACGAGAACATGTGATTCTTTCCAAACGTACATCCAAAATCGATTTTTATCTGGAACAGCGGCGGCACATTTCGAGTTTCTACCGTTTTGTATGGAAAATATAAACGATTATTAATTTGGGTACATATGTAGTTATTTTTATTTTTATATGACAATATATTACATTTTTGACTTTCTGAATCAATAAAAATCCAAATTTATACGTCTTTTCTGTATCAAAAACTTTCTAATACATTATCGTTGAAACTAACAAATTATGAAGTTTGTGACTATCCCTAAAAAATCAAAAATTTAGGTCATGGGATTTCAAAAGATTACAATTTTTGAACACAGGTTTTTGTTGATGCTAATGCTCATGCTGATGTTCATGCGAAAATCATGGATCAGAAGAAAGTTTTTACTTTTTAAATCAAGTCAAATCAAATAAGTATAATATGCTTTATTACCATGAAAAATTGTCACAATTTTATCGGTAAAGCCAAATGAAACAAAAATGAACTACTGTGAAAAAAACTTATAGTCGATCAAAACTAAGAACACAAACAAACAATTGACTATCTTTATTTAGCATGAGCTATAAAAATGACAGTGTATAAAATGGTATATTATAATACAAATCTATGAGCATGACACTTACCTGTAAAAAGTGATTTCACTGATTTCTGCATAGACGTATAACCAAGGATAGACCAAACTACCCATTCATACATTGCGTTTTTGGCCGATCAATCATTGAATTTTAAGAAAAGTTGTTTCAAAGTATCAGGCAACATCGCATTTCAATATCGCGCATGTTGAGTGGGAGTGGCCATCGAAGTTCACAGAGAAGACATAGGCGTAGGCATTTTTTGGCGTTTCGTATTCAATGATGGTAGAATTTATGCTGATGATTTTTTCAGTTTTTTTAACTTATAAAATCGAAAAGTACCTTCATTCTTTCTCAGTTTTGGTTTCTGTACGGAAGTTTCTGATCAATTACTCGACTGTCGTATATTTTGAGAAAAACGCCATAAAATGAACTTGTCAGATATTTCTACTTTCGAATAATATTTTTTCCAATTTCTATTTCCTTTTAGTTTTACGCACATGGTTTTTCAAGTTGTTGAAACTTGGCATCATAGCTTGTTTATGGTCATAGGTGTATGATTTCGTTTTATGTTAACATGTTGGGTCTATCCTTGGTTATACGTCTATGGGAATTTCTATAGTGAAAATATTGATGCAGATTTGCCTAAATCGGCAACGGCGTCCAAAGCAGGTCAGTTTTCAGCGACGCAGATAGATACAGTGTGACCCATTTGTTTTGGGAACACCCTGATAAAAAGTTTATTTCTTAACCGATTTGGTTCGTTTTTTTTTTGGATTGTAGAGCTCGAAAAATTGTATATTCTTGGCAAAAAGTGACCTTCGCCATTTTGACTTCAAGGCCTACTATGTTAGTTTTTAAGAGCAAAATTTCAGGAAACCATATTAGCGATTTTTTTAGAAAAAATCTGTGTGCGCCACTGGATTCAGCATCCTTTAAAACGGGTCTATACAAATTTTCAATCGAAAATATCAAGTTGAAAAAAATTAAAAATTCGCACTTTAACAATCTTTGATTCTATCAAAACAAATAAAAATGACATAAAACTAAAAATTTGTAACTTCTACCAAACCACCATCAACTTCAATGCATTTATCATTTCTTTTGATAGAATCAAAGATTGTTAAAGTGCGAATTTTTAATTTTTTTCAACTTGATATTTTCGGTTGAAAATTCTTATAGACCCGTTTTGAAAGATGCTGAATCCAGTGGCGCACACAGATTTTTTCTAAAAAAATCGCTAATATGGTTTCCTGAAATTTTGCTCTTTAAAACTAACATAGTAGGCCTTGATGTCAAAATGGCGAAGGTCACTTTTTGCCAAGAATATACAATTTTTCGAGCTCTACAATCCAAAAAAAAAACGAACCAAATCGGTTAAGAAATAAACTTTTTATCAGGGTGTTCCCAAAACAAATGGGTCACACTGTATAACTCGACAAGGATAGCGATACTGTGAATTTCTCAGACATACGTCCAGATTTGGATGATGGTGCCATCATTTTTAAAGCTTTCCTTCTCTAAAGCTTTATACAGGGTGTCCCAGCAAGGGTGGCCACCGGCCATATCTCGGAAACTACTGGACCTAAAAGTTCAGGAAAAAAAATATGATCACTAAAGTGGCCACGAGAAAATGCTGGGAAATATTTATAACTTCGAAATTTTTCCGCTAGGGGGCGCAATTAAAGCTTAAATATTAAAATTCGAAATTTCTCCGGAAATTCTCAGATTGAGGTATATCTTTATCAACATGGTTAGAAAACCTAGACAATTTCACGTCTTTTTGGTACAGGGCTCATTGGCGTACCGATCTTCGTGTGAGTAGGGGAAGGTAGTGAAAGTGTAATTATTGTTCAAGTGGCTGTAACTTATAAACGACTTGTCCGATTTTGTTGCGTATAGGCTTGTTTGGAAGATAAATGTGAGTACTTTCGTATATCGTATCCAGTGATGCGTGATTGTCTCCAGAAAAGTTGCTAGAAGGGGTAACTTGAATTAAAAACAGTGTTTTTCATTTTACCGCAAAAATTTAAATGGTACGGTATAATTCTGATAATAATAACTAGTCCAAATTATGTAAAACTTAATGTTTTGAGGTTTTTAAGGTTTTTTTTTTTTTTTTTTAAGGTTTTTTCTTGTAATTTTAATCTTCATTTCGATTCTGTTATCAGAATTATACCGTACCATTTAAATTTTTGCGGTGAAACGAAAATAACAGTTTTTAATTCAAATTACGCCTTCTAGCAACTTTTCTGGAGACAATCACGCATCACTGGATACGATATACGAAAGTACTCACATTTATCTTCCAAACAAGCCTATACGCAACAAAATCGGACAAGTCGTTTATAAGTTACAGCTACTTGAACAATTACACTTTCACTACCTTCCCCTACTCACACGAAGATCGGTACGCCAATGAGCCCTTTACCAAAAAGACGTAAAATTGTCTAGGTTTTCTAACCATGTTGATAAAGATATACCTCAATCTGAGAATTTCCGGAGAAATTTCGAATTTTAATATTTAAGCTTTGATTGCGCCCCCTAGCGGAAGAATTTCGAAGTTATAAATATTTCCCAGCATTTTCTCGTGGCCACTTTAGTGATCATATTTTTTTTCCTGAACTTTTAGGTCCAGTAGTTTCCGAGATATGGCCGGTGGCCACCCTTGCTAGGACACCCTGTATAACTCAATGGTAAAAGATCAAGAAAAATCGTTCGAGGATTCACACCCTTAAGGATCAGCATCTTATTTCGATACTTTACTTTACTCTAAAAATTCTACCCGTAAAGAACGAAAAGAAACAAAGCTGAAAAATGTCAGATAAAAATGGTTTTATGAAACTAGATTTTGTCAATTGTTAAGGGCCGATTCTTGAAAACTCCGGTTTTCAGGTATCGATGTGCAACTCTGCGAAATAGGAGCCCAAATTCAGGAAGTCATGGAATCTTATGAAGTAGAACTGGATGGCAAAACCTATCAAGTTAAATCAATCAGAAACTTGAATGGACATTCAATTTCGCCTTATCGTAAGTCAACTAAAGGGTCTCATAAACGACAAGATTACCATTTTTTTTTAAAGGGATACACGCAGGTAAAACAGTACCAATAGTGAAAGGTGGAGAAGCGACAGTGATGGAAGAAAACGAGTTCTACGCCATTGAAACATTCGGTTCTACCGGCAAAGGAGTCGTCCATGACGACATGGAATGTTCGCATTATATGAAGAACTTCGATGTCCCTTATGTCCCATTGCGGTAAGATCTTCTATCCTAATTACATTAAATTTCACCTCACATTTCAGTCTTCAATCATCGAAATCTCTCCTGAACATCATCAACAAGAACTTTGGCACGTTGGCGTTTTGCAAGAGATGGTTAGATCGCGCAGGCGCAACAAAGTACCAAATGGCTCTAAAAGATCTTTGCGACAAAGGAGTGGTGGATGACTATCCTCCATTGTGTGACATCAAGGGCTGTTATACTGCTCAATTCGAACATACAATTTTGTTGAGGCCTACTTGCAAGGAGGTGGTGTCTAGAGGAGACGATTATTGATTTATCGACATGTTTGACTAGGCTTAATTAATGTTTTCTATGGCTTTGATAATGCGGTTGGACCATCTTTATTGATTTTAATGGGTTTTATTTTAACATGATTTAATACAGTGGCGATTTATTTGTGTTTTATTTTTTGAGATGACCAAACTGCAGAAAACGACATGATAAGGTATGGCGTCGGTATGTCACGTGATACAAGCTTCAGTGCCATTCAGTTTTCCGCCAGACTTCGGCCAAGACAACCTATTTTAAGACGGTGTTTTGGCACGTATTTCAGTGAGAAAAAAGCTTGTCAGTGGTTCATTTTGATTATTTTAATGCAGTATTCCTTGTTAAGGTGGGCGTATCGACATGTTATTCTCCTATACTTGACATGGACCCAATAAATGTCGCAAATCGGTAGAACAATACAACTTTGAGACGCGATCATGTTATGTACAGGGTGTCTATTTAAGAATGGCAAGGTGCCAGATCTCAGAAACTAGGCATCCGAGAGACTTGCGGAAAAAAAATAACTGGAATAGAGAAAATGTTGGAAATATATCAGAAGTTCCCAAGATCGACACAAGATGGCGTAACGGTGCTATCAAATTTAATGGTATATTAATTTTTATATATTTTAAAAGGGGATACATTTTCCTATTAAAAAAATTAAAAGAAAAAAATAAATAAAAAAAAACAAAAAAAAATCATTAATTTTTTTGTTTTTTTTTTATAGAAAAATGTATCCCCTTTTAAAATATATAAAAATAAATATACCATTACATTTGATTTTTTTTTAAAAAACTCAAAAACATGCTACCCTTTCAGTTAACGCCATCTAGCGGCGACGGCGAAGGTCAAAAATTCAAAACCAAGTCTTATTTGACTTGTTAGGGAAAAAAAAAAAAAAATTGAAGGAAATCTCTCAAGGGATCCATAGCGGTACTCATTTGTATTTAAAAATCACGAAAAAACAGCGATTTTGTGTTTTGATAGCACCGTTACGCCATCTTGTGGCGATCTTGGGAACTTCTGATATACAATAATGTACTATTCCAATGAAGTAACATGAATCCGCTAGATTCAATTTGAAAAGTTTTCTGGACAATCAAAAATGAACTATTTTTGGATGTATCGAAACGGTTACATCAATCGCTGTTTTCTCGGCTATTTCTTCATTTTTCATCACCAAGATAACTTATTCGATGCACATGGATTTGCTTATCAATATAACATTGCGATTTTAATTAACAAACAATCCGTTCTTGAATGGGTCGACTTTTTGTGAAATATTTTGGGATTTTTCCAAGGTTTACAGTAGACAAAGAAAGATGGGGCATATTGCATAGGATAACAGAGATGGAAAGGAATCATCTGTGGGTAGGACAGGTAGGAACCACGAATTGGCATTTAGCTGGGGTTCAGCTTTTTACTCATAGATGCGGCGAGTGATGATTTAGAGAAAATTTCCTACCAGTCAATTCTAACCAAGCAACGACCTAATTTTATCGGAAATCAGCCTGCTCATAATCACGTGACTGAAAGATTAATAAGTGGAAATCTTCCTGACTTTGCATCTGAATGTAGCTCCCATATGATTACAGTGTTGCCGTCCCCACTCTCCCTAACAATCCCGACCCAACCCAACTTTCACAGACAGAGATAAGGCAAACGGCAACACCGGGGTTGGTGCATGGGAGCTACATCCAGCCGCGAGTGCTTGACAGCTGTTAAAAACACTGACAAATATTTTTGATAAATGATTTATTTTCAACTTCCAATACAAAGTTGCAATGTTATCAATTATGGACAAGATTGGTTATAACTTCCAAATGTTTTATAACATCCTGATTCCCTTCTTTCTTCCTCAATGGCGAGTAGAGTAAGGAGCCGTTGGTTTCTTCCACTAAATGCGAGGTGAGTCCTGGGTTATGTTTTTTCCAATGATCAGTTTTGGCATGAAATTTTCTTGCCGAATCTCCCTGGAGCTCGAATTAAAAATCCGGAAATTTGTTCTCGTTGCGAATTTTTCGAGAAAATTCGCAATTTTACAAAATTTCCGGAAATAATTCGAGATCCAGGGAGATTATAAGTAGTAAAAACTGTAATTTGCACATTATCGATTTGAGGGTTTCAGAAATTTGTATTCATAAATTCCTGTATTACTTATGTTTGTATTGTACATTTTGTATTTGCAAAACATACATGCATGACTAGAATTATGTTGAGATTTAAAATAGATTAAAAGATAAAAGAGTAAAAAATTATGAATAAAATGGATAAAACTGGTAACTGGGGACTATGCACAACGTTAAATGACAGACATTTTGGTACAAAATGTTCAAATCTCAACATAATTCTAGTCACATTCATCTTTTATATTTGAACATTTTAATATTATATTAATTTATTCCATTTATTTATTTCCATTATTTTAAACCACTAATTAAGCTAGCTTTGTTCTGTTAATCACAATTCTATGTTCCTTTTGAATTCACACACTATGTAATGTAACTTAATAATAATTAATCTGTCTCCTATATGAGTGAAAAGTGCTTTTTGTTTTACTCACAATTTGTTGTCCTGATGAAGGGAGGAAATGTCTCCCGAAAGCTTGACGATCAATAAACTGACCATCTAACTGCCCAACTTTATCATTGACTGCTTCCCTACTACTTCGCCTTCTACTTGAAACTCGGCCAGTCACTAAAGCACTCACTGTATTATTTTTAAACAGTAAAAAACTCGCTAAATAACTATACAATCTGATATTTGTTTCGTTTCGATACCTTCAAAAACAAAAAAGTTACAGCTGATTAAAATGTTATCAAAGATAATGAAACACCCTGTACCTGATCTAAATACTAATACAGGGTTTCCTTTGAAAAAAATCACCACCCGGGTCCAATTGAAGAATGTTGTGACGCCTGCTGCCGTTAGGGCGTTAGGGAGGTTGAACTAGCGAAAAAAGATCATTAATTGTCTCTTCCTGTATATACCAAGTACGAAGTAACAATAATTCCTCCTGGTGATTGCCAATTGTCTTTGAATGTGCAAGAATATCAAATGCCCATAATAATTATGATACCTTTACCAAATATTCAAGTAAGAACAGGATTTTTCACTCATAATCTCCCTAGAGCTCGAATTATTTCCGGATTTTTAATTCGAGCTCGCGGGAGATTCGGCATGAAAATTTCATGCCAAAACTGATCATTGGAAAACACATAACCCAGGACTCACCTTGCATTTAGTGGAAGAAACCAACGGCTCCTTACTCTACTCGCCATTGAGGAAGAAAGAAGGGAATCAGGATTTTATAAAACATTTGGAAGTTATAACCAATCTTGTCCATAATTGATAACATTGCAACTTTGTATTGGAAGTTGAAAATAAATCATTTATCAAAAATATTTGTCATTGTCTTTAACAGATGTCAAGCACTCGCGGCTGGATGTAGCGCCCATGCATCAACCACAGTGTTGCCGTTTGCCTTATCTCTGTCCGTGAAAGTTGGGTTGGGTTGGGATTGTTAGGGAGAGTGGGGACGTCAACACTGTAATCATATGGGAGCTACATCCAGATGCAAAGCCAGGGAGATTTCCACTTATTAATCTTTCAGTCACGTGATTATGAGCAGGGTGATTTCCGATAAAATTAGCAACATAATAAAATGCAAGCCTATGATTGGTTAGAATTGACTGGTAGGAAATTTTCCTTGTAGTTTGTCACCTCCTCAGAAACTATATTCAAGGAGATGCCAAAAAAATGTTGAAATGAAAGCTTTGTACTACGACTGTCCACGAATAAGGTTTACAAGAGCACAAATGGATAACTACCTTTATTTTTTTTTTGTCATTTAGAAAAGTTATTTAGAATAACGTTTGTATTTGTAAGTAGTGTGAAATCCGAGATTTCAAATAAATCTTGGCTCTTTTTGGTTTTTCAAATTTTTGGTTAACATCTTCAGTTTAACTGTAGATTCTTATTTTGAATTTCTAAATGCATTCCTACACCCTTTGGGGTACACAGGGAATCTTTTTTTTCAAAACAAATATTTTTGATAACACTAAAATAATTCTTTGAAACTTTTTGATACTCTTGTATTCAACGATAAAGTCATCAATGCTGTATGTATCTCCACCTCTAATTCTGTCCAAAAACAAATTAAATTTGAATTTTGCTTAAAAATAGAAATAAAGGTAGTTTACTGCTCTTGGACAAAATTCAGGTTTTTGGAGTTCTTGCGAACCCTGTATAAAAAATCAAAATTTTCTCTTCTTGAATCGTTTTTTTTTCTACAAGCAATTTTTTTTTTATCAAGAATGTGTTTTTCTCAAAAAATGAAATTTTGTATCCTTAAATAGAGGGGTAATTAAAAAAAACGATTCATTGAATTTGGATAAGTTATGAGACATCCTGTATAACATCTTCAACCTCAACCTACTGCAGCATAATATAATGAATTAGCTAGAAAACCCGCAAATGCGCTCGCTTCTCTGAAAGTTAACATAAAATAACAAACTTCCGAATCAATATTTTTTGTAACGCAAAAATTTGAATATTATACGAAGTCGTTCAAATGATAAAAGTTGTATTTTTTTCACTGATTAACGTGGTGCTGACAAAAAAACGATTATTGGATGATTTAATGATTTTAATATAAAATAATAAATGGAAAAATGTATTTTTTTTTTAATGGGCACCATGTATATTTTTCTGAACATTTTTCGTCTCTTCAAAACTAATGAGAATCTTTAATAAATTACAACAAAACGCTTACTGCTTAGAAAGTGGAACTTCCAACTTCATCATCTTCCTGCACTTGTTGTTCCTCATCCGGCATCATTTCCGGTTGCACTATATCTTCAGACATTAATTTTTCATGCAACCTCATTGTACACTCAGGAATTTGTACTGGCTCGATGTGTTGCAGACATTTGAAGTATTTTCTTGCAACATCCATTCGCTCTTCGCCAAATATAGTTGAGGCAATGTCGAAGGCAAAACTGTTGGAAATACCTGAAAAAAGATGAATTTGTAACACCCTGTACAATTTTGATTTTTCACTTTTTTTTTCATTTTAACTGATGACAAAGTTGCGCCTTGTGGTACTGTTTAAAAATGTAAAAAGTCTGAATTCCTCCGGATATCCAGAAAAAATCTACATTTTTCATTTTTTTTTCTTTGGACGGCCCTGTCTATTTCAAAGATGATTTGAAGGTTTTTTGCACTTATCTCGCTGCAGCCGGTTCTGTTACAGTTAATTAAACGTTAGAATCAACCCTCTATCATGACTTTGAAAACAGTTACACTAAAAAATGTAATGTCCAGCAAGTTGATTTTTTCAATAACTAATTTTGGTTTTTGGACGGCCCTGTATAGTTTCAAAGTTGACGTGCAGGTTTTTTGCAAAAATCACGCTTAAGCCGGTTCTGTTACAATCAATTTAACCTTGGAATCATCTTTTTTTTATCATTTTTGAAAAAGTTACACTAAAAAATAATGTCCAGCAAGTTGATTTTGTTTTATTTAATTTTTGTTTTTGGACGGCCCTGTACGGTTGCAAAGTCGACGTGGAGGTTTTTTGCAAAAATCACGCTGAAGCCGGTTCTGTTAAAATTAATTTAACCTTGGAATCATCTTTTTTTTATCATTTTTGGAAAAGTTACACTGAAAAATAATGTCCAGCAAGTTGATTTTTATAATATTTAATTTTTGTTTTTGACGGCCCTGTATAGTTTCAAAGTTGACGTGGAGGTTTTTTGCAAAAATCACGCTGAAGCCGGTTCTGTTACAATCAATTTAACCTTGGAATCATCTCCCTTTTATCATTTTTGAAAAAGTTACACTGAAAAATAATGTCCAGCAAGTTGATTTTTTTAATATTTAATTTTTGTTTTTGACGGCCCTGTATAGTTTCAAAGTTGACGTGGAGGTTTTTTGCAAAAATCACGCTGAAGCCGCTTCTGTTACAATTAATTTAACCTTGGAATCATCTCTCTTTAATCATTTTTGAAAAAGTTACACTGAAAAATAATGTCCAGCAAGTTGATTTTTTTAATATTTAATTTTTGTTTTTGACTGCCCTGTATAGTTTCAAAGTTGACGTGGAGGTTTTTTGCAAAAATCACGCTGAAGCCGGTTCTGTTACAATCAATTTAACCTTGGAATCATCTCCCTTTTATCATTTTTGAAAAAGTTACACTGAAAAATAATGTCCAGCAAGTTGATTTTTTTAATATTTAATTTTTGTTTTTGACGGCCCTGTATAGTTTCAAAGTTGACGTGGAGGTTTTTTGCAAAAATCACGCTGAAGCCGGTTCTGTTACAATTAATTTAACCTTGGAATCATCTTTTTTTTATCATTTTTGAAAAAGTTACACTGAAAAATAATGTCCAGCAAGTTGATTCTTTAAATATTTAATTTTTGTCTATGAACCGCCCTGCATATTTCAAAGATGATGTGGAGGTTTCTTGCACTAATCACGTTGAAGCCGGTTCTGTTAAAATTAGTTCAACGTCGGAATCAACCCTCTATCATCTGCCTTGAGAAAATTGTTGCTCATTTTTGTCTTTTGGACTTTAAACAAAAAGTTTAAATAACGGAAAATATCAAGGATCAACTAAAATTGTTTGAAAACTCTCCAAAAAATTAAGTAAAATGCTGAGATTACGATTAATTACAAAGAAAAGAAAGAAAAAGAAACTAAAAAAAATTTATTAAAGTTCAAGTGAAGAAGAATCTCAACAAAATATTTTAAAAAAATACTGTAGAGATAATTGTTAAATAAAATGAAGTGAAATGCCCAGATTGATGTAAAAGTCTCTACTAGAAGTTATTAAAGTTTACAAAAATCAAAAAAATATTTAAAAACTTGAACATCAACAAATTTTCAACTAAAATAGTTAAAAAATTGCCGTGAAAAATTAAATGAGTCACTAAAAAAGAAGAAAAATCTCCTGAACAAAGAAGTTATGGGAGTTTAAACCTCACATATTTTTGAAAAAATAGTAAAAACGGCTCCTTAAATAAAAATAAGATAGTTAATGCTTAAAAATTAAATCAATTTCAATAAAAAATTAACCATCAAATCCATTTAAAAACGTCAAAAAGCTATTTTAAAATAGATAAATCTTAATTAAGAATATTATAGCTATAGGGAATACAATAATTTTAATACAAAACTAATATGTGTTTAAATGTATAGAAAAGCAAAAAAGTGATGCTTTGAAAAAAATTATACAGCAAAAGTTAAAAATTAAAAAGATCACCGAAACTGATTCAAAACTAGAAATTAGTGAGTTTAAATTCTTGAAAAATGAAGTATAATGCTCAGCATAAAAGTAGTACTCAACAAATTTAAAGAAGAAGCAGAATTAATTGAAAAATTGTCTCCAGAAAATGATAGGATACACACAACACAACTAGTTATAAATTTTGAATTAATTATTATAAAGGTAATTTCTAAATTAGGTTTTAAAATTCCTGCAATTTTGACATTTTCTTTTGCTTCTGGAGCACTCACTTGACAAGTTATTTACGTTAATAGGCCGAAAAATGACTTAATGAAGTAAAAGTCAAGATGTTTATGGAATTTCCAGACAAGTGGACTGGGAAAATATGTATAGTCGACGTCATAATTTTTGTCAGCGTGATACGATTGTCAGTCAATAAACCTGAATGTTTGATAACAAATTACACACTTATAGTCCAGGAGATACAAAACAATTGGCCACTGTACCGCTGACGTTTTATATAGTTAGGATGACAGGAGAAAACATATCAAATATAAATTTACTTTGATGACTACATAAATTGCCTGAGTTCTGAGGTATAAGTCAGTCTAGTCATTCTATGTTCTGAGGTTTGGATGCTGTATGTGCACTTGGTCTATGATAACCGATGAGCTATCTAATAATAACACCGATAAATTATTGACTATCGACATTAGATTAAATCATTCTTGCGTAATGATTCTTTTAATATTAATCGTTATACTCAGCTTTATTGTGCTTGTAAAATGGAAGCTGACCTACTGGCAACGACGTGGAGTAAACACGGAAACACCCGTCTTTTTTTTCGGAAACATCCTAAAAGTGTTGAATGGAGTACAGTCCCTACAAGAATCTGCACTTGATAGGTACAACCATTTAAAGTCCCAGGACAGAAGGTATGGAGGAATGTACGCCTTGACAGAGGCAATGTTTGTGCCTTTGGACCCTCAGCTGATAAAGCTCATCATGACGAGGGATTTCAATCACTTTGAAGGCCATGGAGCTTATCATCATCCCAAAGATCGCTTGACGTACAATTTGTTCAATTTGGAAGGTGACGATTGGGTGAAACTCAGACGAAAACTCACGCCCACCTTTACATCGGGACAGATGAAAATGATGTTCCACACGTTACTGGAAAAAACCTACATTTTGGAAAAGGTGGTCAGTAGCCATGCCGGACAAAGTCCTATAGACATCAAGGATGTTCTTGGTAGGTTCACCACAGATAATATAGCGTCATGTGGGTTTGGCATCGAGTGTAACTCTCTAGAAGAAAACGACAACTTGTTTAGGGAAAATGGCAAAGAGACCATCAAATCCGTTCCAGCATGGAAATTCATGAGCATTTGTTTGTTGCCCTGGTCACTGCTAGGAAATTTGGGATTTAAGATCTTGGGTAGAAAAGTGGACAAGTTTTTCGACCAAACAGTACGACGAACTGTACGTGATCGTGAAGCAAGTGGCATCTATAGAAAGGACTTCATGCATTTGCTGATTCAGCTTAAAAAAAACTCCAATGGTGACACCCAACTGAGTGAAGAAGAAATTATTGCCCAGTGTTTTTTGTTCTTTTTTGCTGGATTTGAGACTTCGTCCACAACATCCTCGTTCACCCTCTTGTCTCTTGCGCAATATCCAGACATACAAGAGGAAGTCAGACGGGAAATTATGGAAACTCTTGATGGTGGTGAAATAACTTACGATAATATCAAACAGATGACTTATTTGCACAAAGTTGTTAGCGGTATGTTACCATAACTTACTTAAATTTACTGATTCAAGCTATTTAGAAACACTAAGAAGATATCCTCCCCTTGCCAACATACCAAGGACTTGCACCAAAGACTACAAAATCCCAAATTCAGATCTGACGATTAGCAGAGGAACTAGAGTGCAGATACCAGTGTGGGGTCTACAAATGGATCCAGAATATTATCCAGAACCTGACAAATTTGACCCTGACAGGTTCAGCGAGGAAAATATTGCCAAACGACCAGAGTTTACTTATTTTCCTTTTGGTGAAGGTCCTAGGACTTGTATAGGTAAACAATAATTATTTAGGTGATAACTGGATTTTCATTTACTATTTCAGGTATGAGGTTTGGTTTAATGCAAAGCAAAGTGGCAATTGTGGCATTGCTAAGACGATTTCGGTTTTCACTGGATAGCAAAACGGATTTGCCTGTTACTATGTCAAAGAAGAGTTTGATTTTGGGCGTTCAAGGTGATATTTGGCTCAAAGTCGAACACATTTAGGCTGTACAAATTAAAATTTTATCGTTACTTGTGTTTCATTCAGTAGTTGAAGTTAGTTTATTTTAGAATAGCACTAATAATAATTAGTCATGTATATTGGTTGAGCACGTATTCGAAGCATTTGAAGAAGAATGAACGAAGAAGGGACGGAAACACACGAGGGAACAGAAGAAAAGAATATACGCGTGGATGGAGAAACTGCAGGACGCCATGAGAAGGCTGAAAAATGGGATCTCCAGGATACGATAAAGTCACGTCCGAAATGATGAAGTATATGGGAGAAAAGGGAACAGAACTCTACTAAGAGTACTTAATAAAGTATGGTGAAAAGAAGAACTATCAGAAGATTGGCAGATAGCACTAATAGTACCAATACATAAGAAAGGAGACAGAAAAGATTGTAACAACTATAGAGGTATAACACTACTAAGTACATGAATGAAAATTCTGGAACAAATAATAGAAAACAGAATAAGAGCAATAGCAGAACCTACGCTACAAGATGCACAAAGCGGATTTAGATGTGGAAGGAGCATACAAGACCACATTTTCACGATAAATCAAATCACCCAAAAAGCAATACAAGAGAAGAAAACAATATACATGGCATTCATAGAGCGTTCGATAAAATCCCAAGAGTAAAGTTATGGGAGACACAGAGAGAAAGAGGCATCACAGATAAGATGGTTAGAATAATACAAAAAATCTATACACATAACACCAACTCAATCATAAGTCACAATAAACACTCAGATACATTTACAACGAGAGACGGACTAAGACAAGGTGGATGTTTAAGCCCAGTTCTCTTCGGAATAATAAAGAAATGCTCAAAGCAAGGCGCAAAATTAAATATCGGACATAAGAATCTACAAAGAGTAGACAATCTGAATGTGTGTTCGCAGATCACGTAGCGATCATTGCAACTTGCAAAAGAACCTTGAATTGTGGAACAAAATCATAGAGGAACACGGAATGAAAATAAATGAGACCAATGACAATAGGAGAAAAAAGAGAAGAATTGACAATTGAAATTGATGGAACAAAAATAGAACAGGTGAATTCATTCCAATACCTCGGATTGAACATAGACGAGAAGGGTACACAGGAAATCGAAATAAATAACAGAATAGAAAAAACAATGAAACTGTACTACTCGATGAACAATACATGTATAAATAATAAGGAAGAAGAGAAACAAAAACGAAAATATTCAAAACAATTTATCGATCTGTACTAACCTACGGTTGCGAAACATGGGTCCTTACAGATCGCCAGAAAAGTAAAATACAAGCAGTAGAAATGAAATACCTGAGAAGAGTGAAGGGAGTAACCAAGAGGGACAGATTGAGAAACACAAAAATAAGAGAAGACCTACAAGTACAATCAACATTACAGTACATAGAAGAAAGACAACTGGGGTGTTGGGGCCACCTACAGAGAATGGAGGAGACTAGGACAGTTAGAAGAACATGGGAAGCAAAAATACTGAAAAACATGAAGAAAGGAAGACCGCGAAGAACATGGGACACAGTTATAGGAGGAATAATTGAGAGCAAAGGGAAAACTTGGGAAGATGCAAGAAAAATTGCGAAGGACAGAAACAAGTGGAAGAAATTTGTGAGAAACTTATAATAAGATAACCGCCCTACACCATTGTATGGTAAAAGGGTTTCAGATAATATATATAAATATATATATATATATTTAATAATGCAATCTGTCTTTGTAAAATTATTTTTCCATCATTCTTTCCTCGTTTTAGGCCCCTTGAATTGGAAAAAAAACTTGAAAGATCGGGAGATACGATAAATCATAGAATAGTACATTTTGTATCAAGGGCGGAAAGTGGATGATTTGTGCGAGGGTATAAGTAGTAGCACGAGCGAAGCGAGGGCAGATATTAGCCGAGTCAAAATCATCTTTCGTCCGTGGTGCAAACAGTGCTTTTTGTACAACAAAGAATAAACAAAGAATTAAGAATTGAAAATCAAAAATAAATAATCAATACACTGCTGAACAAAATGTATAGATTTTTTTTATTTTCTACAAAAAGTGTCTCTTCGCTTTCTCGTTAAAGTCTGGGGTTTTCGAGTTACGAAAAAAAAAACAATTTTCAGTTTCTCTCAAATACCTATCTCATGCACGGCGATCGTATCGCGAAAATGAAAAAAAAAAATTTATAGATTTTCAAGTCCTCTACCATAAGTGTTTCTTGGCATTTTTTGTTAGACCTGAGGATTTTTGAGTTACGACAAAAAGAGTTAATTTTCAGTTTTTCTCAATCACGGTCGATCGTATCGCAGAAGTGAAAATAACAAAAAGACTTTAGATTCTTTGAATGTTTTGACATTTTTTGTTAAACGTGATGATTTTTTGAGTTACGACAAAAAAACGATAATTTTCTGTTTTCTCTGCGTTTGCCTTCGAGTTAC
This sequence comes from Orchestes rusci, assembly GCA_958502075.1. Classification (NCBI taxonomy): domain Eukaryota; kingdom Metazoa; phylum Arthropoda; class Insecta; order Coleoptera; family Curculionidae; genus Orchestes; species Orchestes rusci. The sequence goes on from OY293307.1 coordinate 36,629,460, forward strand.
GACTAAAAACAATAATTTTTCTCAAATTTCTCATGGACGATCGATCGTATACAGGGTGTCTCACGGTGACCGTCCATTAGAATATCTCGGGAAATAAAGCAATTGGGATTCTGAAAATTTGTATGGTGGGATATTCATAGATGTTTTTTTCAAATGAAATAAAAACCACGTTGCAAGACTTCCGGTTATACCGGTGGTAGGTGTCAACTCGCTTATTTTGAATGGAACACTCTATATATTATTACATTTTTGGATTCTACGTAAAATTCTAGGCAGATTTCATGTATCATGTCCTATACCTAAGTATGAGCGTTTTTGAAATATTTTAGTTTTTATGTCAAAAATGACGTTTGAAGGCTCCTATTTGAATGTGAATTTCACCTATAAGAAAGCCTTCATTATTTAATTTGTATTGGATTTCTTGTTGGAAAGGACCTACTTTAATAGATTTTTCACAGCAATATAAAAACTATTATTACAGGGTGGGCCAAAAATAAGATCAAAAATTAAATTCAGAAAACGGCCAAAAATCAATTTTTTCAAATGGAAACCCCTAATTTTTATAATTTTATCTTATTGTGCATTCAAAATAAGGATGAGTTTACCTAATACTTATTGTTCATTCCAAAAATTAAAAAAAAAATAAAATAAAGAATTTTTGGAGAGGACAATCTTATACAAACTCACATTTATTTTTAATGCACAATAAGATAAAATTATAAAAATCAGGGGTTTCCATCTGAGAAAATTGATTTTTAGCCGTTTTCTAAATTTAATTTTTGGCCCACCCTGTAATAATAGTTTTCATATTGCTGTGAAAAAGTAGGTCCTTTTCAACAATAAATCCAATACAAATTAAATAATGAAGGCTTTCTTATAGTCAAATTCACATTTAAATAGGAGCCTTCAAACGTCATTTTTGACATAAAAACTAAAATATTTCAAAAACGCTAATACTTAGGTATAGGACATGATACATGAAATCTGCCTAGAATTTTACGTAGAATCCAAAAATGTAATAATATATAGGGTGTTCCATTTGAAACAAGCAAGTTGGCACCTACTTCCGGTATAACCGGAAGTCGCGCAACGTAGCTATTATTTCATTTGAAGAGAGCATCCTTTTAAACCTCACCATACAAACTTTCAGAATTCCAATCGTTTTATTTCCCGAGATATTCTAATGGACGGTCACCGTGAGACACCCTGTATAATCTTCAAAGTATGCCATATCTGTTGTAGGTACATTTGAATTCGCACACTTTATTCAAAACAGTTATTTTTTGACTCTCGTAATATGCAAATATACTAGACCAGGGTGAAATAAACTAACACATGTGATCTGCTAGATCGTTTCACTGTCTCTAATCACGTGTAGTGCGTTTTGTGTAGTATCTGCGCTGGGATTTGTTCAAGGTGAAATCCCTTCGTCCTTCGCATCACTATATAATATATTTGAGAAACAATGTATCTTGTTGTATTCAGATTATTTGAACTAAGTTGAAATAATCAATCCCTAAACCAATAGGGTTTTTTTTCACGTACCGCGCATGCGCATATGTCAGGGCAACTGGTGGCTGAAAATGTCAAATTGTTGACAGTTCTGATTTTGAGTTATGACATGTGACAATATTTATAACCTCCAAAATACTGTCAGTATCAGTGCCAAGTTTGAGGGAGTTTCTATCGAGTTTCATTATGAGTAACATATTTGTTGATACAGTGATACTGTCCCTCTTTTTGCTCAGTTCATTTGAGAGCGCTATTGCTAGGAGCGCTTTTATTTATTCATTGTCATTGTAACGTTTATTGCTTGTCAATAATTTGTCAAGATACTTTTATCACATTTTCATTCATTTTTGCTAAATTTTCACTTCACATTCCACATGCAATGCATTCTCTATAAGGACAAATTTGAGGTTGAATCGTCACAGCATCGTGTTTCAAGCCCATGGTTTGTTCAATGATGACTGACGGATATGACGTCACTCAGTTACTCTATCAATTAATGCAATCAAACAAAAAAATATGAAAATTCTAGTAATTTCAGAATATGATGTGTGAATATGACAAAGTTTGGCATTTTACGAGGGTTGATTGAAATATTGTGTGCCATTTCAAATGATTCACTGTATCTACACTTATCACCATCACACCATTTGTGAATTCGAAGTAGCTCGTTAACACTAGGTTAAGACTCAATCAAAATTCAAAACAATATTATTACCGGAAGGAAAGGAAGGAAGGAAGAAAGGAAAGGAAAATCTTGAAACTGTTTCCTCAGTCTGACCATGACCAATCCATACATAGAGAAAATAACAACAAGTTCGTGGACTGAGGAAACAGTTTCAAGATTTTCCTTTTTCACCAGGAGGATTATCCACGAACTTGTTGTAGACGATATGGCGACCAATGGTAGTAGTCTTTCACTAGATTGATGGGAATTTCCATCCTAAGATTGACAAATCCTGCCGATAGATGGCGCTATGTACTACAACCATTAACATTATTATTACCATCAGTCATACATCAATCAATTCGATGGTTTTCGGAAAAAGTGTCATGACTAAAAAAAAACAATTTTGCAAAAAAACGATTTCGAAGTTTTTTCTCATTGAATATTCACTTTCGTGACAATATCAATGAAAAATAATCAGTTTTAACATTACTGGGCAGTACTTAACATACACTTCTTTAACAATTGTAGTTTCGTCTTTTGACAAATACGTAAATGTCAATTTTCTTGAAAAAATTCCTATCTTCAAAACAGACACAATTAAAAATAAGACGTTTTTCTGGAAAGATCACACTTATTTCAAACGATATTTTCGTTTTATGTCACTTTTCATGAAATAACCGGTCATTTCTACTTTTCAGATGTGACGTTTTTAATAAAAATATTCGACACTTACCTGGAGTTCAAAGCACAACTGAATTATGACATTTTTCCAGAGACGACCCGAGAGTATTTGTTCGAATGACACTTGCTCCATCTCCTGGCAAACGTTACAACTTCACTTATGACGTTTTTCCAGACATAAATATATAATATTTCAGGTCATTTTTTACTTTAAACTACAAAAACTCGTTTTTTGACCTGTCACTTTTCCCGAAAACCATCGGATTATTGAAAGTTTTTTTTTTTGAGATGTCTCGTCTCGTCTTGTTTCGCCTCGAAATTCGACAGCACCCTGAGCGAAACGTCAAAAAACGGGTGGATGAAACAAAAATTCAAGGTGTGTACAATACGATAAAAAAAAATTAAATCGATATGTGAAATACTTTTTCTTTTATTCACCTTTCAAATCAGCAAGTTTTCCTGCCGCACCCTTTATGAAGAATCACGTAGTGACAATGAAATAAGAAATGTGTTAGGTTCAAAATTCATGCATGGCCTCCAAAAAACCATCAAATGCAGATGAAACAAAATTTACTTCCACAGAAAACCTACTAAACCTACCTCTGGAAATCTTGTGCAAAAAACAAAACGCCCCATTCTCCATGGCATGGTCCATCTTCAAATACTCCAAATAGTCCGACTGCTCCAATAGCGAGGCAATACGTTGCAAGTGTGTAGACACCAAAATGTGCGGACAAAGACTTCCTTTGCTGAGAAACAATTTGAGAAAACACGCTAGCAGGACCAAACCATCATCGTCCAGAGTACCCCGTCCAAATTCATCAAGCACTATCAGCGATCTTGGTGTGGCATACTGCAAAGCTTGCCCAGTCTTGGTTATATCCATCATAAAAGACGACAGTCTCACTACAGCTGTATCCCTAGTTTGAATCCTGCAATGGATGCTATCCACAAGTCCTATATTGGCTTTTTCAGCAGGAACGTAACAGCCTACATGAGCTAAATACACTGCTAGGGCAATTTGTTTCAGGAAAATACTCTTGCCGCTTCCATTAGCCCCTGTGATGATCTTCATATTGCCTTTATGGGGTCCACCAGAGAAGTAACTATTACTTTCGAAACTGGCTAAAAGTTGTTCCATTAAAGGATGTCTACACTCAAGGATTTCATGGATGTTTTGTTCGTTTAAGCGAGGTTGGACGTAGTTGTTTTGCTGACATACTTTGCCAATTGCTATAAGGCTATCCATCAACGCAACTATTTTCAAGGCGTCTCTTATGTCTTTGTTGTATTTAACTGTGAAAGCGGACAGTCGTCTTAAAATCCGATTTTCATGGTCGATTATTTCCGCGTTTATGTCACCAAGGCGTTTGTCCAATTCAACACATAAGGGATTTTTGTAATGAATAATGCCACCAACCGCAAACTAAAATTATTGATTGTAATGGTATTATTGATGATGGGAGGACGTACAATGAACTGATATCCAAGATACTTCAATTGATCTGGATCACAGTTGGAATCCCATTCTTTAATAGCCATAAGATGTCCCATTTCTGGTAGGTAAACTACTTTACATTCGTTGATGTAGTCTGGAAGGTCGTTTACAGCAAATCTAGCTGCTGCAGTTACATGTTTTGCCACATCTTGTTGGTGTAACATTTCTGGAAAATATTAAAATTTGGACGGAACAAATGAAATCCTTTGAAATATCTCTGTCCTGTTTGTACATTTTTTTGAAAAAAATTGGTATAATTGAGAGTAGGAGAGGGTCAGCCACCATAAAATGTCTTAATGATGATATGGTCGCCATTATTTTTGAGGGGGCTTTTCTTTTGCTGGATTTTTTTTTGTGGCAACATTTTCTAGTTTTATTTCCAACTTCGGTGATGAGGAATTTTTTGCTATACCAACATTTGTAATTTATTAAAAATCGAATCGGTTTCTTGTTTTTTTTTCCGGGGGTTTGTAGGAAATTCAACTTCACTTATGAGGCCAATATTTTTGAAGTTATTTACAAAATTATTATTTCTCCCCGAATTCTTATCTCTATAAATTGAGGTTAGAAGAAAATGTATTAGTTTTTTTGTGTAAAGGATTTTTTAAGCATAATTATTTCATCTGTCTGATGTTTTATTGCACTTTTTAAACGTTTAACTGTCATCTAATATTATTGTTTTTTATGTTTTAGAAAAGTTTTATCCTGCGTATTTTTTTTTCATGGTTTCCCTGCTGTAGAATAATTATTGAGTTTTTTTGGTGATATTTTTATGCCTTTAAAACTGTTTAATTTATTTCAATCAGTCAATTATTTCTCATTTATGATTATTTCTTTAATTATTCAGCATTTGCACTCTGTTTTTATAAAATTATCTTTTTTGAAGATCATATCTTTCAATACCTAGCTATTTTTTTTCTGTAGGATTTTTGTTTACTAAATAAATAACTGTAGCATGATTACTAAATAAAGAGATAGTTCAAGAAACAAGAAGAATAAAGTGAAAATAAAAAAAGTAATAAGTAAAATAGAAAAATATCGCTATTTTTGAATAATTTAGACATTATTTTTTCACTTATAATCTCCCTAGAGCTCGAATTATTTCCGGAAATTTTGTCGTGTTGCGAATTTTCTTGAAAAATTCGCAACGACAACAAATTTCCGGATTTTTAATTCGAGCTCGCGGGAGATTCGGCAAGAAAATTTCATGCCAAAACTGATCATTGGAAAAGACATAACCCAGGACTCACCTCGCATTTAGTGGAAGAAACCAACGGCTCCTTACTCTACTCGCCATTGAGGAAGAAAAAAGGGAATCAGGATTTTATAAAACATTTGGAAGTTATAACCAATCTTGTCCATAATTGATAACATTGCAACTTTGTATTGGAAGTTGAAAATAAATCATGTATCAAAAATATTTGTCAGTGTTTTTAACAGCTGTCAAGCACTCGCGGCTGGATGTAGCGCCCATGCATCAACCACAGTGTTGCCGTTTGCCCTATCTCTGTCTGTGAAAGTTGGGTTGGGTTGGGATTGTTAGGGAGAGTGGGGACGGCAACACTGTAATCATATGGAAGCTACATCCAGTACATCCAGATGCGTAAAGCCAAAGCCAGGGAAATTTCGACTTATTAATCTTTCAGTAAAATTTCCTACCAGTCAATTCTGACCAATCATAGGCTTGCATTTTGTTATGTTGCTATGGCAACGACCTAATTTTATCGGAAATTTCCCTGCTCATAATCACGTGACTGAAAGATTAATAAGTGGAGATTTCCCTGGCTTTGCGCATCTAGATGTAGCTCCCATATGATTACAGTGTTGCCGTCCCCACTCTCCCTAACAATCCCAACCCAACCCAACTTTCACAGACAGAGATAAGGCAAACGGCAACACTGTGGTTGGTGCATGGGAGCTACATCCATCCACGAGTGCTTGACAGCTGTTAAAAACACTGACAAATGTTTTTGATAAATGATTTATTTTCAACTTCCAATACAAAGTTGCAATGTTATCAATTATGAACAAGATTGGCTATAACTTCCAAATGTTTTATAAAATCCTGATTCCCTTCTTTCTTTCTCAATGGCGAGTAGAGTAAGGAGCCGTTGGTTTCTTCCACTAAATGCGAGGTGAGTCCAGCCGCTACTATTAAATCTTCTCAAATAGTTTTGGCATGAGATTTTCTTGCCGAATCTCCCTAGAGCTCGAATTAATAATCCGGAAATTTGTTCTCGTTGCGAATTTTTCAAGAAAATTTCAAAAAAAATTCGACAAAATTTTCGGAAATAATTCGAGCTCCGGGGAGATTACAAGTGAAAAATTCGCAACGAAAACAAATTTCCGGATATTTAATTCGAGCTCGCGGGAGATTCGGCAAGAAAATTTCATGCCAAAACTGATCATTGGAAAAGACATAACCCAGGACTCACCTCGCATTTAGTGGAAGAAACCAACGGCTCCTTACTCTACTCGCCATTGAGGAAGAAAAAAGGGAATCAGCATTTTATAAAACATTTGGAAGTTATAACCAATCTTGTCCATAATTGATAACATTGCAACTTTGTATTGGAAGTTGAAAATAAATCATGTATCAAAAATATTTGTCAGTGTTTTTAACAGCTGTCAAGCACTCGCGGATGGATGTAGCTCCCATGCATCAACCACAATGTTGCCGTTTGCCCTATCTCAGTCTGTGAAAGTTGGGCTGGGTTGGGATTGTTAGGGAGAGTGGGGACGGCAACACTGTAATCATATGGGAGCTACATCCAGATGCAAAGCCAGGGCGATTTCCACTTATTAATCTTTCAGTCACGTGATTATGAGCAGGGTGATTTCCGATAAAATTAGGTCGTTGTCATAGCAACATAATAAAATGCAAGCCTATGATTGGTTAGAATTGACTGGTAGAAAATTTTCAACGGAATTGGGCATTTTTCTTGTGGAACTATTTGTTTTTCAAGAGAATAACTACTATTTTTTATAGTATGTATTTGATAGAAATCGGGAATCATCACCGATTTTTTTTTATGTTAATCCTACATTTTTTACGATACAAAGTTAAATATTACAAATGTTTGAAAGGAATTATAATATTTGAGTACAATTGCGACATTTTTAACATTGTTATCACTAATCTTTTATGTTATTCCAGATGATTTAAACATTATTTTATTCACAGTTTTTTTTTTCAAATGAAAAAGTTCTTGATTTTTGACAAAAAACCGTTTTCTCTTTTGAAATATAGCCAATTTCCATGCAGTGACTACACAATAATTGAACCTCGTAACAGTCTGGCAACACTGTTGATAATCGGACGTTTTGACAGAAGGCAACGTTGCCATTATGTTGATGATAAGTCTAAACCTCTAGCGGATTGAAAATAACTTTGTTAACTTCCGCAGTGAATTCTGTCTCTCCCCTCCACAAAAACATCGATACTTACTTGCATCCAAGTTCTCATCCAAGCCAAACTTGATTACAGGACGCCCTCTCCTGTTTCCTGCATTGAAATCCAGAGCATTACCGATTGATTCCTGCAGCGCCAGTAAATCATCAGTGATTGCTTCGTCCAGTTGTACAAATAAATCTGATTTTTCTTTGTATCTTTTACTTATTTCATTTATATAAATTGTATGATATATCATCTATAAAATCAGGTACGAACTTTCTGTTTGGGAAACAAGGGCCTACGAGAACGACAGTCCATGGCGATAGTCAATTGACTGTCGGACTAAAATGGTCACGTGATTTTTTACCGCCATGGCCTGTATTTCTCGTTGACCTCATTTGTAACTCTACCTTATGCAGTATCTTCCACTCTCTATTACTAGCTCGGCCATTTTGAATCTTACTTAAAATAACAATGCAGTCTCCGACGTTCTTGAATTGCTTAATATTATCATGAATATTAGCAATAAAGTCCATGTTGGACGTATTAAGTACAAAATTGATGAAACTCAGTCGTTTTTCCAGTTCTTTTTTATCTTTAATCGGCGATGCTAGGAGGTTTTTTAGTTGGATTTGGCCCATTTTTGATTTGCAACCAGAGAGAAATAGTTTGTAGATGCTAAATCCTTCGCGACTGCTCCATTCTTGGCCTCGCTTGAAACCGGCATCGTGGGATCTTTGAGAGAAGATTTGGAAAGCTTTGAACGTGGTGTTGTCCATTAGAACATGATTTTTTCTACGAATAAAATGCATATGATTTGACACATTTTGTCAGTATCAACATCAAGATCAGTATATAACAGGTTGACAAACTTTTACGGTCATGACGTCATCTGTTTCCAGTGTTGCCAGATGATCCCTATCAAGAACAATAGAACAGAAACCCATGGGCGAAATCAGTGAATCTCCTGTTAAAACAGTACTTCTGGCAACCTTGCGAATGACACATGACACGATACGATGCAGACCGATGCAATCGAATGACTCCTCCGTCTCTTACCTCAGGCGAAGTGAGGCAACCTATTGTATTCTGATCTTGACTCCAGTGTCCAGTAATAACGTCAGAGGGCAGGTTCGGGAAAAAATCTCCATTCATTGACAGCAATGACAACAATTTATACCTTTTCCCCAGGAAAGGAGAGAAAAATGTATAAATTCTCTTCAAAAAACAAAATATTTGGAAATTAATCAAAAAGAAACTTTAAACAATCAGTCCTACTCGATCACAAGTCAAATAATTAGCAAACAATGCTTTGTTTATCCTTGGATCAACTGTCAAATCACATGGACATGATCATTTTGACAGTTGGAGGACAAAGTGAGGTTAGGTTCATCAAAATCCAATATAGAGGACGAATAAGGAATGCTTTATTATGCGATTTGATTTTTGAAAATCAAAAATCGGTTGACAAATAAAAGTGTGACGATTTTTTAAAAACTATATAACTATTTTGAAGGGCATTTGACATCCTATCATACATCACTCTGTATATTTGTTTAAAAACGATTGTCATCAAAATCCAACAATTATACAGGGTTTTGTCTACAATTTGGTTTTTGAAAATTAAAAATCGCTCTAGAAATAAAAGTGTGTCGATTTTTGAAAAACTTATCAAAGATTTTGTGGGGCATTTGACATCCTGTATATAATTACCAACAAATTATCATCAAAATCCAATTATACAGATTAAATCGGTTCGCAAATAAAAGTGTGATGATTTTTTTAAAAATGATTAAATATTTTGTGGGACATTTGACATCGTAAACATAAATCTTCTTCAGATGCTTTGCGAAAACTCATTAAAAACTTGTAAAAACTTATCAAAACTAGTTCCTTTATCAATTCTTAAAATTATTCCATCGATGTAAAAAATACCCTGTATAATTTTGTTGGAAATTAAAAAAATCTGGTAAAAATATTTCGATTGGATACATTTCTATGAAAAATCATCAAAACTTTCCTTCAAAAACAAAAAAAATCAACGATAAAGCGAGTGTTTTAGAAGTATCGAGAAGCGGATGAAAAACTAAAAATATCCTTGAAAACTCAAAGAAAAATAGAAAAAAATAAAAACATAATAAAAATAAATGATACAAATTGATTGAAATTAAGGAAAATGCGGAAAAATACACCAACCAGACGAAAAATGATCCTGAAAAATCATCAAGAATGAAAAGTGAACTAATGAGTGGGAAAACCGCATTAAAAAACAATCTCAAGATAAAAATGGTAGGCTTATAAGAAAAAAAAAAAAATTAAATGAGAGCAAAAAAATCGAAATGGCGTCCAAAAACAAATTATACAATCCGTCTAAGACTCTCAAATTAATGCAGAAATAGTATATTATTCAACGAGCCGGAAATGGTGGATATTACTCACGAGGATGAAGTTTGCTCCATAGACGAGTGAAAAGCGTAATCATCCGAGTGAGTAATAGCCATTTCCCACGAGTAGAATACTATACTTTTTCTATGATTATTCAATAATTGAAGCGAACTTTCCAATATTTGATTTCATTTGGACGGCACTTTTTGACAACTATACTTAAAGTGAGGTTAAGTTGTTAACACAATGACTATAAAACAAGTATGGACGGTCAAATGGGCTGTTTCAAAATGATGTATTTGAAGGTTGACACTTTGTCGAATGTTCTGATTGGCTACAAAACAGTTGCGTAATGAAATTAGATAATTTCATTGGTTAAAAACAATTGAATTATGAAAAAAAAGTCACTGCTATGAGTTACAAGTCACATTAACCAATAGAATTATAATTATAATAAATAAATCATCAAAACTTTCCTTTAATGCACGATGAAAAAGGTCTTTTGTAAGTGAAGAAAGGCGGATAAAAAATTAAAAATATCCTTAAAAATTTATAAAAGTGGAAACATCTGAAAATAAATGACAAAATTTATTGGTGCGGAAAAATACACCACTCAGATGGGGACTAGTCCTGAAAAATCATCATAAATAAAGAGATAATAAGATAAACAAAATCAAAAAATGGTATAGGTTTTTGAGAAAAACAAACAAATTAAAAACTCAAAAAAGCACCTAACAAGAAAACAATAATTTCAGTGCTAAAATAGTCTTGATAAATCATCAATACTTTCATTTAAAAAGTATTATCTATAGGTGGATAAAAAATTAAAGAGAAAGGGAATAAAAAGCAGAAAAATACGCAAAAAGGGGGAAACTTCTAAAAATAAATTGCTTACTTTATTTAAATTAAAGAGATTGAAGGCAGAGTGAAATTACAAAAATTGTAAAATACACAAAACAATAAAAGTACCAATTAAATAATAATCCGTTAAAAACTCAAAAAAGCAGACAAAATACATCAATCGGAAAATATTTCTGGTAAAATATCAAAATTATGAAAAAAAATCAAGGAGGGAGAGCGGAAAAATGTTTAAGGTCGTCAAAAAGGGAAAAAAGCAGAAACTTCCAAGAATGAATTACTCAAAAAGGCGGATAAAAAATTAAAAATATCCTTGAAAAATTATAAAAGTGGAAACATCTGAAAATAAATGACAAAATTTATTGAAACTAGAGAAAGTGCGGAAAAATACACCACTCAGAAGGAGACTAGTCCTGAAAAATCATCATAAATAAAGAGATAATAAGATAAACAAAATCAAAAAATGGTATAGGTTTTTGAGAAAAACAAACAAATTAAAAACTCAAAAAAGCATGTAACAAGGAAACAATAATTTCAGTGCTAAAATAGTCTTGATAAATCATCAATACTCTCTTTTAAAAAGTATTCTCTATGGGAGGATACAAAATTGAAGATAAAGGGAATAAAAAGCAGAAAAATACGGAAAAAAGTGGAAACTTCTAAAAATAAATTGCTTACTTTATTTAAATTAAAGAGATTGAAGGCAGAGTGAAATTACAAAAATTGTAAAATACACAAAAAAATTAAAGTACCAATTAAATAATAATCCGTTAAAAACTCAAAAAGGCAGACAAAATACATCAATAGGAAAATATTTCAGGTAAAATATCAAAATTATGAAAAAAAATCAAGGAGGGAGAGCGAAAAAATGTTTAAGGTCGTCAAAAAGGGAAAAAAGCAGAAACTTCCAAGAATGAATTACTCAAAAAGGCGGATAAAAAATTAAAAATATCCTTGAAAAATTATAAAAGTGGAAACATCTGAAAATAAATGACAAAATTTATTGAAACTAGAGAAAGTGCGGAAAAATACACCACTCAGAAGGAGACTAGTCCTGAAAAATCATCATAAATAAAGAGATAATAAGATTAACAAAATCAAAAAATGGTATAGGTTTTTGAGAAAGACAAACAAATTAAAAACTCAAAAGAGCATGTAACAAGGAAACAATAATTTCAGTGCTAAAATAGTCTTGATAAATCATCAATACTTTCATTTAAAAAGTATTCTATATAGGAGGATACAAAATCAAAGATAAAGGGAATAAAAACTAAAAATGTCGTTAAAAATCAGAGAAAAACGAAAAATTTTTATTATACAGGGTGAGCCAAGGTGAGTGACCTATTAGAATATCTCGGGAAATAAAGCGATTGGCCGATTACTATAATCGGACCAAGTCGGTCACGTGACAATCCGATATCTCGTTGGTCTTGGGGCTGCTTGTTATTCAAATTGTGATTGAGTTAGTCTGATTGTTTTTAGTGCTTTTTTGATTGTTTTTCGAACATTTTGCTCTTTTTTCTCTCCTTTCTTGAGCAGAAAATACAAATCTCCTGTCAATGAGGGACTTGCCTCCCACAAATGATCACAGAACAAATTCTAGACCAATTTATTAAAAACGATCATAAATTCAATGAGAACCACAAAATGGCGGATGTAACTACTCACAAAGTAACTTGATAGATATGCATAAAATGCGCATCAGCACTATCAACCCCAAACATAGACCAATGCTTCTCCAAATAGCGATACAAAGCACCCAAAGCCTGCACCGACAACCGATTATTCAAGTTGACACAAGATCTCATATAAGACTCCTGCTTTGGATCAGAAGTTTCCAAAATATTTGATGCAACTTTAATATTCGACACTATAACTTTGCAAGCTTCGTAACCTGAAATTTTCTTGTGAATTAATTATTTTTCCAAATTGCTACTCTCACTGTATTCTTTCAAAGATACCAAAAAAAAATTGTCAGGTAAACGAGATACAGTTGAAGTGTTGGTAGTGTCAGAGTCTGAGGTGAAGAATTCTATGAGAACTTTAACATATTCTTCAGTTATGTTGCCGAAAGTGAGAAGGTATTTGGGGAATACTTCTCTGTGGATGGTGGCTGATACAAGGTATTGAGGGGCGAGTTCGGAGATTTCTTCGTAGATGTTTAGCTGGAAAGCAAGTTTTATCAGAGCCATCTATATTGTGATACTTATCTGGAGACGGAAAAAGACTTAATGCCGACGTCATAGGTAATAGGTAGCCGCAGACTGATAACGTATAATAATAGTTAATGAAAAAATTAATGTAAACAAACTATATTGATTTCTCCTGAGTATTAATACATTTATTTGATTTTTTAACATAAACCTATGTTACTACCTACACCATCGCCTGGATAATTATGGTCAGTAAAATCTTAACTTTATTCAAATTATTTTTTTTATTTTGCAAAAAGTGATATTCTTCTCAAAAACAACATCAACAGAGAAAGGAAAAAAAATCTGAAAAGAATGTTCTCTAATTGGGATCTCATAATAAGTACTTATATGGCGATTTTTTTTTTAACTCTAACTTATATTCCCTTACATATTCCTATTTAACAACAGCAATTATTTATTCAAAAAATATAGTACATACAGGGTGGTGCATCCAAGATGGAGTGGACGATTGTGGAAAAATGGTGAGGAATTTGAATATTTTTTTTTTGTATATTATAGTTAGTCGAAAAGACTATGTTTTAAAACTATAGTCTTAGTACAGGGTGTCCCAAAAATTTTGGCGAACTAAACTTGTATTTTTTTAACACCCTGTATATAAGAATTCTAATTGTTTCTCCTATGTCGTACGATCATTTTGATATACAGTTTGTTCAGTCTTAGACTTATAATAAAGGAATGAGAGGCGATCAAAGTTGAAAAAGGACTCATTTGGGCTATTTTTTGAGCGAAATGGAAAAAAGAGTCGAAAAACCAACTGACCCATAAAACAATACTTATCCCTGAACACTATTATCACATATACATTTTGAATAAAATTATTTGTCATTATACAGGGTGTCAAGTTTTGCAAACACGACCTGTACACATTTTTTTCAAATGGAACACCCTGTATATTATATTTCCATCTTACAGTAAACATCATAACTTTCAAAAAACACCATAAATCATACCTTCCTGATCATTAGTTTTCTCGGAAATCACCCGCGAATACAAAGTTTCACTTATAATCTCCCCGGAGCTCGAATTATTTCCGGAAATTTTGTCGAGTTGCGAATTTTTCCAACGAGAACAAATTTCCGGATTTTTAATTCGAGCTCGCGGGAGATTCGGCAAGAAAATTTCATGCCAAAACTGATCATTGGAAAAAACATAACCCAGGACTCACCTCGCATTTAGTGGAAGAAACCAACGGTTCCTTACTCTACTCGCCATTGAGGAAGAAAGAAGGGAATCAGGATTTTATAAAACATTTGGAAGTCATAACCAATCTTGTCCATAATTGATAACATTGCAACTTTGAATTGGAAGTTGAAAATGAATCATTTATCAAAAATATTTGTCATTGTCTTTAACAGCTGTCAAGCACTCGCGGCTGGATGTAGCTCCCATGCACCAACCACAGTGTTGCCGTTTGCCTTATATCTCTGTCTGTGAAAGTTGGGTTGGGTTGGGATTGTTAGGGAGAGTGGGGACGGCAACACTGTAATCATATGGGAGCTACATCCAGATGCGCAAAGCCAGGGAAATTTCCACTTATTAATCTTTCAGTCACGTGATTATGAGCAGGGTGATTTCCGATAAAATACGGTCGTTGCCATAGCAACATAACAAAATGCAAGACTATGATTGGTTAGAATTGACTGGTAGGAAATTTTCATCATTATTTACTCAGTTTATAAAATTATGTGGCTATGAAGCCATGACAATATCCCGACTGAAACAAAATATTGATGACTAGTCAAAGCTACTATGTATAATCACCGAACACATAACAATAAGAAGGATCACTCTCCCAAGCGCGCGAAACCGACCCGAGGAGTGCCGAAGTTCCCTACACCATACCTCGTCCACCCGGTCCGAGAATGCCAGTCTGTTCAAAGACCGACGTTATCAGTTCACTATAAGAAGCGCTGTTAAAACTTGTGATTTTCAAATATCGGGCACGTATGGTTTGTGCTTCAAAAACGATGTGCTCCCGAATGGCTCGGCGGGCTGTCTCTTGATGTTGCTACACAATAAAGTGAGGAGTTGGCCTTTTTATTGTTACTTGTTCGATGGTATAATCCATTATTTTCAAGTTAAGTGTCCAGTGCCACAATACGTTGAATTAAAAAGAAAACTTTTGGATACCTACTTGCTAATTAATTAAATAATTGATCAATTGCTGATTAATTAATCAACTAATTCCTGATGTTGTCATGGTTTTTTGCATGGCCACCTATAGTTTTATAAGCTGGGTGATAATTTGTAGTACAATGAGGAAACTTTGTATTCGCGGGCGATTCCCGAAAAAAGTATTGATTAGAACAGTATAATAAAATATACAGGGTGTTCCATTTGAGAAAACTGTGTACAGATCGTGTTTGCAAAACTTGACCACCCTGTATAATAACAGATAATTTTATTCAAAGTGTATGTGATTGATGTTTCAAGGATAAGTGATATTTTATGAGTCAGTTGGTTTTTCGATACTTTTTTCTATTTCGCTATTATGAGTCCCTTTTCAACTTTGATCGTCTCCCATTCCTTTATTATAAGTTTTAGACCCAACAAACCCTATATCAAAATGATCGTACAAGATGGAAGAAGTGATTAGAGTTCTTACATACAGGGTGATCCATTTAAAAAAATTCAAGTTTAGTTTGCCACAAACTTTCTGGGACACCCTGTACTATTAGTATATTTTCAAAACAATTTTCCAAATTCCTCACCATTTTCTCACAATCGTCCACCCCATCTTGTATGTATGTACATAATAATGTAATGCTTATTAGTAAAAGTCTTGATAAAAATCGTCTTGTATATCCTAATAATAATCACCAACGCACTAACAAGTTAAATAATGTTCCATCCATTCTCAAGAAACAAAAATCGTTCACTTGGCAACACTGCTCCCGCTGAATGACAAGTGATTGTGATTTCCATACAATCATTTAATATCTATGCCCCACATGGTTACCTTTCAATGGTGATTTTCTCTTTTTTTTACCTTCTTCCTTCTTCAGTGGTTAATGTGATAGTAAGCAACATGAAAAATGTTACTTAATACGTTCAAATACTTATGCCAGGAATTATAGACTTACAATAACAAGACACATAAGAAGAGGCCGGGTTTGTTTTTGTTTACTTACCGGTGAAATGACAAAATGTCCGCCTGGTTCTGCTTTCTGACCACACACTACAGACTTTCTAGTACTTAATTGTAAATAGAGAAATTGAGACACACTACTAACGAACTAACCTCACAAAAACGGTTGTTTGTAAACAATAGCGTCACAGGCTTTAAGTTTCACGACCAGATGTTGCCATGTTTCAACACGAAGTTTTACCTCAACACAAATTTTCACCTTCAAACATGTATTTTGATGACAGAAAAGTGATTTGTGATGAAAAACTGAAGAATAATGACATTATGGGTGTTTGGGATTGGTGATTTGGAGGATTAGCAGTTGAATTAATCTATTTTCAGGGTATTTTTTCATAAAGCTTTAGAACATTCAGGGCACATGGCAACAACGCTGAACAAAAGTAGATATTTACATGAAAGATGTTTGGGTTAGTGATTTTTGTTTTTGTTTGTCTATGCCTGAATAATAGTGTTTTTTGTAAAAAAATCTTCCGAATAGTTGAACTAATTATAATAAATTAACGACTTACCGTTTTCCCACCAAAACTATAATAAGCAGCCCCAAGATTGCCATTTTTGTGTAACAAACACAAAATAGTCCCGTCATTGTAGCCAGTCACTTCTTCGTTTGTATCGCAAACACTGTTATTTCCTGTTGCGACATTTCTAAATGTTAATATGTTTCTCGGATCGTAATCCATATTTTCCTGATATTTTAATTTAGAACAGAAATTGAATGCTTTTATATGTTTGTGTATTAAATCACGTCAACCGTCAAAAAGTGACATTATTGAGGTTATGTAGATGTAGGTGAGGCGTGTTTTGTGGTTGATGCAATGTTGTCAAGTTTATGTGACGCTTCATAGTGGGTCCGCATGTGCGTACTTCAACGACGGCGTTTTCGCGTTTAGAGATATGATTGGTTCGTGATATTTCCGCCGTCATGATTCAAAATTGTAGAACCAATCAGAATGGGTATGTCAATACGCTTAAAATGTCAAAACGCGTCCACTACGCCCATGGGGACGCATCATCAATCATTAATGCCAGTCATAATATAGGGTGTTCAATGGACAATTTTGCATACATTTTCAACTGACTTGAAATTTTATATACGTATTCTAGACAATATTAGAAAGTCATCAGAGATTTTTTTTCCCAAAATACCCAAAAATCTACTAAATAAATAAAAAAGAAAACGCAAATTTCACTGTACAGGGTGTCCCAACGATAGAGTAAAGTAGGTTTTATCATATAGGATATGAAAAATATCAATATCAATATGCGTCACAGGTTAGGGGTGTAAATAGCGCACATTCTGAAAATATTTGGAAACATACAGGGTGCGTCACAAAAGTATGGCACGAAAAAGTATGATTTTTTTAAATGGAACCCCCTGTATATTAATTGATATTTCAATTCTTTCTTCAATTTGGAACAAAAATTGTGATACAACTAATGTTCCTAAATTCAACCGTTATCGAGATATCGCGTTTTAAAAATGGCATTTTTGCAACTTTGATATGCTATAAAACTCAAACTATTCAAGTTAGAGAAAAATGGATTGCACATTCCTATCTTAACTTTTCAAGAGCTATTCAAGGAGATTAAATCCATTATTGTGAAAAAATTTCAAAATGTAACAAAAAAAGTTGACAGTTGACGTTACCTTCTATCCAAATGACAGAAGCGCTCTTGAAAAGTTAAGATAGGAAAGTGCAAACCATTTTCCTCTAACTTGAATAGTTTGAGTTTTATAGCATGTCAAAGTTGCAAAAATGCCATTTTTAAAACGCGATATCTCGATAACGGTTGAATTTAGGAACATTAGTTGTATCACAATTTTTGTTCCAAATTGAAGAAAGAATTGAGATATCAATTAATATACAGGGGGTTCCATTTTAAAAAATCATACTTTTTCGTGCCATACTTTTGTGACGCACCCTGTATGTTTCCAAGTATTTTCAGAATGTGCGCTATTTACACCCCTAACCTGTGACGCATATTGATATTGATATTTTTCATATCCTATATGATAAAACCTACTTTACTCTATCGTTGGGACACCCTGTAAGATCAAAAACGGGGAGGGGCCATATTACCCTCCCCAGAGAGAGAGAGTCATCTCAGTCAATACGTCTGACGGAGATAGATAGTGTATTCTGTGACGTAGTGGATGTTGATTGGCGTTCTTTAATCGATGATTACCACATTAATAGAGGTCGTAGTTTGACTTTTCAAACATCAATGGCCATAAAATTTCAAAAAATGTACAAATTGTGCATTAAAAATACGTTCGTAGGTGGCTGTGGTTCTCTTTTCCTATCATGAACGTAGGTACTTTTTGTTCAATGCTTTTTCTGTGGTTACGTCATACTCCTAGGTCTCTCTCGTACACATTTACAAACATTTCACGTATGTCTGGACGCGGGTCATTCGGATCAATTTGACAAATGTCACGTCTAGAGCGATCAATCTACGACATACTGACAGCATTGAACCAGCTGTAGTACCTAAGCTCGTATGGTTTGATGGCAACTGTCACAATTGTCACTGAATGTCATTATTTCTCGTGAATTTGATTTGGTTTTTGATAAAAATGATATGAAATCCACAAAAACATTGGGCTCTACAAGCGCTATCCCGATGGAACCTGTGAATTTTTCTACGGTTTCTCAAATATGGCCTCTTTAAAATGGTTGATAAATTCTTACATTTTATTACAATAATGATATTGAACATGCCCATTCCCTTCCTCAATACATTTTGAAACCCTTTTCTTACAGGGGTGGCCACATTTTGAGGCATTTCAGGATTGTCAAGTGAGCAAAAATACAGCGAAAAAAACTTGTCGACTAATTTTTATTTAAAAAAAATCATGTGCAGCATCGTATACGTGGCAAAAATGAAATTCTTCCAAACAAATATTATGAGAGAGATTTAAGTTGGAAGCGAGAGAGAAAAAAGGATAATTAAAAAAAAACTACGCAAGCATAACCTAATAACATTTTTTTTTAAGAAATCTTTTGGGACCGAGTAGTTTTGTTTGAGACCGCAAAAAGAGTACTGCCTGGTAGTTAAGCGGCACCCACGAGGCAGAGTGTAAAATGTATCGTCGCCCTCCCTATTCACGCTGGTAACCAGGCCGGGAATAATCGGATATTCTCGTAGGGAACGAAGGACGCAGATACACACTCGCCAGTCTGTTGGTTCCACCGTGAACGCAGCAGTTCGCCAGTACATACTGGTAGAATATAATATGTCTGTGGTCCAATGGGATCGATGACCGTGGTTCCTAAGGGCCCATTGCAAGGACTGTTAATGTCCCTCCTCCTTATCTTACGATCCCATCTGCCGTCTTTGACGTGCCTTTAAGCGATATATACAGGGTGCCTCCAATTAAGTTTATAAACGTCAAAGTAACAAAATTGTTTCAAGATGAGCTTAACAAACAAAATACGTTTAGAACGATATAATAACTTTGATAGCAAATATAGCAACCGATAAGTATTATTTTGTCAATATTTTAAATTTCATGGCCAAGTTTCCAAAAAATTTCCCATCAAAATGTCCCATTCAAAAAAAGTATTTTTTTTCGAATAAATCAAGAACGCGGTGTTCGATTGTTATTCTGTTAATACCACGTTAATCAGCGGAAAAAATACTACTACTTCTCTCAATTGAACGACCCCGTATCTTCAACAATAAAGAAGTTAACAATATAGTGTCGACTTGATTGGAGGCACCCTGTATATATAGGGTGACAATTTTGAAACTTCAAATTTTCATATCTTGGAAACGAAAAACTGAATCAAAAAGCAGATTCTATAAAACGAAGGGGGAACAAAAAAAAGCCTATAAACCCACCCTTATCTGTAAACCCCAAGACAGGGTGAATTACACCCCTGAAATTTTGTAATAGAGAGGGGGTCGAGTGATACCTTATTTTGAAGGGTTTTCGACACTGATTACAACTGTCGACTTTCAAGCCTCTGCTGTCATACCTGTTGATATAAGAACTTGCCAAAATTTTATTTTTTTATTTTATTTTATTTCCCTCAAGAGTTGAATACCTTCAAAACGAGGTACACTAATACTCCAAAGAAGTATTTAAAAAAAAAAAAAAAAAAAAAAAAAAAGGTGAGAGAAATCCTCGTCAAAAGGCCTGACTGATGGCTCGTTTTGAAGGTCCTCAGTCCCTCATCATATCTTTTTAGTATGGAGAGAATTATTAATTATTGAATAAAATAAGATGAAAAAATCAAATTTTGACTAGCTTTCATATCAACTGCACCAATGGACAATTTGCAAATTGAAATTTTATATACGTATTCTAGACATTATTTGAAAGTCACCCTCCCGAGAGAAAGAGTCATCTCAGTCAATACGCCAGACGGAGATAGATAATCTTTTGTGTGACGTATTGGATGTTGATTGGCGCTCTTTAATCGGTGATTACTACATTATTAGAGGTCGTAGGTTAATTTTTTAAACATCAATAGCATCAGTACTTACTAATCCTTATATTTTTCATATTTCCAAAAAATGTGCAAATTGTCCCTTGAAGCAGTTCTTGTTTTGAACAAGGATACTTATTAGTCCTGAAAAAAGTAATTTCTCAAATTTTTCAAAAGTTGAAAACAGATTTTGTCAAAATAAGCACATCAACAAAGCAAAATATAGTCGAAATCGATTTATTGCTTGACATTTTCTAAGGTACTAAACTAAAACTGGGGTTATGGCACTTCAGTGTTCAACTACAACACGCCTCAGGGTTGGGATCTATGCCTGATCTTTTTGTTATCGTTACAAAGACAAATTGTTCAGCAACAGTAGGATGTATGCCAATGGTGGATTTCAGATGATTAACCGTAAAATCCAGCCTGTAACAACAATCGAAAGGGTTCAAGTGGTGCAAATGGTTACACTGATGTAAAAACCTGATCGTAAATATATGCCATTGTACTTCATTGCATAGTGCCACACAATAGAGGACACTACAATAAGAAAAAAAGTTCCTATGAACATGGGTCCGCAAAGTGTTCGGTTAAAAGATACGGGGTGTTGAATTTTTTTTTTTTAAATATGTTTAGCCAGAGACGCAAGAATAAAATGTAGTATACAGGGTTTTTTATCATATGCTAAATTCAAATATGATCTTAGTTTTGTGATAACTGATAGAGGGCGCTTCATTTCCTTCTCTATGAATTGGCCTTATTTTTAAGGCCTTGCATGTTTTCTTTTTTTTTTTATTGTGGTGTCTTCTATTGTGTGGAACTATGCAATGTCTGTTACGGACCCGCTCGTTGTCGACAACGAATCGTAAAGTGTGTCATTCCTGTCCATATAGGCCAATGGGTTAGAAAGAGATAGATATCCGTAATTATTACTATCTCTACTTGCTTCACTTTCAACAATAAGCGAGTCCCTTCCAAGTATTGAAGCCGCCACCTCTAGTTCATTTTGTTTAAACAAAACGGGACAAGAAAAAAGAGAATTCCAAACCGATACGCACAAAAAAATAAGTCGTAGCATATAAGGCATCCTGGTCTGGTATTATTGGAAAAACATCTAACTTTGGACACACTAAATTCCATATGATTTGTAATATTTCAGTTTATTTATCGAAGATGATACACGTTTTTGCTGGTTTAATAAATTTTGCTTCAATTTTTTTTACTATTATGAATATGTTATCAGCTATACAGAATGACCCATTTGAAAGCGGACCACCCTCATAACTTTCTGATTTATTGATCGATTTTGACGAATTTTTTTTTGAAATGAAGAGAGGGGGAAGGTGTATTTTGAGGCCATACGTCACTCAGTTTTTTTTACAAAAACCAAGGCCTATCAAAGCATATTTAGAGGCTGAAAAATCCTGGAAAAATATTAGCGCTTTTTTTAGAGAAAATCTGCCTACGCCACTGGATTTTTTATTCCCTAAGACGGGAATTTCATGAAAAAATATCCAATTCAAAAATATTATTTCTGTGTGTATTTTTTTTGTCAGTCTCGTTTGTTTGAAAAAAATTAATCGTTAATTTTTAAAATTTTTTCATGAAATTTAGTACAGATCCATTTCAGGGTATGCCAGTGGCGTAGACAGATTAATTCTAAAAAAATCGCTAATATATTTCCTGGATTTTTCAGCCTCTAAATATGCTCTAGTAGCCTTGGTTTTTGAAAAAAATTGAACAAAATAAACTTTTCCACTCTCCACATTTCAAAAAAAAATCGTCAAAATCGTTCCATAAATGAAAATGTTATGGGGGTGGTCAAATGGGTGACTCTGTATGTTGAGAAATGGATTATCTGTGGAGGCGAGAATACGTAGTATGGTGTTCGATGATGTATGCAAACTTTCCATTACAAGTTCCAGTGGCGTCCCGAGGAGCAGTTGCACGAATATTATTGACAATAAAATGTGCGTCATTACTTTTTCTAAAAATTCTGTATTTTTTTCAGATGAAGCAGCTAAAAACACAGCTAAACAATAGATCTATGCCATAACATTGTCAGTTGTAAAGTAAGAACTAGCAGAACAGCCATTCAAAGACCTATGTGTCATAATTTTGAAAAAAGTCGATATTTCAAAAACGAAAGAAGATATCAACAAAAATCCAAAAATATCCTGAGGTATGGACATAACAAGCACTTGGGCATATCGAAAAAAAGCTCAAAACAATCTCTGTGGAAATATGTGGACAGTAAAGAAAAAGAAAATTTACAGTACTTTTTTAACCACCCTGTATAAAATAAGTTTTTGAGGAAATGAATTTTTTGAATCATCCGCATAAACCACAAAGAAATGCTCTGCATCGTGGTGCAAACCGCATATTTGATTCGTTAAAAAAAGTGTCCAAACAAAGGCGAAAATTTCGGGTGTACTGTTTTTTTTTGTTGAGTAGTTTATTTGAAAAAATCGAGTTATTTTTTATTTCGAGATGTGAAACCACAATAATTCATGGAGAAATTATAAGGTCTTCAAAATGGTGCAGAATTCATTCAATTCGTTCAACACTAATAGCATTTTAAGTTTTAGGAAGCTTGGAACTTGAAAATGTCAAAAAATGGAATAATTATTTGATTTGCGTAGAGATCTTCAGTGATAAAAAGTCACCAAAATAATGGGGAAGTTGGAAGAAATTTCCTAAAAAATGACGTAAGTCATCAAAATCGGCCCAGCAATTCATCATTTATCGATCAATCACCCATAAGACGTCTGTTTTTATCAATTTTTTTCTAATGAATGCATTTGACATAAAATTTCAAACTGTTCAGAAAATATGTCTACGGGGTGTTGCAAAATTAACGGGCTAACGACTGCAATTTTGGACCAGTTCTGATTATTATGAAAATTAGACAGAAATTTCTGGAGAAAACAAATCACATATCATCAGTTTTATTTCAGAATAGCGAAGCCGATTACCATTAAGATTTTCAAAAGACGACGGATTGGTGGTACAAAATAAAAATCAAAGATTGTAATGTCATCTAAATCAAGACTGGTCGAATTATTACAGTTCTACTTCTAAAATTTTTTTTCTGTCACATAAATATCACTATGAATTGAAAACACATGACAAAGTTGTGAATTTAATAAAACAGCCTGATTGAATTTATTATTTTATTTTATATTTTCGGAAAAAAAACTTGTACGCCACTGCTTCCTTTCAAAATTAAAATTATTTTTGAAATCTCTATTTATTTCTGAGCCAATTTGCTCTCGTGATTTTTTTCCGCGGGCACATGGTTTTCGTTTAAAAAAATAAAATCTACTGAATTGCATTGACACCCGGCTGTATCTTCCAATTTTTTTTATTCAGTGGCGCCCTCTCTAATATTCCCATGCATATTGATGTATAGGAGACGTGTACCACATTTCAAAAATATATCTGGAATAGTATCAAAGAAATGATAAAAAATATTTTTTTTTTCAAATTTCAACACCCTGTATCTCAAAATCTAGGCTCTTGCGGACCTATATGTCTATATGGAGTTTTTGTAATGAGCTCATCCTTGAGTATAGGCATTCAATTGATAAACACCCTGTATAATCAAAGACCCTGTACAGGGTGATTCATTTTCAGCGACAAGGTGCCATTTCTCATGAAGTATTCATCATAGAGACTCAGGAAAAAAAATCTGTAGAGTAATGTGCCCAAGAGAAAATGCTGGAAATATATTTTAAGCTTCTAGGCTCGCCGCAAGGGGGCGTAACGTTAATGTGAAAACAGAAAATCGATACATTATCGATTTTTTTCCCGGTGAACTACCAAATGAGAATATGGAAACAGATTTTGGACGATATCCTCTAGAAAATTGCTCCCCGACACTTCTCTCTAAGTTGTCAAATAAGACAGCTACAGGCCGTCAAACTTGATGTCACTAAGTTGCCTATTACTTCAAAATTCCTCAACCGATTTGATTGTGAGGAAAATTTCCTACCAGTCAATTCTAACCTTGCATTTTATTATGTTGCTATGGCAACGACCTAATTTTATCGGAAATCACCCTGCTCATAATCACGTGACTGAAAGATTAATAAGTGGAAATCGCCCTGGCTTTGCATCTGGATGTAGCTCCCATATGATTACAGTGTTGCCGTCCCCACTCTCCCTAACAATCCCAACTTTCCAGACAGAGATAAGGCAAACGGCAACACCGGGGTTGGTGCATGGGAGCTACATCCAGCCGCGAGTGCTTGACAGCTGTTAAAAACACTGACAAATATTTTTGATAAATGATTTATTTTCAACTTCCAATACAAAGTTGCAATGTTATCAATTATGGACAAGATTGGTTATAACTTCCAAATGTTTTATAAAATCCTGATTCCCTTCTTTCTTCCTCAATGGCGAGTAGAGTAAGGAGCTGTTGGTTTCTTCCACTAAAATTTATAGGGGCTGTTTCAAAAGTATTCCTCGCGGGATTCCTGATGAAGTTTCCGTAACTCTTCTATTTCACAAGATATAGAAAAATGATTTGTATGAAAGTGATAGGAAATTATCCAAATAACATGATGGAGGCATCTATTTATATTTAGTGGGTTTGGATTTGAAACCCTTGACTAAATGCATCAGGAAGAGCAGATTGTCTTCTTAAAAATGAGCTAAAGAACAGTCAAATTGTCGATTTCGAAGTTATATGCAATTTTGTGACAACACGTTTGTTTTATTTGACAACTAGCACCCTGTCGCTGAAAATGGATCACCCTGTACATAGCAAGAGCAAAGCATTTATTCCAATAGGTATTAACAAAACAGATTGAATAAATAGTATTTGTACTGCTTAAACATAACAACAAGAACTTAATTTAACAATTTACTATTGATTATGAGACTTAGGTCCTCTGGCAAGTATGATAGAGCTTTTTTTTCCCATCAAAGGTATATTCGAACACTTCTCCTCCACAATAAAAGCATGATCCACATGGCTCATGTTTTTTGATTTGAGCTTCAAAATGAGTTTTTAGAGCCTTCATGTTTGGATCCATGAACAAATCACATTGCTGACAATGATAATAGTCTTTTGGCTGATACCATGAAGCTGAAGCCTGGTCTTCGATTGGTACGGGTTCGAATCTGGGATGAACAGCAAGCGTCATGATGTGACCAATTATTGTACAGGGTTATTCATTATATTTTGACACCCATCTACAGCTCTTATTGCGAGTGATAGAAAAAAACTTTAAATACAAAAGTTTTGGTTATGGGGGTTATGTAGAAAACATGTAGCTTCGTTTTTAATGGAATGTCGATAGTTTATATGATTAAGTTAGTGTTGTGAATATTTGTTGTAGTTTAAAAAAATATATTTTTTGAATTCAAATAGTTTCAAAGTGAATGAACCAAATGCCTACAAACCATATATATTTGAAATCAGATTAAAGAGATCTTTCATTTTAGTCAATAATATACAGGGTGTTCCATTTAAAAAAATATGACTTAATGAATTTTTTCTATGTTATGATTTCGATTTGTTGATTCCGCTATCACCAGAAGATACTACGTGAAAAAAACCAAAACTTTTGTATTTAAAGTTTTTTTCTATCACTCGCAATAAGAGCTGTAGATGGGTGTCAAAATATAATGAATAACCCTGTACATACTTTTTTGATTTCGTCCGACATTTCAATTTAGTATGGTTATCTTTTGGGTGTGGCCAATTCTATGTCAAATTCTGATTTAATGGATTTGCGGTTAATTCAATTTAATTTATGTTTGCTGATAAAACATATTCAACATTTCCAAATATAATAATCTCAAAATATCTTTTGCGGTATTTTTTGAAAATTAATAAAACCTAAAACACATTTCTTTGCATGGTTTATTTGGGGTATTATTTTACATAACTTGTGTGTGTAGGAGCGTTTACCGATATACAGGGTGTCCGTAAAAATAAGATGACAAGTTCCCGTGAACTTTTTTCCTAGAGGCCCTGTCTACGGAAATACGGACCCCGAAAGGACGCCACTGGAAATCAATTTTTCTTGAAAAACTTTTTAACCAGTTAATATAATTTGATGAAAATTTAATATGATAAACAGTTAACATTACCTCTTGAAATACTGTCTTTAAAACATAATTAGCTTGTTTATTTTACCAGGGGCGGACTAGGTTGTGCATTTTAATGCTTACATTTTCAACACCCTGTATGATAAAGACTTGAAAAAAAATGAATTTAGATAGCCTGAACCTTAGGCTACAAAAAAGGTACTCTTGTTCATTATCGATAAAATGAACAGTTTTCCTAAAAAGAATATATTTTTATTGAAAAAATCATCAAAAAAGCCATAATGCAGTGCTGTCCTTGACGATTTTTTTTTTTTAAATTTCAGCCTATATTCTCCTCGAAATGTTTATGGAAATTAATCTGAAAAAACAATGTGAATTCGAAAAAACATAGGTTCACACTTTTTTTTAATAATTTCGTCAAGCTTTTTTCGAGGTTTTTTTCAATAAATATATGATTTTTTCTCGAAAACGGTTCATTTTATCGATAATAAACAAGAGTACCTTTTTTTGTAGACTAAGGTTCAGGCTATCTAAATTTCTTTTTTTCAAGTCTTTAGTCTTTAACATACAGGGTGTTGAAAATTTAAGCATTAAAATGTACAACCTAGTCCGCCCCTGGTAAACTAAACAAGCTAATTAAGGACAGTATTTCAAGAGGTAATGTCCACTGTTTATCATATTAAATTTTCATCAAATTATATCAAGTGGTTAAAAAATTATTCAAGAAAAATTGATTTCCAGTGGCGTCTTTTCGGGAATTTTAGAGATCTTCCACATTTTCCCGGACACCCTGTATAGTTCATTTTATACAGATCGATCTTGTTACCGGTGAGTCAACTTGTACAAAAAATGCTAAAATATTCTGCAGAGTGCAAAAATCAAATGAAAATGGGTATGTAATTTGAAATAAGAAATTAGGACAGACGTCCCTATATACAGAGTGTTCCACTTGAGATGGATACAAGTCCATATCTCAGTTGTTTCTTGAACAATTACGTTAATTTTTGGTGTGAGAATGTATGGGCATAAGAGCCACATTTTCCTCGAGGTATGTCATACTTTAACTCATAGGCGTACTCATAGGGGGAGAAAGAATAGGTGCCCACAAAACCAGCATTCAATACCGTCATTCTTTCCTTTCAACATGAATGGATAATGAAAATCTAATCACCCACCAACACGTAACGTTTTCCTGCCATCTTTCCATCTTTTCTTGCCATGACGGGAAAGATGGAAATGCCCACTAACTTGGCGTTCCAACAGAAAAGAACGCCGGTTTGTCCTCTCGGATTGGAACGTCGCGTCGCGTCGGTTCAACGT
The DNA here is from genome assembly GCA_958502075.1 of Orchestes rusci. Taxonomy (NCBI): domain Eukaryota; kingdom Metazoa; phylum Arthropoda; class Insecta; order Coleoptera; family Curculionidae; genus Orchestes; species Orchestes rusci. The sequence continues at coordinate 36,657,638 of OY293307.1, forward strand.
GACAGGAAAGACGGAATGTGCATTTATCCTCTCATTCCCTACAAACTGGCGTTCTTTCCTTTGAAAAGATGGAATGACGGGAAAGAATGTTAGGAAAAAACGCCGGTCTTTGAGCTGCTAATGACGGTACAGAACGACAGGAAAGAATGACAGTATTGAATGCTGGTCTGTGGGCACCAATTCACCGTCACAGTTGGGGGTTGGTTAGTCTTGGATTCCTTGTTGATTCTTGGATCTTTTGCGAGGGCATTATTTTATGCTTGCTTTCCTCCTGCAAGCGAGCCAGATACTGAAGAAATAATCGGAAACAACGTGGCAGTGGAAATGTTTAGGACAATACAGACCGATTATAACGGAAAAATACCCTCTGTTCACGATAGACACACACGGATATGCTACAAAGCAACACAGCTGGCTCAAATTCGTATCCTTCTACGCATGACGTCAAAGGAAGTGGTATTACTAATACATAATTTGAACAAGTATGCTGGATTCAAATATACAGTGTGTTAATTAAGTATCTGGCCAAACTTCAGAGGGTGATTCTTTGAGTGATTTTAAGGTGAAAAGTTCATATAAACAGGTGTCCATTTCCGCACATTTTTTTTTTGTTATTTTTATTCGTCAAACTGCCCCTTACGACGCCACTGGAAGTCATAATCAACAATCAATTGGTTCTAACTTAGCGTCTTATCATAGTCCATAATACTGCCAAATGTCAACAAAATCGGTCAACAGGTGTTTGAGATATTAATAAATAAATGTAAAAATATATTTTTTTGACACCCTGTATCTTGAAAACTATGCATTTCCGGACACCTGTTTACATGGACTTTTTACCTTAAAATCACTCAAAGAATCACCCCCTGAAGTTTGGCCAGATACTTAATTAACACCCTGTAGATTCAGAGATTTGATTACTTAGTCAGAGGAGTATGAAAAATTAACTGAAACTTTTCAATAAAATATCTTTTGGTCTTTTTTTCTACAAATTTCGAAAACTTGAGGTCTTTTACGCAGAAAAGGTTTAACTAGCTTTGTACCGCTAGGACGCATCATTTTCGAGTAACAGAAATTTGAAGATTACGCTACATTATAATTCACAATATCATGATACCAAAAAATTGGCAAAAAAATCGAGTTGTGATTCCTGAGATATTTTCTGAAAAAAAGTTTCTATAAACATTTGTCGAAAAATGCTTTTCAAGGGACCCACCCCGAAGACGGGTTTAGCTCCATTAGAGAGCACTTATCAACAAATGATTATGGGAACTTTTTTTCACGAAAATACTTCAGAAAGGAATCGACTCACGAATTTATCATCCATTTTTTAGGAAACACTCTGTATTATGATATTGTGATTTTTTAATTCCTTTTTTTCGAAAATGATGTGTCGTGATTTCTGAGCTCTTTTTGAATTCAACATATTCAAATTAATAGGATTTCAACGTTTCAAAATTTTATTTTGAACCGTTTGAAGCGTTAACCGATATATGTACAGGGTGTCCCGTTAAATTTTAGCCATTGCATAACTTTTTTATTATTGATCGTAGAGAAACGTTTAAAAGTTGAAGTAAATCTCACCAGCATTAAGAATCCGTGGTCGAAAAACCCAAAATCGAATCGGAAATAGGAAATGTTGACAGATTCTTGAGTTTTTTAAATGGGACACCCTGTATGTTTTATCTCAGTTCGATGGAGAGTTGTCTCCCGATTCCAAATATACAGGGTGTTTCCTAACCTCTGTGACAAAATGAAAGGGGTGATTCTTCGCTTAATTTTAAGACGAAAATGTGGTATAACTTTTTTTCGAATTTCGCTTTGTTTCCAAAATACAGGGTGTTTATTTTTTTTTTGATTAGTTTTTTATTTTTAATTAATTTATCTTTTACTCGATATTGTTGAAGTTTGGTAACGGTATTTATAGTGATAACGGGCTCATTTTGCCATGAACAAATAAAAATTATCGAATACAGTGGCGTCCCGAGCGGCACTTCAACAAATATTATTGGGAAAAAAATGTACGCCACTGACTTTTTTTGTCATTTTCATTTTTTTCTCAGGTTATTCAACTAAAAACGCAACTTTTTGATCTCTTGAATTTTTATCGTATCTTGCCTAATTTTTGAGATAAAAAATTAAATCTAGTTGAGTGAATTTTGACGCAAAAAGTAATTTTCTAACAAATACAGCAATTAATTATAATCATTTTAATGGAGAATTCAAAAACACTAAATAAATAAAAAAAAATATATAAAAATAAATAATAACAATAAAAAAAATTAAACACCCTGTATTTTGGAAAAAAAGCGAAATTCGAAAAAAAGTTATACCACATTTTCGTCCTAAAATTAGGCGAAGAATCACCCCTTTGATTTTGTCACAGAGGTTAGGAAACACCCTGTATATAGTTTGTGGGGTCTATTTTCAATGGTTCAAATTTTATAGCCACTAATATATCAATGTTCCATGGGTAGTTGAATATACAATGCGGCTCTAAAAGGTCCCCGCCCTCTTTTTGTTTTTAATGTGTGCACCAAAAATTTTGAAACTTGGCATACTTTAATTGCTGTCGAAATACTACTTTTTGATGTTACTGACGTACTTTTAGTATTCAAGATGGCGGTTGGGCGCCATTTTGAAACATTTTTTTCAATGGAAAGGGGGGTCGTGTGACACCTCATTTTGAAGATCCTGATGAGTACTTTATAACCCTTGAATATTGAGTCGATATCTTCAAGGACTACAAAATGGCGGTACATTTAATTACTACATTGATACATACACTTAAAAAAAAAAATCATCAAATTCAATTCTAAAGATGCTGGAAATATTCGTGACATGAAGTTTGGGTTAGGAATAAATGACAAAAATGTCAAAAAAGCATCTTTTGAATTGAACTTGACGTATTTTTTCAAGAAGTATATGTATCAATGTAGTAATTAAATGTACCGCCATTTTGTAGTACTTGAAGATATCGACTCAATATTCTAGGGTTATAAAGTACTCATCAGGATCTTCAAAATGAGGTGTCACACGACCCCCCTTTCCATTGAAAAAAATGTTTCAAAATGGCGCCCGGCCGCCATCTTGAATACTAAAATTACGTCAGTAACATCAAAAAGTAGCGGGACACAACAAAGCGGCCACCCTGTACATATCTATTTTGTTATCGTAGCTATCTAAAATTATACACTGTTTATTATGAGGACATTTTGTAAAACCCAGTGGCGTTGTGAAAAACTTTTTTTTTTCGAATATCATTAAACAAAATTGGAACATCATTATCTTTCTTGAGTGATGATGAATCGAAACTATTAGACTTGACATAAATTGGTTTCTAAAGTACGCCTATGAGTTTAAGTATGATATACCAAAAATAGACGTGATTGTTCCAGAAACAACTGAGATATTGACGTGTACCCATCTTGAGTGGGACACCCTGTATGAGAAAACATTGTTCTTACAAAATCTGTATTGAACCACTTTCAAGTGGTTGACCTAAAAAAAAATATGAATTTTTCAAAAAAGCAGTGACGTACCATAATTTTACCTATAAATATATCAATCAAGTTACTATCCGAGACACCAATGTTATCAAAATATTCAAAATACGCTGAAACGGTTTCTAATTTTAATCTTAAAAACGGAGCAGTATAAAGAAAAAACTGAAAAAATGATTAATTGCTTGATCTGCAAAAAATATAGTCTCCGAAAAAGCAGTGGCGTACTATACAGATAAGAATGTCTATCATGGGGATCTTGGAAACCGTAAGAGATACGAAGATGGTTAAATCAGAAAAAAGTTGCACATTTTCAAGCCTAACAATATGCCGATTTCGTTTTTATTTTTTTTTGACGTTATTTAGAGAGATATGGAAAAACAAGACACTTTCTCATGACCACTTTTCAAGCTCTACAAAACAGCGTTAAGAGATTTTTCGTACGACGTTTCGTTTCGGAGAAACCATCATCAACTTTGTTTTTTTAAATACGGTCCTGGATTTTTTATGACGGATTTTAATGTTCCTTAACCAACATTATTCAAAAAAATTATGTTGATGGATTTTTCCATAAGAACTCATGTGTTAGAGAGAGACAAAAAATAGATTTTTAATAGGATTAAAAACAACCACCTCTTTTTTAATTAGTGCGATACCTTGTTGGGTTAGGAACATGAGAGGCTCTTAAAATCCGTAATAAAAAATCCAGGACCGTATTTAAAAAAACAAAGTTGATGATGGCTACTCATAGACGAAACGTCGGTTCTTCAATTTAATAACGCTATCTTGAAAATGGCAAAAAGTGGCAATGAAGAAGTTCCGTTCATTTCAAAATATCTCTTCAAATGTGGTCAGAAAAAAATGAAAACAATTTTGAAAAATTTCGGTTTTTTCGGACTTGGTCGGAATTTCTTGGCTTTCAAAACGGCATTTTGTTAAGCATCAAAATACGCAACTTTGCCTCCATTTAACCAACCTTGTATTTCTTATCTTTGGCACACTGTATATTTTAGAAGACCCTCTCGGCCGCCACTGGAATGAATGATTTTGTCCCAACCACACAAAATGACGACAAAAAATCGTGACAAATGTTGTCAAAATCATCAAACCGATTTTTCTAAAAACTTTGACACCCTCTATCATGGAAACAAGGCAAATTATGACATAATATGTAAACATGCCCTTTAAACCTTCGTACTCAATAATAACAAACAATAAATACATTGAGTATCAAAGAATAATTTATTTTGCAAAACATTCAACAAACATATCCACGATACATAAAATATAAATTTTTATTAATATCACCATCTCAACAATTAATTGAAACCTTCCAACCAGAGTGCTTTTCGTGGTAATTCTACAAATTTTAGTGCAATCGCCTAAAATCGACATACTGAAAAGGTATTTAAAATCTAACTGCAGCAAGAGGCAGGATTGGGATCTTTTCCCGACCGTTTAGTCACGTTTATTCTCGTAAATTCTTCAGCGATCGTTGGATGAATCCCAACAGTGTTCATCAAAATGGTTACAGTAAGACTTGCCCTGGAAATAAGGATGAGGTGAGTATTGTGTAGTTTTGGATAAGTTCACTACCAGAGGTCTTCATTCACTTCATCTTCACATCCTTACAGGGTTTCAACGCACATCATATAACTTAATCTTGTCATTCTTGGGGATTAAATTTTTTTTAAATTCGCATAACGTAACCACACTTTGTCACAAAATAACGAACCAGTTAAATTGTTGATTAAATCTTCAGAAATCACCTTCATTTGAATTCAAATTTTACACATACAGGGTGTTTCAAATTGCTTGGTTTTTATAATCCCAGCAAGGGTGGCCACCGGCCATATCTCGGAAACTACTGGACCTAAAAGTTCAGGAAAAAAAATATGACCACTAAAGTGGCCACGAGAAAATGCTGGGAAATATTTATAACTTCGAAATTTTTCCGCTAGGGGGCGCAATCAAAGCTTAAATATTAAAATTCGAAATTTCTCCGGAAATTCTCAGATTGAGGTATATCTTTATCAACATGGTTAGAAAACCTAGACAATTTCACGTCTTTTTGGTACAGGGCTCATTGGCGTACCGATCTTCGTGTGAGTAGGGGAAGGTAGTGAAAGTGTAATTATTGTTCAAGTGGCTGTAACTTATAAACGACTTGTCCGATTTTGTTGCGTATAGGCTTGTTTGGAAGATAAATGTGAGTACTTTCGTATATCGTATCCAGTGATGCGTGATTGTCTCCAGAAAAGTTGCTAGAAGGCGTAATTTGAATTAAAAACTGTTATTTTCGTTTCACCGCAAAAATTTAAATGGTACGGTATAATTCTGATAACAGAATCGAAATGAAGATTAAATTAACAAGAAAAAACCTTTAAAAAAAAAAAAAAAAAAAAAAAAAAAAAAAAAAAAAAAAATTAAAAACCTTAAAACATTAAATTTTACATAATTTGGACTAGTTATTATTATCAGAATTATACCATACCATTTAAATTTTTGCGGTGAAACGAAAATAACAGTTTTTAATTCAAATTACGCCTTCTAGCAACTTTTCTGGAGACAATCACGCATCACTGGATACGATATACGAAAGTACTCACATTTATCTTCCAAACAAGCCTATACGCAACAAAATCGGACAAGTCGTTTATAAGTTACAGCCACTTGAACAATTACACTTTCACTACCTTCCCCTACTCACACGAAGATCGGTACGCCAATGAGCCCTGTACCAAAAAGACGTGAAATTGTCTAGGTTTTCTAACCATGTTGATAAAGATATACCTCAATCTGAGAATTTCCGGAGAAATTTCGAATTTTAATATTTAAGCTTTGATTGCGCCACCTAGCGGCAAAATTTCGAAGTTAAAAATATTTCCCAGCATTTTCTCGTGGCCACTTTAGTGATCATATTTTTTTTCCTGAACTTTTGGGTCCAGTAGTTTCCGAGATATGGCCGGTGACCACCCTTGCTGGGACACCCTGTATAGACAACAGATTTTGTGGAATTCGAATTTTGTAAAAAAATCAAGACTAAATCACAAAAATTTATAAAGAAACTGGATCAAATTGTCTTCAAAATAGTCCAAGATTCATTCAATTCGGTCGATTCGTTTGAAAGTATTAGTTTTTAAAGTTTCACGAAGCTTGAAGATGTTGAAAAATCAAATATTTATTACGTAGAGATCTCCACCGTTCAAAAAATCACCAAAATTAATGGAGAAGTTTGATGAAATTTCCTAAAAAATGACGTAAAATTTATTAAAATTTATTAAACGATTATTTATTTATTTAAAAAAAAAAAAAATCGGCCCAGCCGTTCAAAAGTTATGGATTTTTTGTAAAGTTGCAAAAATCTTGTTCATGTTCAAGAAAAAGTTTGAGATTTTGATTTTTTTTTCATGTTTTTGGACCAGATAGAGGTTATAACTTTTCTATTTTTTGAAATTTGCGCCATTTTGTTAGCAAAACACGTAACTTTCTCATGTTTTTGTGAGATTTGTCAAAAAAAATCCTTACACAGGGTGTCCGGGAAATCGTGAGAGATTTCTCGGATTCAAATAGAACATTGAAAAATAAGATGACAAGTTCCCAAAAACTTTTTTCCTAGAGACCCTCTCTACGGAGTTACGGGCCCCGAAAGGACGCCACTGGAAATCAATTTTTCTTGAATAACTTTTTAACCACTTGATATAATTTGATGATGATTTATTATGATAAACAGTGAACAAAACCTCTTGATAAACTGCCCTTAAAACATAATTAGCTCGTTTAGTTTACCAGGGGCGGACTGGGTTGTACATTTTAATGCTTTAATTTTCAACACCCTGTATGATAAAGACTTGAAAAAGCCTGAACCTTAGGCTACAAAAAAGGTACTCTTGTTCATTATCGATAAAATGAACCGTTTTCGAGAAAAAGACATATTTTTATTGAAAAAACCATCGAAAATAGCCATAATACAGTGCTGTCCTTTATGCATTTTAAAAAAAAAAATTAAACCTATATTTTTCTCGAAATGTTTATGAGAATAACTCTCAAAAAAACAATGTAAAATTCGAAAAAACAAAGGTTCAATTTTTTTTTTAAATAATTTTGTCAATGGCACCACTTTGTTATGGCTTTTTTCGAAGGTTTTTTCAATAGAAATATGTTTTTTTTTCTCGAAAACGGTTCATTTTATCGATAATGAAAAAGAGTACCTTTTTTGTAGCCTAAGGTTCAGGCTATCTAAATTAATTTTTTTCAACTCTTTATCATACAGGGTGTTGAAAAATAAGCTAGAAAATGTTCAACCTAGTCCGCCCCTGGTAAACTAGACAAGCTAATCATGTTTAAGGGCAGTATTTTAACAGGTGATGTTTACTGTTTATCATATTAAATTATCATCAAATTATATTAAGTGGTTAAAAAGTTATTCAAGAAAAATTGATTTCCAGTGGCGTCCTTTCGGGGCCCGTATCTCCGTAGAGAGGGCCTCTGGGAAAAAAGTTCACAGGAACTGATCTGTAAATTTGAGCCCATATGGAATTCAAAAAATGAAAAATAAAAAAAAATGTCAAGAAAAAAAAAAACAGACTCTATCAAACTGTTTTCAATTCAAAATGGCGCAATTTTCATCCAATTTGTTCAAAATCTATGGCGTTTTGAAGTTCTAGGAAGTTTGAGGATTTCCAAAATCAAATATTTTTTAATAAGTACATCAAAATCTTCAGGGATAAAAAATCACAAAAATTCATGAAGAAGTTTGCAAAAATTCCTTAAAAAATTACGCAAAATTCATCAAAATCGGTCCAAAAGTTATGAAATATTTTTGTAAAGTTGCAAAAATCTTGTATTATCATGTTCAAAAAAAAGTTTGAGATTTTGACGATTTTTTTTATGTTTTTGCACCTGCCAAGGCTCAAAACTTTTTTATTTTCACCATTTTGTTCGCAAAACACGTAACTTTCTCATGTTTTTGTATGAATTATTGTCATAAAAAAACCCTATGTGAAAATCAAAAGTTGACCAATTAAAATTTTGTAAAAAAAATCAAGATAAATTACAAAAATTCCCTTCAAAAAGGCACAAGCTTCATTCAATTCGGTCAATCTGCTCAAAAATAATAGAGTTACAGTTTGGACCAGCCAGAAAATGTCAAAAAATTAAATATTTTGAATCTCTTGGAAATCTTCAATGATGAAAAATCACTCATTAATCGATCAAGCACCCACAAGACGTCGGTTTTTATAATTTTTTTAATAAATGCATTTGACATTAAATTTCATATTTCAGTTAATAACATAGATAAAAACCTAAAACTGCTCAGAAAAGATGCGAAATTGGCTATAAATCAACTGCCCAAAATATCACGATTGAGATCCCGTTCCAACCGCGTATGAATGATTCCATGCACCATCCTGTTATGAGTTCCAACCTAACGGAACCGTTCGGAAATCGGTTCCTGAACGATTCTTGACTAAAAGTAGGAATTGGTATGACATGCGCACTCTAGCCTAGCACCGCCTCCGAAACACCCTGTATATGTCTACAGAATCTGTTTGGAACCATTAAACTTTTACATACATATTTGAATATTTTCCCAAGCATCAAATTAAAAAGTTGATTGCGGAGTCCATTTATTTGTGAAAACCCTGTACATTCACGCTTTTTCTACTCAATACAATGCTGCCATTGAAATGTGTTTTGTATTGAAAAATTAAAAATCTCATCAAAAATGTCCTATAAAAAAAATGTTTAATATACATCAGTGTTTAGACTAGAACACGAATAAAAAGGAACCAAATTCAAGTAGAAAAGGTCTTATATATGTCCTAGATACAGGGTGTTGAAGGTTTAGAAAAAAAAATCGGATTCATTATTAATAGCCGCCCATAGACAGGCGTTCTTTCCTGACATTCTTTCCTTTCAAAGGAAAGAATGCCAGTTAGTGGGAAATGAGATGATAAATGCGCATTCCCTCTTCCCTGTCACGATGTATCGACGTTCCAACCCGACAGGACAATCCCGCTTTTTTTCAGGATAAAGCAGGAATACATTCCTCTCACATGATTTACCAACACTCTTTCCTCTCGTTATGGCGTCTGAGAGGATTATTAGAAAGATTTGAGAGGGGAGAGGAAAGAATGACGGGAAAAAATGTCGGTATTGAACGCTGGTCTGTGGAGACCTAATATTTAACTTTTTTTTGTCGATTTTGTTGAATTTTGGCAGGCTTACGAAAAAAATTGACAAAAAAATGTGCGCCACTGGCTTTTTTTTGAAAAGGTTCTATTTTTTTCAGATGAAGCAGCTGAGAATACAACTTTTTTATCTCTTGATATTTTTTCTTTTTGGAGAAAACGAAGCTGCTCAATCTGAAAAAGACATAAAATTTTTGAGAAAAGCCAGTGGCGCACATTTTTTTGTCAATTTTATTTGTGAAACTGTCCCTCTGGACGACTCTGGAATTATAATTACCATCTGATTAGCGCTGATTGAACAATGAATAACTTTATCAAAATTCAACAAAATCGGGATAAGGAACTTTGAGATAATAATAAAAAAATCGATATCTGAAAGACCATGTATGTCAAAAAGTGGACAATTTCGTACACATTAATTTTTTTTAGATAGAGCAGCTACGAATACAACTTTTTTGTTTTTTGACCATTTTTTCGTTTTCGAGGAAAAAAAATCAAAACCACTTGATTGCAGGTCGAAAATTGTTAAAATGAAGTGGATTTTATTTTTTTCCTCGAAAACAAAGAGTTACGAAAAAATATCAGGTGACAAAAAAGTTGTATTTTTAGCTGTTTCATCTGAAAAACTATAAAAATTCCAGAAAAAGTCAGTGGCGCACATTTTTTTGTCAATTTTATTCGTGAAACTGTCCCTCGGGACGCCACTGGAACTCATAATTACCATCTAGTTAATGATAATTTAGCGTCTTGTTTTAATGAAAAACTCTGCAAAATTCAACAAAATCGGCAACATTTTTTCTAAATCTTCAACACCCTGTATCTCAAAAACCAGACTTTTTAGGACACATGTTTATTTTACCTTTTCTACTTGACTTTATTTCAGTGATGGATGTTGGAATTACAGCTTATCATCAAGTAACACCCTGTATGCATTAAGGGCGAGGAACAATATTTTTTCCAGAAACGAAAGATTTTCGATATTTTTCAGCCCAAATAACCAAAACCTCGTGAAAAAACTTGGCAACGTTGCTCAGTTGAAGCAATAATTATACTGTCACACTCATAGTTATCTGGAGCCAGTCTACATCAAGTCGTTGTATCTGCCCAAATTTCTCCCCATTGTATCGGTTGCAAAATCACGAATACGCGAATAGTGTTTTTTTAACGCAAAACGAAATTATGTCTTTTATTTTAACTGAAAAGTAACATTTGTGAATTATTTACAATTTGGTTGATATGGAAACAAAGTTTAAAACAACAAACTGGTAGGAATTTTAGTTAACATTTGAGTGCGGTAAAAGGTTACTTTCCGCACGCAAATGAGTGTGCAAAGTGGTTACTCGCTCGTAGAAAAAAAAACATTTATGAATCCGCAAGGCGCTAAAAAAACGATAAGTTTTTTTTTTCTCAAGTAAAATACGAAAAAAAAAGTGACGTCAATATCTTCAAACCTAGATTTTTTAAAATTTCCAGACGATTTTGTTGATAATTATCAAAAAAAAAAAAAAAACAAAGTTGAGACAATTTTTGGAAAGTTATTCCAGTCATACGAACGTACTGAGTAATAAAAAAACGACTCACACCTGATTCATTCAAGTACCCATATATACATATCGTATTATTACCCCATACAAATCACTCAAATAAAACACCAAAATATCAAAGAGTACTCACTTGATGGCAGCAGCAAATCCCTGAATAATCTCCCCAGCATAGGGCCCAATAAAGTGCATACCAATCACTTTCTGGTCCCCCTCCCTCAAAGCCACCACTTTCAAGTAGCAATGTGTGATGTTTTTCTGCGGAATGAAGAATTCGGTGGGTTTATAGTAGGCGTGGTAGATTTCCACGTTGTCTTCACCATGACGTTTGATGGCTTCTTCTTCGCTTAAGCCTTGGGAAAACTCACATTATGGCAACCTGCAAGTTTACTTTGACTTTACATACCTACAGCTCCATACTCTAAAGGAGTAAAAATAGTTGTAGCCACATTATCATAATCCATATTGGCGGTACCACCACCAAATAAGCGTCTGGAGAGCAATCTACCGGCATGAATTGCAACTGGAGTCAACTCGGGTTTTTTCTGAAATCACAATTCATCTTGAGTCGATCTCAAGTTTTTGGGCTTGGCTGAGTACGACTCAAGTCTCACTTACATATAAGACGTCTCCCACAGCAAAAATATGAGGCACATTGGTTTGTTCATTGACAGCGTCGATTTTTTCTCCGTCTCCAGCGACCTCCACCCCAGTGTTTTCCAAGTTCAACTCTTTTGTTAGAGCGCGACGACCAATGGCGAAAAGAACGGTGTCGAATTCGTCACTGCCCTCTACTTGTTGGGTATTGATCCAGGTGACCTTCTTTTTGCCAGATGGTAGCAGTTCTACGGCTTTTATGTTTGTTCTGACAAAAAAAATGGATATTTTGCTAACTTGTTGGGGGTGCATTCAATCTTGAGTTACGCCCAATGTAAACAAAAGCACGCGGCGACTTTCCAGGGTCGTATTCTACTTTATTCTGTCTCAAATGAATTAATTGAATAAATTCATGTATTGATTGAATAATATATAAAAGTAGGGAATATAAGACTAATCTATCAGACTTTACTGCCACTTTTTGGAATAGGAACAGGTCTAGACGACTTAAAATGATGCGCAAAATCTGAGTACAACTCTGATAAATGCCTGTGCGCCGGGTCTGATGATTTATGGGTCTTTCGACCAATCAGAAGGCTGCTCGATATTTCGGATGAGTTGGCAGTTTGTTTTGACGCGGCGTAAAACAAAGTTGAATTGAGTGTAGTTAGTTTTTTCAAATGGAAACCAAAATAAATTTTATTCTTATTAAATAGAGAGTTTTATCGCGATAAAAGAATATTAGGGCTATTTTCCAAAATAAAGTTTTTATGGGCGTTTATTGTATTTTTTTTCTGATTCATGTTTTACCTCAACGTAGTTAATCTATGGAAAGATATTATTTAGCATTAAGGGGATTCATCCGCTCGAAAAAGCACTGCTAGCAAACTCGTAGAAAAAAAAACAATAAATAATTGTGGAAAACAAAACATCAATCATAGGTTTATAAAAGCCAAACTTTTACTCACTTGTGCTCAAACTGAACCCCCTTTTGTGCCATCTCCTCCACCACAGTATTGGCCATTTGTTGATCGAACCCTCTCAAAGGAATCGATCGAATCAACACTTTTGTTTCGTAGCCCAAACCATTCAGGAACCCGGCACATTCCAGACCAATGTAACCGGCACCCACTATCAATGTTTTACCTGGAGCGTGATCCAAACTGAATAGATCATCACTGGTTATGCCTAGTTCTTGGGCATTTGGAATGTCAGGATATCTGAAGATATTATTGACAATTATAGGGAGTAATGACGAATGAAGGATAAACCAACGTACCTTGGTCTTCCACCCACAGCAATAAGAAAATATTTAGCTTTAAGCAAACGTTCACCTTGTTTGGTAACTGTGTGTACCGTATGCGCATCTTTGAACGTACCTAAACCATTAATGTATTCGACTTTCCTGCACAAAATTAATTAGTCATATTTTGTGTGAGATGCGAGAGTACGTACTTATCTCTAAGTTCTACCCTGGTTACCCAGTTTACGGATTTAATGTGTCCCTGCACAGCGTCCTTTAAACTTTCCCAGTTGTGACTTATATTGTCACCTACTTGCCAACCGTAGCTTTTTGAATCCTGAAAACAAATAAACAATTCACTGGATACTCGTGATTTTTATTACAAGCCGGCAACGTTGGATCTATCGCTGTCTTTTTCCAGTTGATAATAAGCTTGATTCAACCAATAAGTTTCGAGTGTCCAGACCAATCTAATTTGGTGTTTCCGATAAATTAAAATGGTTGATTTATTAAAAAAAAACCTGTTATATCTGGAGTACAATTATGCGGAAGTCACAACGTCGCACTTCTACTGCCGTGTTATTATGCTCATTCTAGCCGTTCAATGTTCAAAGGAATATACTGTGGCTAACGATACACTACAAGCCATGGTGCCTTCAGCGGTCACGTGACCATCTTAGGCTTAGGGTTAACATTTATAGATTTTTTTACGATTTCTTCAGCTTTCAATTTACAATTTTTCAAAATTTAAAACTCATCAAGAACGCCATCAAATCGAAGGCTACCCATTCTTACTCTAATTTGCACTAGAAAAACATTGATCATAACCAACAAGCCGGTAAATGAACACGTTTGTCATTAAACTTTGGCCTCGGATGGTCACGTGATTTTTACCCGCCATATCCGTCTTTTTCGCCTAAATTTTGACAGTTTTGGGTGCTAAACTGTCAAAATTTGCCTCTCTGCTGTGACTGCTGAGAAAAATGAATAGGAACAAGAACAAGAAAAAAATCCTGTTGTTCTTCAAATTTCCGGTTATTTCAGAATCCAAACTCCCTTGACATTGTATTTCTCTAATAAGCTAAAAATATGATTTTCCATGTCGTCAGCCTTTAAATAAATATATGACACCATTAACATTATTAGTTTATCGAATTACAACAGGAACACTTTTACTATCCAAACATACTTAGTTCGATTAATATTTTCCTGCTATTTTTCCTGACATGCTAGGTTTTAATAAATGATGGTCAGACATGAAAAGTGGTGAAAAAAACTCGCCTCTGGTACACTCTAGGACCCCTTTCTAATGAATTTATTGAAAGATATCGTGAAATCTTGTACGTTTGTGCAAAAAAATTTATGGAAAAAAAAAAAAAAATTATTGGAAAAAAAAAAATTGTGTTAGTTGGGTTAGTTGGACATCATCTCTCTATATGGTTTCGGTTTCAATTCACTCTTGGGTTAGTTTGGGTTAGTTAAGTTGCTAGGTAGCGAAAAAAAAAACGCGACTTTTGCAGTGTCGTATTTTCTTCAAAACCTCATATTCCATAAATTTTTTTGTTCAAATCTCCTTTATAACCTATTCTCTATCTATTGTATGAAAAATAAAGTGCGAATTCGTGGGGTCCTAATATGTACCAGACGAGACGACGGCTCTGGTACACTTTAGGACCCCTCGAGGACTTTTGAAGTGTCTTGTTTTTTTCAAAACCTCATATTCGTGGGGTCCTAATATGTACCAGACCCAAAAACTCTCTTGTGCTTAACTTCACCAAGGCGAGATTGATAAAATGAAATTCAATTTTTTCCAAAAATACAAAACTCACATGAATAGCTTCACCCAACAAGGCAGCTTGATGCATCAGTTTTTTCGGAATACATCCTACATTGACACAAGTACCACCCAAACCCCATTTCGCACCCAGCGGTGTTGGTGTCACATAGTCCAAGACTGCCACTTTGGCGCCCAGATTTGTCGCCTCTTTGGCGGCAGCTAAACCTCCTGAACCGCCGCCAATGACCACAAGGTCGTATTCTTGATCACCTAGAATAGATATAGATTGATAGAAACAACAATCTTTTTTTACTCACACATAACGTTTTATAAAAAGTCAAAGTAAATGCACTAGGAAACATAATGGAACAAAAATGTCACTCACTTTTTATCATTAAAGCTTTTTTTTTCTTGCCACATGTTACGCTAGCATCACAGTTTTCAGGGGGATTCATTTTGATATAAACATAAAATAAATGTACGATTATTTGACATTTTTTGTCAAAGTATTATCAATTGAAGGGGGTGTTCAAGATTGGGTGTAGAATAGTGTAGAAACGCGTTAGTGTAGATATTCTAACCTAAAAAATAGACAAACATTTCACAAATTCCGACGGTTTTTTCCACACTGATTTTTCATTCCAAGTGGCGGCTCGAGGTTAATTTAATAGGGAGGTCAAAATGATATGATTTGAAAGAAAAGCAAATAAATAAAAAAAATAAAAAATAAATAAACAATCCGATCGTAAAATAAAATCAATAGAAATCTATCAGCATCAGCTGACTTGACATTACTCGACAACCCCTCAAAATGTGTGACGAAGAAGGTAGACGTTCGAAAACGGAAGCGTAGGTCGCAGATTAACCCCGTGCCGATGTGGGAGTTGTCTTGGTCAATGCCTAACATAAAATTTTTTTTTTTCATTTTAACACACTGATTTTACGCAAATCACTTTTTTCTCTCTGTCTGCCTCCAGCCGCTTTTTCGTGAAAGTTGAATTTTGACCCAAATAATCTGTGCAACGCTTGAGATGTGTTGGTGAGCTTTTTTCGGGTATTATAACGTGCGCGCATTATGGGATGTATCAATAGAAGTTTTTGTTGATAGATATTATTAAAGTAAATTAACATGAAATCTTGATTATTTGAGAGGTCAATGACCATTTGACCCTATTGTAAAGCCGCCGTTGGTCACACCTCCTCTTGACCTGGTGTAACTAGAGCAGTAATGTGCATCCTACACTGATATAACAAACACGCTACACTGTTTGCATTGACCGCGTAACAAACGCCGCAAAAAAAGTGTAAACTCGTGTGCACTAGTGGAGGATAACAAACAAACCTTTTATTTATAAATAAATGATTAATGAAATGGAATTGCAGAAAATATTCAAGGACAATGATTTTAACAGTAATTTGAAATAATTGGGTGTAAAATTGACCTCTAAAGCAAGGTTGATCAACTAGGTGAATTTAATTTTTGCGATGCGGTACTGTCGGATTTGGTTTGACCATTTTGTGTAATGAGTGACCCTGAACTATTTTCAAATTTGATCAAATTTAAAACAAAAAAATAATGTTATCTCAGATTTTAATATGATGTCATACTTATCACACGTGGTCATTAGACAGTTGAATGAGTTATCTGGTAATCTAATCAAATTAAATGGAATATTGTCAAGTATTTACAGGAAACTAGAAAATTGATACTGATACTGAACAGAATTACAATACCTACATGTTAATGTAATAAATTGTTGCCCTCAAACGGTTCATTTTATCCTAGAAGCTCATGTTCGACACTTTTATGATGTTTAAAAAAAATATACAGGGTGTTACTTGATGGTATGCCATAATTTTAAGGCGGAGTTCCTGGATAAATTTTAAGACGAAAAGGTCATAAAAACTTGGATTTTAAAATGTTTGGTTTTTAAGATAGAGGGTGTTAAAGATTTATTTTATTTTCAGTTTTCAATACAATTTTCCAAGGACGGTTTGAGATATTGAGCTGAATTTTGCCACAGGATATTATGGTATAGAAACATACTTTTTTTTGTTTTTATTTTATTTCAATTTTATTTTTTTTAGACCCAAGTTTATATGACCTTTTCGACTCAAAATTTATCCAGGAACTCTCCCTTGAAATTATGACATACCATTAAGTAACACCCTGTATATTAAAAGAATAGATGGATTTTATTTAACGACTTTTGATGCTTATTCAAGATCCATCAACCTTGTTGCAACAATTTCATCAGTTTGTGAGCTGATACAGGGTAAATTATGAATCGATGTTCGAAAACTATTTTCACAGACACACTTTTAATTTGAATTTTTCATATTTTTTTCCGTTCATCCACATGATGCTTCCAAATTGTGCATACGACGTTTCGTATTCGGGAAACCACTATCAGCTTCATTCTTTTGAAAACGTTTTTTTTTTCATTATCTTGGAAAGAAGTTCCAATTTTGTCAATTTTGGTCACTGTAACTTTAAATAAAAAATGAACTGTATCTACCTTATACATCGAACATTGAACCTCTAGAATAAGCATAGCACCCCGAACGTACACGATTTGTTTGAGTCGATAACATTCGGTTTTTGTTTATATTTATGTAATGTTATTTTGACACATTTGTGATAAGATCTCTATCATCCAACCGTCCATGAAGAAGCTCCACAAATACAGCACTTTTTTGGTATAATTGCCACACTAAATCCTCTATTCTAGCACAAATAAATCATTTTTAACTGGAAAGTGACAACAACCGTCACTTTGAAGCATCTATCAACGTCATGGCAACGCCTTTCAAATAGCTCGATTGATGCCCAACGTTGCCGTTTGTGAGATAAATTCCTCTTATCAACTTTTTAGTGTAAAAGATCAAGAAAAATCGTTCGAATATTCAACGATAAGTAGTAATAGCGATAAAAAAGGCTACACACTCCTTGAATATTGAAGAGGAATACATTTACTTTATGAGAGTGAACTTCAAGTCATTGTTGTTGGATTGGTGACAGAAAGTCTGGCGAAAGGAAGTAAATATGGCAAACCAGGAGCTTGCTTTTCCCCTTTCTCCCCATGTTTACATGGACATGTTCGACTCACACAATATTGTTTGATTATGTTCCAAGTGGTTCAATATTCGAAGACCTTATACAGGGTGTCCGGAAATTACGCGTCAGGATTTTGTTGGGCGATTCTACATGAAAAATTAATGCAACAAACTTCTATACAATTTTTTCAAAAACTCAAAATTAAGGAAGATACAGGGTGTTAAAAAATATTTTTTTTTTCTTATTTTTTTTAATAACTTTTTTTCTAGTGTAATGATTTTCGCCAAATTTTGCATGCATGTCACTAGTGTTTCTTTGTATTCACCCTATTAATTTGACGCTAGTCGTCAATGACAAAAGGCTGAAGCTGTCCTTCACCTTAGGAAAATTACTTAGAACTTTTTTGTTTTAATCTTTTTATAAATTTGGATGTCAAATTAGTAAAGAGCATCAAAATATTTTTTAAAAAGGTGCTCGTGTTGCATCATCGTAGAATTAACGGTTTCCGAGAAAAACGACTTTGAACATTAACCGTACCTTAAATAATTAAAAATTCGTACTTTGAAAAAATTTTTGAAGTTTTTGAAAAAACTGTATAGAAGTTTGTTGCATTAATTTTTCATGTAGAATCGCCCACCAAAATCCTGACGCGTAATTTCCGGACACCCTGTATATATAATATATATACATGACATATCTACCTACCTAAATCTTATTTATCATCTTATCTACTACGACCCCCCTTTCCATTTGATTTTCACGTTTTGAGTGGCGCATACAGTTCATTTTTTATTTATGGCCGATTGCACCAACCTATTTTGAAGACACTTAACGCTAAGGGACCCTTAACTTGACAACTTTACATGCAAATATGTCAAGTTAAGGGTCCCTTAGCGTTAAGTATCCTCAAAATAGGTTGGTGCAATCGGCCATTAAAGTTACAGTGACGGATCAAAATTGTAGGTTAAAGGTTGGCAAACATGTTTTATCCCGAAAGTCATAAATTGAACTGTGATTCGTTTTATTTTGCTATTTTTAAAATGTATTTGATTTGATAGAAAAAAAAGTTCGAGAATAGACAGTAATGATAATTTTCAAATTGATGATCAAAACCCTTCTTCAATCGAGAAATAAAATTTAGAATCAATTTTTTTATTTTTATATTCCAATTAACTATAAAAGTGTTGTGGAGAGGTTTTTTTTATGATAGATTTGAATACCTATCTTAAGTTTATTGTATTATTGTACCTATTCATGTAAGATTTTTTTTTTTTTTCGTTTGTGCGTCCGCGATACACTCAAATATATTTTTTGTTTCTCACTGTAAATGTATATTTTGACATACATTTTATAAAACAAAGATTTATTGTACTTGTTTAATGGTAAAAATTTGAATCAAAACTTTTCGTTTTATTCGTATCTATTTTTGGATTTGATCCAAATTTGAATCTGAAAATTTAATTCATCAAATATAGAGTTTCCCTATCAGTTTTTTGACACCCAGGACATCCAAGACCTAAAACCCGGACTTAAGTAATACAAGAACTTACTTATTTATTTTGAGTAAAAGTTAAACTTAAATTTACACTTATTATAAAAAAACTAAGACAGAACAAAAAAAAGGAACAAAGATAGAAACAGAAATGCAAAACAGGAACAAAAAAAATCAAGCAAAAAAAATCGATTTCATAAAAAAAAGGTGCCAAATACCAATTTTAATGAAAATCATTTCCTTGTTTTATTTGATACTTTTCTGACTTCTGAATTTGATTAAGGACAGATATATTTTGGGGTGATAAAATGAAAATGTAAAATTACCGCAAGTTGAGAGAATCCTGGGGAATTCCCGAGTGCAAACCAAAAACACTCGACAAAGATGGGCAAAACGAAAGTACAGGGTGATTCACTATATATTGACCCCCCCTCTAACTCATTTTTAACAAAGTCTACAGAAAAAAGTTTGATACAAAAGTTGTTAGGATTATACCAAATTTTTTAAATCTGGCAGTATCATCGATACAGGGTGTCCCAGAAGCTTTCCACAGCACCCAGCTTTGAAATTTCAAATGGGATGCCCTTTATTTTATTTTGTTTTTGGATTCCTCATTGAAGTCTGAGTCAAATCTGTGTATGGTGTATCTATTTTATCTTCGGCCGTTTTTGAGATAAATGCTGTTGGATTTTGTCATATTTTTAGAGCCACAATTCATAATAAAGCGTGAGCCATTTAAAATGGAAAGCAGCGGTTTTTGAACTAATCTAGAATTGTTTTTTATCTTTTATGAGGTAGACTTAAGCTTCAAAGCAATCTTTATTCAATATACAGGGTGTTTCAGAATAACATGCTAATAATAAAGGGGGTGATTCTTGGGCTCATTTTAAGAAAAAAAATTCATATGAACGTATGTCCTAAACGCCTTAACTTTTGAGATACAGGGTGTCAAAGTTTTAAAAAATAGATACTTTTTTTACAATAACTTTGTCATTACTGTAGATATCTTTATGAAATTTGAGTCATGTATTTTAGGCATTAATACTCATTCTTTGATGCACCAACAATCAACAATTTAATTATTCTGACCAGTGCCGTCCAGGCGGGTTTTGGTTTGCATATTTTTTGGGAAAAAAGTTAAGGCGTTTAGGACATACGTTCATATGAATTTTTTTTCTTGAAATGAGCCCAAGAATCACCCCCTTTATTATTAGCATGATATTCTGAAACACCCTGTATACAGGGTTTTTCACTTAAAACTCCGCACGTCAATATCTCGGAAACGAATAGGAATATTTGATTTATGTAAAAAGTAGTCAATGTATGGGGTCGAGTAGTTATTTTTCACAGTTGAAAAAATTCGACGCCTACCAAGAGTGAAGCGTCGCGACGCATCGAAAATATCAATCGATTGCCGGGGCTTTAAAATTACGCGCATGCAAAAGTACGAGTTATTTATAAACTTTTTTGTTATTCAGTTGAACTCATTTATTGTACTCAGTTTTGAGATATACAGTGTGTCAAAGATAAGGATGTCTATCATGGGGATCTTGAAAACCGTGAGAGATACAAGGTCGGTTAAATGGAGGCAAAGTTGCGTATTTTGATGCTCAACAAAATGCCGTTTTAAAAACCAAGAAACTCCGACTAAGTCCGAAATTATCCGAAAAAAACCGAAATTTTTCAAAATTGTTTTCATTTTTTTCTGACCACATTTGAAGAGATATTTTGAAATTAATGGAACTTCTTCATTGCCACTTTTTGCCATTT
Source organism: Orchestes rusci (assembly GCA_958502075.1). NCBI lineage: Eukaryota > Metazoa > Arthropoda > Insecta > Coleoptera > Curculionidae > Orchestes > Orchestes rusci. Next base: position 36,678,813 of record OY293307.1, read on the forward strand.
ACAAGATAGCGTTATTAAATTGAAGAACCGACGTTTCGTCTATGAGCAGCCATCATCAACTTTGTTTTTTTAAATACGGTCCTGGATTTTTTATTACGGATTACAAGAGCCTCCTATGTTCCTAAACCAACGAGGTATCGCACTAATTAAAAAAGAGGTGGTTGTTTTTATTCCTATTAAAAATGTATTTTTTGTATCTCTCTAACACATGAGTTCTTATGGAAAAATCCATCAACATAATTTTTTTGAATAATTGCGATACATTGTTGGTTGAGGAACATAAGAGGCCCTCAAAATCCGTCATAAAAAATCCAGAACCGTATTTAAAAAAACAAAGTTGATGATGGTTGCTCATAGACGAAACGTCGGTTCTTCAATTCAATGACGCTATCTTGTAAATGGCAAAAAGTGGCAATGAAGAAGTTCCATTCATTTCAAAATATCTCTTCAGAAAAAAATGAAAACAATTTTGAAAAATTTCGGTTTTTTTCGGATAATTTCGGACCTAGTCGGAATTTCTTGGCTTTCAAAACGGCATTTTGTTAAGCATCAAAATACGCAACTTTGCCTCCATTTAACCGACCTTGTATCTCTCACGGTTTTCAAGATCCCCATGATAGACATCCTTATCTTGGACACACTGTATATCTCAAAACTGAGTAGAATAAATGAGTTCGACTGAAAAACAAAAAAGTTTATAAATAACATGTACTTTAGCTTGCGCGTAATTTCAAAGTCCCTGCAATCGATAATTATTTTCGATGCGTCGCGACGCTTTACTCTTGGTAGGCGTCGAATTTTTTTTACTGTGAAAAATAACTACTCGACCCCATACATTGACTACTTTTTACAGAAATCAAATATTCCGAGATATTGACGTGCGGTGTTTCAAGTGAAAAGCCCTGTATATCAAGATACAAATCCAGAATTTAGAATTTTTCATAAAATTGAACAGCATTTATCTGGAAAGTGGCAAAAGTTACGATAGATTCATTTTATATCGATTCGATTTATCAGAATTTAACGTATGATCTGAAAATAAAATTAAATACAGGGTGTCTTTTCTAAAATTTTAAAGTTGGGTGTTGTTAACAGCTTTTGTGACACCCTGTATTGATGATACTGCTAAATTAACAAAATTTAGTATAAACCAAACAACTTTTGTCTATTACTTTTTTCTGTACACTTTGTATGGAGTATGGAATGAGTTAGAGAGGGGGTCAAAATATAGTGAATCACCCTGTACAGGGTTTCTCTTTATATATTGACACCCCCCTTATCTTTTTTATTTGACGTTTCTGAAAAAAGTGTCTCGAATAAAAGTTTGATGATTTCAAGTAAATTTTTCAAAAAACTCCATTTCGCATATACAGGGTGGCTCAGAAGTCTTTTTGAATTAATTCGAAAAATTCTCATTTGACGGACTTTTTCCAACCCTGTTTTTCAGACAATTTTCCATTAAAATACATGAAAAATGGTAAGTGATTTGGGAAAATAATAAGGACAATTGTTTTGAAAATATGTGACAAGATTTTGATCGAATCGAACAATCACCCATTAAAAAATTCATAACTCAAAAACTACAAGAGATAGGATTTTGATTTTTGCACCAGTGGATTCTTTGGACAATTTACCATTAATAAACATGGAAAAACATACCAAGTGATTTGGGAAAATCATGAGTAAAATCATATTAAAAATATTTTGGTTATCAAAGCCAAAAATTAACAAAAAAGGATATTTTGACGGGGTAACTTCGGATAAGCACAAAAACATACAAATAATCAGATACAAAACGATTTCTTCATTAGAATCCACCGTTATGGGTTATTAACCTCAGGAATTGAAACCAGCCTCAAAAATATTTCTACTTAAACCACTCAATCTGCAGACGAAATCTGCCTTATCATCTCATTCTCATCACAACCACTCCAACAAAATCATAGAAAAACGAGGTTGATTGATTGAAAACGAAGGTTAACCAAGATTGCACAACCATCAGTCAATGTCGTTACTTTTACTTACGGCTTTGGCTGGACCACCGCACACCAACACTAATTCGATTTTTAACCAAAAGAAAAGGCTGCTTTCTAAACAAGATGACATTTTTGAAAAAACCTGACGCCATATTTGCTAACCTCAATGACAGATCGACAACTGCTTGACGTGAATTCAATCAGTTTAAACTTTGAATTTCCAAAATGCGGAGTGTTTTAATTACGGGCTCTAACCGGGGATTGGGATTGGGACTGGTTAAACAGCTGATCAAACATTCAGTTAAAAACGTTATTGCAACTTGCCGGAATGTGGAAAAAGCTTGTGTAAGTGTACTTACCAATTGGGGCCATTATTTGATTGACGATAACAACCACAAATAGCACAAAACTTTTGTAACTCGTGTAATAAACAAGCGCGAAAATTGTCGTCTTTCTCGGTCGAAAGTTGAACGTCAAATAAATAAATGGCAAAGTTTTGCGGTGTTGTCGTTTGTTGTCTGGCTATGATGTCATCAGCGGCTGAATGTTCTAGGCGCATTCGGTGGATTGATGCGTCATTAAAATGACTGGCAAAATTCGATTTTTTGTGAAATAAGTGGATGAAATCGCGTTATTTGCATTGTTATGGTTGGAGTGTGCATTTTTGTAGACATCGGTGTCGGTGGATTCGATAATAGCCTAGTTTACACCGCCAACTTAGTCCGCGGACCAAGTACTAAATTCGATCTATATCAGAACCAAATATTTAGTTGGAATGGTATAAACTGTCGCGGACTAAGCTGGTCCGCTCTTGGTTCGGTACTTGCCAGCAGGTGTACCGAACTAAATTTGGTTCGATCTCGATCAAAATTATGGGGTTATGTTGATTGTGATTATTGTGAATTGTGTTGTTTCTGAGTTTCTAAGGCAATCTGAGCGTACTAACTTATATTTTTTTGGTTACGAATTGTGTTGATAAATAATTTCGACATTTGACGAATTGCGCGCGTACTCATTCAGTTCACGCGTTGCAAGACGGTGTGAACGGGCGAGAAGCAAGCAGAGCTGTCGGTAATTGAATTACAATAATTGAAAAATGTAATTCAACTACTTTTTGGTAATTGAATTACTTTAATTCAATTACTTTTCAAAAAGAGTAATTGTAATTGTTTTTTCAATTACTGAGATAAAGTAATTGTAATTAGTAATTGGTTTCAATATATCGCAGATAATTCAATTACTCAAAGAGTAATTTAATTACTCGAAGAGTAATTCAATTACTTGAAGAGTAATTCAATTACTCTTCGAGTAATCCAATTACCTTCAGAGTGCTTCAATTACTTTGAAAAGTAAGTCAATTACACGAAGAGTAATTCAATTACCTTCAGAATGCTTCAATTCCTTTGAAAAGTAATTCAATTACTTTGAAAAGATATTGAATTACTTTGAACAGTAATTGAATTACTTTCATATCTGTTAGTGGAACCGCTTTTTGCTCGAGACGTTCGGTTTTCGGTTTGACTTTTGCCGTTGTAAACGCCGTGGCGTTCTCCGTGGAAGTCTTGAATCTTGATTTATAGGGATGGCAAAAATATATCGATGTATTTGATATATCGATTTATTTCGAGAATATATCGATAAAATTATATCGATATCGGTCTTGCGATATATCGAAAAATATATCGATATTTCGTGAAATATATCGACTATCTCATCACGTTCTATTCATCTTGAAATGAATCCTTGACAAAAATACACAAGATACGTTGATGCATAATATAGGATCTATCTAATAAAACTGTAATTCTGCAGTCTGCTCTGTCGAGATTATCGAGAAGCCTCTGTCGGTGTTGCCACTGCAACTGTTCGTTGTGTCATTCGTGTCATTTCACGACAAGTGTGTTTGTTATGCTCCACTATTACACACTTTTCTACACTACAATACTCAGTGTGGCTTTGTTTGTGAAATGTTTGTCTGTTTTTTAGGATAGAATATGTTTACTAGTTTAGTGAAGATATTCTATCCTAAAAAACAAACAAACATTTCACAAACAAAGCCACACCGAGTGTTGTAGTGTAGAAAAGTGTGCACTAGTGACGCATAACAAACACACCTACTGAATAGTGTGTGAACTGTGAACTTATCCTGGTATTCTTGACGTGACGTGTTGATAAACAATATCAAAATTAGTGATAAGAAAATATGAATTTGAAATAACTTTGATATTATTTGTATAAATAACTTATTTTTGAATAAAAGATTTTTTAATTTTCAGTTCATTTTGTTGATTTTATATTATTTGACATTATCCCACTTGGTACCTACCTATTTTATTTTATATAAAATACTAAAAATTAATCATAATAACGCACAGTGCGATGTTAATTCGAGCACTAAAATAGTAATAATACATGAATTCATCTAAAAATATCGATATGTCGGAAATATCGATATTTTTCATCCGATATATCAAGTGTATCGATATATTAATGCGATACATCAGATGATTCGATATATCGATATATACATTATTTTTGCCATTCTTGAATCTCTTGAACTGATGTGAGTGTGGCGGTAGTTTAATAGTCGGCCATTGTTTTTTGGTCACGTGACTGCCAGTTTGATAAAGGTTTGATGGTCACATGATTTGGATTTATTCTGTCTATATTGAATGAGAGAACGATAGGGGGGGAATTTTTCTTCATATTCCTGGGCCTGGGGGAATTACATATTACATTGCAAAATTATTCAACATCGCCGCATCCATTGCTCGCCGGTTTTCTTTGAGTATATTATATGATCAAAGACAAACATAAAATATCAATATAATAATTCATCATATTTCATTACACTAGATAGTGTATGTATTGTTTATTGTAATTTGGGAAACCACATACATAGATATACCTACCTTGTTTACACATAAAGATGACGGATGATGATGAGAATGTGAAGAAATATATAACAGTTTGCACTTTTTCACATAAACACCCCAATAAATGACAATTTTCTGAAATTAAATGCATAATTTGATAGTAGGCCATGAATAACAATAATAAACAACTAAATCTTCTTAATGTATGTACTATAAATATACAGGGTGTTCCATTTAAAAAAATCAAGTTGGGTCCGATAACTTTTTGACCTTACCCTGTATACTAATTCCGTAGGCAGAATCGAGTTCTACGGGAAAAGTTATATAAGAAACAGTTTTCACATTTTCCATAACTTATCTGATAGTTTAGATACGAGGGGTACCTTAAAATCCAACATTTTCAGTTTAGCCCTGTATCTTAAAAACTAATAAGGCTATGCAAATTTTGTTAACGACATCTACAGTATCACGAAAAAGTAGCACACTGTCGCGAAAACCGCAACCTTCTATCTATAAGAATAACGGAGATACCCTGCAAAAGTACCCAAAATGGGACACCCTGTACATACTTATCAAATTACTCAAATATAATTTTCCTAGAATTTGGGTAATTCAATTACTTTTCAGGTAATTCAACCACTAAAAAAGTAATTCGATTACCAAAAAGTAATTCGATTACTTTTAAAAGTAATCGAATTAAAATCAGTAATTGGCATGTGGTAATTTCATAAAGAATCAATTACTTTTGGTCGTAATTGGTAATTGAACTACTTTTGTGAGTTGTTTTAGTAATTGGTAATTGAATTACTTTTGTCATACTCAAGGTAATTGGTAATTGTAATTGAATTACATTTTAAAAGTAATTGCGACAGCTCTGGAAGCAAGCATTGGTCCTACCGTACTATCCCCACTCACTTGGTCCTATCGGACCAAACTAAACGAGTTATTGTTAGCCTAGTTTACACCGACAACTTGGTCTGCGGACTCAGTACTAAATTCGAACTATATCAGAACCAAATATTTGGTTCGAATGGTGTAAACAGTTGCGGACTAAGCTGGTCCACTCTTGGTTCGGTATTCGCCAGCAGGTGTACCGAACTAAATTTGGTTCGATCTTTATCAAAATTATGAGGTCATGTTGATTGTTATTATTGTAAATTGTGTTGGTTCTGAGTTTCTAAGGCAATCTGAGCGTAGTTTACTTATGTTGATAAATAATTTTGACATTTGACGAATTGCGCGCGTACTTATCTAGTTCACGCGTTGCAAGACGGTGTGAACGGGCGAGAAGCAAGCATTGGTCCTACCGTACTATTCCCACCCACTTGGTCCTATCGGACCGAACTAAACGAGTTATCGGTGTAAACTGGGCTAATGATATGCTATAGATAGGTGTATATTCAGTGTATAATACAAGCCTGTCGATTAAACATAATAGGTGTGTCTGTTATGCTCCACTAGTGCACACTTTTCCACACTACAACACTCAGTGTGGCTTTGTTTGTGAAATGTTTGTCTGTTTTTTAGGATAGAATAGCTTCACTAAACTAGTAAAGATATTCTATCCTAAAAAACAGACAAACATTTCACAAACAAAGCCACACTGAGTGTTGTAGTGTAGAAAAGTGTGCACCAGTGGAGCATAACAGACACACCTAATAATACAGGATGTTACTGAAAATGACAGGCGAATAGGCGTTCAAGTAAAAAAGAAATATACAGGGTGTTTCATAATTATTGCGAAAAAATTCAAGGGGAGTTTTTCCGCTTGAAAATAACAAGAAAACTTCCGGAAATGCTTGATTACAGAGCTACAGGGTGTTGAAGTTTTATCATTATTTTTGTTTTTCTAAATAGTAGGTATTTGCACTAATTTCGATATTTTGCTGTAAATTGGCGTTTGGGAGTTTTTTGTCATGCGGAATTCGAATTTGATCTTAGTATGGCTCTAACTTGTAGAGAGCGCTACCTACACTCATTTTTCCAATTATTAACAGCCGTTACTTTTTTGGACGTACCTGCATGTATTATATTTTTAAGTCAAAAATCAGATTTCTTCATCATTTTTACGCAGAAAAAGTATAAAAGTATTTATCGGTACCCTAGAAGCAAACTAAGTTAAGTCACAAAACATAGTTCTGAGAAAAACGATTTTAAAGATATTTTTTGTGGTGATTTCTAATTAACTTTGTTATTTTTAAACCTATGGTTTTCATATTTGGCATATGATTAATCTATTTGGTGACTGTTTAAAATTTGAAAGACTTATTTCTGCGTAATTTATTATTTTTTTTATATGGGACTTAACCATTGACTTTAAATACTAGACTTAACATAGTTTGCATATTAGAAAAAAATATTATTCAGGACTTAACTTATGTTAAGTGCATTGCTTCCTTTCCTTTCCTAAGTCACATTTTATCCAAGATCCAAACAATGTTAAGTCCAAAGATACCATTAAGCATTAATTCGAGTAAAGAGTAGTTATTTATATCAATAAAATTATGCAACATATTATTTTATTTATTATTTTCAAACACACACCATGAAATACAACATGAAAGATAAAGAATACATTGGGATTTGAAACAATGATGTAAGCAACTGAAACTGTAAATAATATTAAGTCACATTTTATCCAAGATCCAAATAATGTTAAGTCCAAAGAGAGCATGCGACCATGTGACTTAACCTCATTAAGCTCAGGACCAGCTTTGGACTCAATTTAGTGTAAAATAGGCTATTTTTTTTGTTTGTAAAGATAACGTAAAACAAAAAAGAGCAGATGATAGAACAAAATATTTTAAGTAACTTAACATATTTAACTCAAAATTGACAATTTTGGACTTAACATAGTTTGCTTCTAGGGTACAGATATATGGTTAAAAGTCGCTAAGTGCAACCATTTTCAAATACAAAAATATCAAGAAATTCTACTTAAAAAAATGACATTGAAACATTTTTCGTCATACTCGTAATTTTTGACATTATGACATAAACTTATACAAAACAGTGACGACAATATTATTCATCCACCATGTTTTCGCAAAATAATTATGACGGGTATTACCGAACATATACTAATATCGCTAAATTTATGAAAGAACGTCACATCTTGATAAATTGGCTTTGACTTTTTTATACCTACATTCAGGTTTCAAAAAAAAACAGACTTTTTTATGAATAATCGTCATATTTGCAACTCTGATGATTCGTTTATAGGTAGCGCATAAAAGTCATTATGCCTCTGTCAAAATCAAGTGTCATGCGGATGAACGGTAGTTGCCAACCATTTCGCGAGTAAACCTGTATCCCGTTTTTGCATGTTATGAAAAAATATACTAAAACACCCCGTATATAGGAAACGGGGCACTTCCGGTCATGGGTTCCTCTTCTCAAAAATCTTATTTATAGTTCCTCTATTTGCTGTATAAGGGACGATCTGTAGAGTCATAGTATTATCAAATATGAATTTCTTATGTCAAAAATACCATGAATGCCGATTTTTGATAGATTATCAGAAATATTATGAGATTTATTTAAATAAAACTAAAATAGAAACTTTATCTTGAAAACCATTTCCCGACCATTGTTTATAATGTGAAAAAAAATCTTATTTTCTAATTCAAATTATTCGAACGTTATTTCCGGACACCCTGTATAGTTGTATAATATTGGAAACATTTCAATGCAATTCTGAAACCAAAATTTTGATGCTAAAAATAAAAACCACAATCATCAATATATTTAAAAACCACATAATTAGTTTTAATATCCATACTTATGCTATAACCCAGAACTTGACCGTCATTTGGCCTTCTGATTTGCATGATTCATAAAAATTATTGATTCACTCATATAATTTTCAAAATAGATTCATGCATGGTACTTTAGTTCTTATCAAAATTGATGACAAGTCATTTCCTAGTCTAACACTCACCTTTAGGTTTATCTCCAATCACACTTTTCATTGGTTCACTTTCTTGTTTAATTTTTTTAATACTTTTCGATTTTGTATCGTAGGATTTTGACTTGGTTTTCCAACACAACATTTTAAAATAATAAAATAAAACAAAAGCAGCAGTCGCGGCGGATCAAAAATACGGTGATGGTTGTAAAATGAATACCTAATCTTTTTATTGTAGAAAATTACGTCATTCAATTATTAATTAGTCACGTTGAAAAAACGATACTTGGAGATCGATATTGATTTATATGGGGGAATGTGGTGTGAGCATTTTAATGATTCCAAACCACTGATGCATGGTGTCAATGGCAATCTTCAAAGTTTCATTACAGGAATTACAGGAACTAGCACACCAGTCAATCAACATCCACATCCTGCCTTTAGGTAGGTCAAAACCAAATCCACCCACATTCTAATAATCAATTCCAGATGTCACCAAGCCGGACAGTTTCACTCAATTCACCAAAGAGGTCCAGCAAATAGTTGGTGACGAAGGTCTGAATGTCCTTTTCAACAATGCAGGATACTCCCCCAAGTCCACCAGGATCAACTTTGTCAAAGCTGAACAATTATCAGAAACCTTTGCGGTTAATGTCATTGGTCCCATAATGCTCACTAAGGTGATCTTAATTTTTTTTAAAAATGTATGATGATGTTTAGTATCCAGGCATTGCTTCCTTTATTGAAGAAAGCAGCAGAGAATAACAAGGAGACTGGATTTGGATGTAGCAAGGCAGCAGTTGTAAATATGTCGTCGATTTTGGGGTCTGTTGCCTTGAATAATGATGGAGGATTGTATCCTTATCGATGTTCCAAGGTGTGTTTATTTTATTAATTATTAATAATCGCAATTACTGCCATAACATAGTTTGTACATTTATAGATCAATGTTTATCGATGTTGCAATGATCATCATATCGGTCGATGAACAATGGAAATTTTGGATTAATTTTCCAGTCATTGATTAAAATCAATGAAGTATTCGTAGTGGAACCAAAAGAATACGGTCTGCTGTCAATGCTACACCTTTTACACTTTTTGGTGTAAAATTTGACAGGCAAACATATGGTCCAATTGGCGTCTGTCAAATTTTACCAAGAGTGTAACATAAAGCTATTTTCTCAATGGTATTCTATATTTTATCGACTCTGCTGAAAAACATCAAAAGTTCGGAGCACAACCAAAAGAATACGGTCTGCCGTTACCGCTAATTGTTAGTTTGATGTATGTATTCTATCTTTTTATTTTAAACTAAAGAATATTTGAGTAGAAATCTTGCTGAATCACCAATAAATAGATTTTCTTATTAGAGTATAAATAAATGAGTGGTCTCATTTCCTGATATGATAATATCGTTATCAATAGTTTGTTCTAAGAGGCAGCGTTATCCTTATATCAATTACAAATACCTGGTACTTATTCGACTTATTGACAACATTATCCTTTCTCGTATTGCATAAGTATATTTATGATTTCATCAGAAAATTAATTGATATCCATGTTCATGATAATACTCGTAAAGTTAGAGTTCGCATAGTTTGGCAATAATATGCAAACGAAATTAATTTTTTTTTATTTTCACTGTATACACTTTTTTTATATCAGATGACATGTAAATGGACGATAAGTTGACAAAGTTTAAAATTATTGATTTATATGTGGAGTTCCAAAAAAAAACAATTTCTCAAAAAATATAAAATACAGTGTTGTGATTTTTGCACAGGTCCATTCTTTATCAAATTTCCTATAAATATCATGGAAAATATGTACGTGGTGTTTCAGAAAAATTCGAAAATAAATAGGCTATAAGTTGACAAAGTTTTTTATGGTACCGTTCAAAAGTTTTATCATGTTATTCATAGGAAATATATTGAGGAATCCAATGGTGCCAAATTTACGTCGCTAGCTTATCAAATTCCAAAAATATTAGGAGAAAAGTGCAACAGTGTCACTTTTGGCTTGGTTAAGATTGGGGAGTGTTTTTCACGTGGTTATTATGGTACCGATCAAAAGTTTCATTATGTAATTTATCGAAAATGTATTGAGGAATCCAATGGTGCCAAATTTACGTCGCTAGCTCATCAAATTCCAAAAATATCAGGAGAAAAGTGCAACAGTGTCACTTTTGGCTTGGTTCAGATTTGGGAGTGTTTTTCATGTGGTTATTATGGTACCATTGAAAAGTTTCTTCCTGTAATCTATATGAAATGTATTGAGGAATCCAATGGTGCCAAATTTACGTCGCTAGCTCATCCAATTCCAAAAATATAAGGAGAAAAATGCAACAATGTCACTTTTGGCTTGGTTCAGATTTGGGAGTGTTTTTCATGTGGTTATTATGGTACCGATCAAAAGTTTCATTATGTAATTTATCGAAAATGTATTGAGGAATCCAATGGTGCCAAATTCAAGTCGCTAGCTCATCAAATTCCAAAAATATCAGGAGAAAAATGCAACAGTGTCACTTTTGGCTTGGTTCAGATTGAGGAGTGTTTTTCATGTGGTTATTATGGTACCGTTCAAAAGTTTCATCATGTAATTTATATGAAATGTATTGAGGAATCCAATGGTGCCAAATTTACGTCGCTAGCTCATCAAATTTCAAAAATATCAGGAGAAAAATGCAACAGTGTCACTTTTGGCTTGGTTCAGATTGAGGAGTGTTTTTCATGTGGTTATTATGGTACCGTTCAAAAGTTTCATCATGTAATTTATATGAAATGTATTGAGGAATCCAATGGTGCCAAATTTACGTCGCTAGCTTATCAAATTCCAAAAATATCAGGAGAAAAATGCAACAGTGTCACTTTTGGCTTGGTTCAGATTTGTGAGTGTTTTTCACATGGTTATCATGGTACCGTTCAAAAGTTTCATTATGTTATTCATAGGAAATGTATTTAGGAATCCAATGGTGCCAAATTTACGTCGCTGGCTCATCCAATTCCAAAAATATTAGGAGAAAAGTGCAACAGTGTCACTTTTGGCTTGGTTAAGATTGGGGAGTGTTTTTCATGTGGTTATTATGGTACCGTTCAAAAGTTTCATCATGTAATACACAGGAAATGTATTGAGGAATCCAATGGTGCCAAATTTACGTCGCTAGCTCATCAAATTCCAAAAATATCAGGAGAAAAGTGCAACAATGTCACTTTTGGCTTGGTTCAGATTGGGGAGTGTTTTTCATGTGGTTATTATGGTACCGTTCAAAAGTTTCATCATGTAATTTATATGAAATGTATTGAGGAATCCAATGTTGCCAAATTTACGTCGCTAGCTCATCAAATTTCAAAAATATAATTAGAAAAGTGCAACAGTGTCACTTGATTGGGGAGTGTTTTTCACGTGGTTTTTTATGGTATCGTTCAAAAGTTCCATTATGTAATTCATAAAAAATTCATTGAGGAATCCAATTTTCCAAAGATATAGAATTTTCCAAAAATTATAACAGATAGCGTTGTGATTCTTGAACACGTCAATTCCATTAAATTTCCTATTAATTATCATGAAAAATATATCAATTTATCAAAAACTATAAGATATAGTGTTGTGACGTTTGAACAGGTCAATTCTCTATAAACATCATGTGAAAAATATACAGTGTATCATGAAAAAAATTGAAGATAAATGGGATATGAGTTGACAAAGCCTAAAATCATCGAATTATGTTGGGTTACAAAAAAAATATAGTCCAAAACTATAACAGATAGCGTTGTGATTTTGGCACAGGTCAATTCTCCATTTAATTTCCTATAAAAAGAGCACAACCACTAGAATAAAATAACCTTATTATGGGAAAATTGGGACAACAAAGTGATATCACTTAATGAACCATCACAAATAATACGTCCCACCCTGTATAGGCCTAAAATTAAAATTATACCTAATTAATACGACCCAATCATTATTCCTTGCATATTATGTTCAAGGTAGGTGAACTCCACCGCTCAGAATTCTTTGAAATTGTAGATAAAAATTTTCTATCGCCTGAGACTATTTTTTTTTTAATTATATTTTTGTGATTAATTCAGCCAACTCATTACATTCAATTCAATTCAACAAACTATTGTCAAACCTGAAAAAATCGCCAAATAATACTGATAAAGTTATTGCATGACGCCTTGTCTTATCATTTAATTTACGCATTATCACTGATGAAGTCCTTATAAGATAATATTAGTGCAAATCACGATAATTAAATAATAAATAAAGGATGATAAGACATTATTTTTCCAGGCTGCCATAAATATGGCAACAAAATCTCTAAGTCTAGACCTCAAAAACGACGGAATTTTAGTAACGTGTGTCCACCCAGGATGGGTTAAAACCGACATGGGAGGAGCCAACGCTCCCATGTCCATTGACCATAGTTGCTCCAAACTAGTCACCTTCTTGGAGAATCTAAGCGAAAAGCATAATGGAGGATTTTTTCAATTTGATGGTAAACAATTGCAGTGGTAGTAAATATATTACTGACTAAGCACCAAAAAGTTGTTTCATTTTACCCACATCCTCCTCACAACCCAACCAAATAGGAGCAATGGGCAGTGGAGATGTATCTGTAGGTTTAACCCAGTCGTTGTCGAATTTCCAAAACAAGTCTCCTTTGAAAAAGTACGTTATGCCGTCTTTCCATGTGGTTGCTGCATCTAAATCCTCAGGTACACCTCTCCATCGGTCCATACGCATGGGGTATCCATCATCCATCATTTTTCTTTTTTCGTCATATCTCCAAAAACGGTCTTTTTTGTAGAAATACGTTTTATCTGTAAACCAGGACTGTAGCACCATGAGTGTAGCATAAGGCCTTACTATTCTTTGCCCAAGTCTGAACAGCATCAATACCATCCAGATAATCGGGAAGTCCATAATAGCTCAGTGGTAAGGGACTTCCATCGAGCATTCTGGACCCATCAGTAATCCATATCATATGTCCGGTAAACAGCGCAATATTACCATCTGGCCTTTGAAAGGCTGCGTCAATTTTTTTCACGGAGCTTGGCAGGTCCCTGAACATTTGTCGAAATGGAGCTGGATAGCCTTGAACTATCATGCCTTTGTCCTTTAGCCTCCACATGTACTGTTACAATAATTACATTATAAGAAGTACATGATTAATTTTTTTACAAATTCCGCTAAAGAAGAGGAACGGAAACAGAAGAAGAGTACAGAACAGTTTTCTATTGTCAGAACTTTCAACCAGAGATCTGACTGTCATTAATGAATCGGCCTACCTTCCATATGAGAGGGAACGCCCTACAACTGCAAAGAAAGGAATCTTCCTCTCCTTATTGGATGTGACTCAAACGCTCATCACATTATATGGGGTAGTAGAGATATTAACTCACGAGGAAGAGATCAGCCGAGTACCTCAACGGACCTCCATATCCTAAACAGGGGGGCTGCTCCTACATTCTTCAATGTTAGGTGTGAGTCCATCACAGATTTAACGGTATGCTCAACTAGCCTATATAGCAAGGTAAAAGAGTGGAGGGAGAGCTGAACGACCTTTCGTCCACGCTTCGCCTATGCAAGATCTGGAGCCAAAATAGGATGCCTAGTTAAAGCGGATGGGAAATTAACCATGTCCGAGGAACAGACGCTTAACAGGCTACTGGAAGTGCACTTTCCTGGATCGAGGACACCAGGACATCCAGCTTTCGACTTTGAATTTGCAAAGAGGATAGTCAACTTTGAAAAGGTAGAATGGGCCCTCGAGTCCTTCTCTCGGTACAAAGCTCCAGGGATGAATGAGGTTTTTATGGCCTTGCTACAAAAGGCTAGAAATCGTATAACCGCATTCCTGGGGAAGCTCTTTCGTTCATGCCTAGCCATGAGCTATACTCCCTCTAGCTTGAGGGAAGTGGAGGTGATACTGCATGGATAACAGAGATGCCTATATCGGCAAGGTCTATGGACTGACACGGCGCTACATCACCTTATCACCAAGGTGGTGCATTGGGTGCTTTTATAGACATCGACACAGTTATTGAGAGCAAAAGAAGGATGCAAGAACAAGTGGACAACATTTGTGAGAAACCTATAAGATAACCGTCCTACACACATTATACATATATACATGATTAATTCTATTCAAACCTCATCTTTGAATATGAATAGCTCATCCCGTAGCGTGGCAACAGCATCGAAATGCCCTTGGCAGATGTAAGGCAAACTGGGAGAGCTGTTTTCAGGGTTAGTATTGTGAGGGTCATGTCGTTTATGGTCGTCCACAGACTCAACATCTCCCTCAAACATCACGTGGTGACGCTGTGTGGTACTTTCTGGCCTTGGACCAAGCCTTCAATTGTATATGTCAACAACAATTTTTAATTTTGTGAACTTACCAAGGATTTCTCCTTCTGGTGGTGGTGGTAGTTCTCCTTGTAGGTCTGGTGGTGGTGGTGGTGGTGGTAATTCTCCTTGTGGGTCTGATAGTGGTGGTAGTAGTTGTTGATTCAGGATTATCATCACTGTCCAACCTTCTCTGAACTGAAACACCTCACTGACATGATCCTTTAGCAGTCTGTGAGTACTTACTATACAAATTGTACATCCCCATAATGTCATCATAGTCCAACGCCCCTCCTTCTGTACCTTTATAATAGGGAAACATAACAGATGTTGGTACGGTAGAATGGGCCAGACCCAACGAATGGCCTAGCTCGTGCAAGGCAACTGTGAAAAAGTCAGTGCCTATTGTGTCAGGGTCTGATGTTCCTGATAAGTCGATCCATTCCTCGTCCTCATCAAAGTGGATGTCTCCTGCTGCTTGAGAATCATCCGGAAAGAACGCGTGGGCTAAAATAAGACCAGGACCATCAAAGGGGTACCGGTCTCCATGATATCCTCTGCCAAACGCCACAATTATATCAGCGTCTGGTCTGGAGGATCTTGTAAAAGTGAGTCTAGCATAGTTTCCCCATATGTCCAGGGCTTTTTGGATATTTCGTGCTACAGATTCTTCTCCCAGTTTGGATGACCAGTTGGATATACTGATTTAATTTTAATATGCACCAATTCAGTGTATACCTACTAATAAGTAATGTGTCTTTTATTCCAGCCATTGATGATGTTGAACCTTTTCTTTCTTTTGCTGTGCGAAGAAATTATGTCTGGTACTCCGCATCTTGGTGATGTCATCAGCTGTAATGGTTGATTATATGATTGTATTTATAGTCATAGTAGTACCTTCAAAGTGGTGTTATCTATGATACCAGTCTGGTTGATTCCTCCGAATTTTTGTAGGTTTTTAATCACATTTCCAAGGTTTTCTTCGGAATAGATGGCTTCAGATTGGCCGTTGTCGTCTACGAGGTATCCAAATCTTTTCATGAATTTTAACTGAAAATAGGTGAAGGCAAAATTGTCTGGTTTAGGTCATCATTCAATCATTGAAGACTATTATTGAGGTGTAATGAGTTCAAAGCTGAATGTTTAGCTGAGCAGTTTAATACACTAAAATCATTTACATATTATTACTTTTTTTTGTAACTGAATTATTGAAATCTAAATTTCAATTATTTTATTTTATGATTATTACATACCGCATCATCAGATGGAATCTGTTTGGCATACTTATTCTCCCTACCACTGGGCAAACCCACAACACACACAAAACACCAACCCAAAAACCAAAATCCCAACATCACTCCACACACTCGGACCTTGTATTAATTATTCTCATGAAATGAATTCAAATCGAGTTCACTTTTTTAATTTTTTTTCCGAGAAACCCTGAACCGGGAGAACTTTTGACACGAAATTGAATTTTACGAAAATAACGGTGCTATATATATATGGCTGGGGATTTTACAATTTCAATGAAAAGCGACGAAGAGTCATTTGTGAATCATTAAGTCGCATATGGAGAAACCAGTTAGGTTGATTATTCGTTAATAAATAAATTATTGTAACCACTTGACGAAAGATAAATCTGTAAATAATGGTGGCAAGAGTGATTCAGGATTCAGGAACAAAAATGTTTTGAAATATCACGTTTGTGGCTGATTCATAATGATGATTAATTAAACTACAAATTCAATATGTAGTTTATTACTTCAATCAGGGAAAAGCAGCTCGATGTTTCTGTATTTAAGTTTTTTTTTTTTTTTTTTTTTTTTTTTCTCAAAGCGAGTGATGAGAGTGTGTTATTCATCGTTCCTTCAATAAAAAAAATTATCAACCTCAATAATTTGTTACTGTACTTGAATACACGAAAAATGATTGGCTTCGTCACTCTTACCTTCGAGAAGCAAGGAGTGACTACTAAGCCCCTCCACCGCGACAAGGTCTCACAGCTCTATGGAGGGAATCACTGACCAACAACAAACAATCACATGAACGAATTCACAACAAATTTCCAACGAAATAATTTATCCAGCACTTCACACCACAAATAGCAACAATAACAATTACTGAACATTTGGACAATGCACGCACATTTTTGACCCGCACTGAACAAACGAGCATGAAATAATGATTTACTTTCTGGCTTGTTGAAGTGTCAAGGGTTTCTGGTTTGCACACTGATAGGGGGTTGGTGTAAATGTTATTATAAAAATATTAACAAATAGGGTACAGAACAACATATAAATGATAAAAACATCAATTTCATTAATGAAATTTGCCATCACTCATCTACAAATAAACCTAAAAACAAGCTCACATATCTCGAAAATCAATTTAACACTTTATACCACGATTAACATTAATAATTGTGGAACGTTTAAAAACAACTTACGCACATCTTCGTTCATCCAACAAAGCACCATGAAAGACTGATTCACTTTCGAGCCTGTTGTGGGGGATGAGATTTGTTTTGCCTCTTGGTTTGCGCACTGATAAGAGTTCTGACCCACATGGTTGCGGTTTTGTTATGAAAACTGGAAAATTTCCTCATTATTGTTGCTATTATGACTTATTATTCACACTATTTCTTATACCAAAATCAAACAAAAGCAAAAGTTATACATGATTGTTGGTTTAACAATTCACGTTCATCCAACAAAGCACCATGAATGACTGATTCGCTTTTGTGTTGTGGTGGGTGGGGTTGCTTCTTGGTTTGCACACTGATAAGGATTCTACGTGGTTGCGCACGATCTTTCTACATACTGATGATACATTCAAAGTGCTGTCAGTTTGTCTGATTCCTCCAAATTTTTGTACTTTTCTGATGACGTTCCTCATGTTGGGAGTATTTGGCTTCAGATTTGCCGTTGTTGTCAGCTAGATATTCATATCTTTTCATGAATTTCAACTGGAAGAGGTGTATAAGTAATTGAAAATAACATTCCAGTCACCATAGTATCAAGAGAAAATGTCTTTCCACATATTTGGAATATTTTTTGGGCAAGTCCTGGTTTGTTTTTAGAGCCTAAATTTTTGTCTCTCTCTCTCTTCTCTCCCAGTGAGCATTTTGTTGTTAAATTTTGGCAACTTTCATCGGATAACACGTTTCTCATGCTGATCTAATGAAGTTGCATTGACCAGATATGAATTTTTGAGCTTTAAATTGATTTTTTGTTAAACGGCAACAGCGCTTTATGTCATTAATTTGACGTTTCTTTAGTTTTGACAAATCTGGCTCAAAAATGTTTTATTGAACAAAAAACTGTTGGCAACAGTGCATCATGTGTTGGACTTGACATTGAAAAGGTATACTCAAAATCTACGGAGATGCGAACTGTCGTTTTTGTATTTTTCAAGATTTTTTGCACCATTAGTTTGATTAGTTATATTTGTGTAGTACGCTTTGTCAAAAATTTAATGTTTGTTGACATGCATAGGCTCATAAATGCTATATGAATGGAGAATATATTCATACGGGGTACAGCTGGCAACAGCGTCTTATGTCATAAATTTGACGTTTGCCGAGTTCAAAAATACGCAGATTTTTGTCGAATCATCAGAATTATTATGGGATTTATTTATTTATATAAAACAAAACTAGAAATTGAGGTTTGACACCCTGTATCTTGAGAACTATGCAAAAAAAAAATTGTTATCACCCCTCAAATTATTCGATCCTTGCATACATTCCTTTCAACACTGTATAGAATGCAAGAAGATAAGAAAACTTTTCAAATAAAATCATGTACGAAATTGCTTCGTGTCCAAAATACAGGGTGTTGAGGAAAATGCTTTTCATATCCACTTCATGCTGATATACACTGCCAAATTAAGTTTGAACATGATTTGACGCTTGATAACTTATTTGTTTGTTGATGGATTTTGATGAATTTTGCATATGATATTATTCAATATATTCTGAATGTCACCCTGAAATTGAGCTTTCGAATTTTACCCAGGGCCGGACTTACGACGTTTTTATGAAGTTGGTGCATTTAAGCTCGTTGCAAAAGAGAAATACGCTACTTACGACATTAGTGGGAAAAGGTATCCTGATAATATCAATATTCCAGAACCATAACCTAAGAAACGATGTTTTTTTCTGCATGATGATGATTGTCGGCTTTAAAACTATTTCACTTCATTTTGATCAAAGTTTTTGCATGAATTATAAATTTGACGACATTTGAAGAAAAAAAGGATATTTTATTTGGAGGAAAAGTTACTTTTCCTCGGTACCGGGGCTGCTGGCACTAGACTTGCCCTCTAATCAATCCTCGTTGAAGGGTTTAGAGTGTATTCATTCCAATTACGGGCCCTCGGATGAGTCCCGTATCGTTATTTTTCGTTACTACCTCCCCGTGCCGAAAGTGGGTAATTTGCGCGGCTGCTGCCTTCCTTGAATGTGGTACCCGTTTTTCAGGCTCCCTCTCCGGAATCGAACCCTGATTCAATCATAGTAGGCGCAGAACCTACCATCGACAGTTGATGCCGGTGCGAGGAACGTGCGATCAGCGTAAAGTTATCCAGAGTCTTCCTCTTGTGTATGAGAAAAACATTTTTTTTCCTGGAGGAAAAGCTACTTTTCCTCCATATAAAATAATATACTATTGGTTTCTTCATCGATCTTTTTATTTAATTTTTGCTATAAATCAAAAGCTGATTGAGTAGTAAAGTTTCTATTGTCATGAATAAATTGGATATAATACAAATATTTTATTGATAAAAAGCTTCATAAATATTAGAATGTATTATTTCTTTGAATCCTACTATAATAAGTTCTATTTTGAATAATTGACTCAATCATGGCAGAAGCCCATTTTTCGAAGGACCTCCTCAATCTCCTTGTAAACAGAAGAATCAACCACTGTACTTGGTATCTGAAAAAACATTGTCATCCAGGATTAATCAACCTGACATATACCTTCTTGAGTTTATTCCTAGACAAATCAGATATGGACTTTCTACATAATTTCCCTGATCTAGTTGTGGGAATTGCTCTAACAGCAGCTGCCAATCGAAATGAGGCAACTGGACCCATATTTTCTCTAACCATCGACACTAGCTCCTGCGCTATGACATACTCATTGAGAATTGCATCTTCTTTCATCACAAATAGGCATAAAGGAACTTCACTTTTGATTTTGTCTGGAACAGACACCACACAAGCATTGCATATGTCAGGATGTGACAGAATAATGTTTTCTATTGCTATTGTTGATAGACGGTGGCCTGCTACGTTGATGATGTCATCAGCACGAGCTGTGACGTATATAAGTCCATTTTCATCCTTGTAGCCTGCGTCCATTGTATCATAGAAGCCCTGCGGTAAATGATAATAATGAATAATAATTGCAATTATGGGACATTACGGAGTATTTTGTATAGTAGGTTTTGAGGGAGCGATCATCTGCTTTGTAAAGGGTCGATAACGCACCAGGTGGCAATGGGAGTTTCACCACTATTCTACCTATTTCGTTAACATCAGCCAAGCAACCATCTTTGAGGACGATTTGCACTGGAATGAAATAATTAGATGGAGTACTTACTATTGGTGGATTACCATTGTAACCAGGAAAAGGCAAGCCACAAGTGAGTTTACTAGGGCTGCAATGATTAGTCAAGGCTTCGCACATTCCAGTGATGGCAGAGCCAGTTTCAGTCTGCCACCAGTGGTTAATCACTGGTACGTTGAATATTTTTTCCGCCCATACTTTGGCAGACATGTCCAAGTGCTCCCCAGCAACCCATATTTGTCGCAGACTGGATGTATCATACTCAGCTCCATATTTGGCTTCGGGGTCCACCTCCCTCAATATCCTCAGGGCAGTTGGAACAGTGAACATCGAGTTTACTTTATATTCATTTATTATTCTAAAATCAAATTAATTATGCCCTGTTGTACTTACGTAAACTCACCTAAAGTAGGAACTAGGATCAGGCGTCGTTGTGGGCTTTCCCTCATAAATTATACTGGTTATTCCATGGATCAAAGGTCCATAGCACATGTAACTATGTCCAACCACCCAACCAAAGTCACTTGTAGACCACCATACATCGTTTGGGCCCATTTTATACAGTGTCTTCATGGTGAAAGCCAACATTGCGAGATGTCCGCCCACTGGCCTCAGCACTCCTTTTGGTTCACCTGTTGTACCAGAGGTGTATAAGATATAAAGAGGCTCATTGGCTTCTACAGGTACACAGGGGGCAGTGTCAACGTTTTTAACAGCCTCTTCCCAATCTATATCTCTTTCTGGATCTAGTTCGCCAACAAATACGTCTTTTCTTTGGAATATCACGCATTTGTTGGGTTTAAACCGGGACATGTCTAGGGCGTGGTTCAATTCGGTGATATAACTGAAAAAAATAGATTCCATCAGCGAGCATGGAGACTTCGGCTACATATGAAGGTTATAGAGAGCTTTCCGTCTATGGAGGAGGACTATGATAAAATTATTGACTTCCTGAAAAGGTAATATTGATATCTCTCACTTATATAATATGATTGAGACCCAATTAATCAAGAGCTCTTGAGCCATTAGGGATCACCACTGATAAAAATTTTCTCCGCTATGATATATCCTCTTATTCCTCTAATAGAATCTTATATACCACACTAGCTCTTAGCTCTTTACCCGATGCGTTGCGAGCGGTTGATAATTTCTCCGAGACCTCCAAGAAAGTAGCGTTCCCGACTTTTATCAAGTCAATCGTGAATCCCTTTGAAGGAAGATGAGTCATCATCAGGAGTTGAGAGATGATCTGAAGAACCTGTAGAAGTGCATGGTGCTCATTGGAAACGATAACCACAAAAAGATTGACTGGTCGATCATTCCGGGAAAAGATGGTGAAATACGCTTGGTCAAAGTGCGGACAAAATCAAATGCTGCAGAGCCTGAAGCCGAAGCACCAACCGGCAAGAAAGCTCCCTACTGTGAAGGAGTTGATCTGGAAGATGCTGCAGAGCCACCGAAAGATACCTTGCTTTCAACAAAATGACTCGAAGGGGAGTCACTAGATTGCCATCTCGGTTCCTATGATTCATCCTTTCTTTGGACCAATATATTTTCGTTTCTCTGAATTCTGGGATCCTGATGGAAATGATGAAAATCTAGATCATGCGCAATAATTCAGTACTAAAAGTTCCAACAGTCGTTACGCAACGGTACCAATTGTGAAGGTTGAAACAAACTTATTGTAGACGCTGTCGCTTGTAGGGTACAATAGATCATCGAATGGGATTTATAAACTCGCCGATCGACGTTACGCGGACGTTTGACGTTCGAGATAAGCCTATGGACGCAAAAAAATGTTTTTCTCATACACAAGAGGAAGACTCTGAATAACTTTACGCTGATCGCACGTTTCTTGCACCGGCGACGCATCTTTCAAATGTCTGCCTTATCAACTGTCGATGGTAGGTTCTGCGCCTACTATGGTTGAATCAGGGTCCGATTCCGGAGAGGGAGCCTGAAAAACGGCTACCACATTCAAGGAAGGCAGCAAGCGCACAAACTACCCACTCCCGGCACGGGGAGGTAGTGACGAAAAATAACGATACGGGACTCATCCGAGGGAATGAGTAAACTATAAACCCTTTAACGAGGATTGATTGGAGGGCAATTCTGGTGCCAGCAGCCACGGTAATTCCTGCTCCAATCGCGAATAATAAGGTTGTTACGGACTGAGCAGCGAGAATAGTGATGAATTAGATGCGGTAAGAAAAATAAGACTCTAAAAAAAGAGTTACATAAGTAAGTGCGTATACCAGACAGAAAGAATAGACATTGAACGTTGAATATCAACAAAACCTTCATGGTACGCCAATGAAAGAAAGTCAGGATGAAAGTATAGGTAATGCCCAGAATGTGGCCCATATACGTATCAAATAACACGTTTATATGGCAGGATCGTCTTCGATGTCGGTAGACGTGCCTTCATCAATATGGCCGGAACCTGAAGTTGTTACAAAACGCAAGAAAAAAAGATTGCCGGGTGTACTCAGTTACCTCCTTCCAAATGTTGCAATATTACAAGGAGGTAGAAAGGAGTAAACTTGAATCAAAGAAAAACAGAAGAAAGATGGTCCAGTTTCGCATAAATTATCGATTCGTGGGTCATACTCTGCTTGGGATGAGAATGTTTCTATAGTGAACACCGTGACCAAGTCTGGATACCAGCAAACTACATAACAAAGCGCTTGGTGGCATCGGTAACGTAGGTTCAAAGTTGTTTGGCGTTTTCCATAGATACGCAGTATGTAAAGTTATGTTCATGTAAAGTCGAGAATTCATCTTAGCAGTGAAAAAGGTGAGGATTTACGCTAATCAGAAATAATCATTGCAGACAGTCTGGCATCGAAATTAGAATTAAACCCTGTTCAACTTAATGAGAGGATTACTTGATCATAGAGAAAAAAAACAATAAGGGAATGAGCTGATGATGGAAGAACACTATAACACTATAACAATTGTTGGTAAACAAACAGGAGCAAGACCTCACTTTTGAATTGATGTTTCAAAGAAAAAAAGGTTAGAAAGATGCTAAAAGAAGTACCAGAGGACTGAACAGGAGAAAGTAGCCACCTGAGATGGCTGATCAAGTACCTGAATTTAAAATGAATTTGTTCCAACCTACGCGTTCTCACTGTATAATATATTTTCGTTTCTCAGGATTTTGGGATCCTGATGGAAATGATGAAAATCTAGATCATGCGCAATAATTCAGTACTAAAAGTTCCCATAATCGTTCCGCAACGGTACCAATTGTGAAGGTTGGAACAAACTTATTGTAGACACTGTAGGGAATAATCGATCATTGAATGGGATTTATAAACTTGCCGTTCGACGTTACGCGGACATTTGACGTTCGAGATAAGCATATGGACGCAAAAAAAAAATGTTTTTCTCATACACAAGAGCAAGACTCTGAATAACTTTACGCTGATCGCACGTTCCTCGCACCGGCGACGCATCTTTCAAATGTCTGCCCTACGATGGTAGGTTCTGTGCCTACTATGGTTGAATTAGGGTTCGATTCCGGAGAGGGAGCCTGAGAAACGGCTACCACATTCAAGAAAGGCAGCAGGCGCGCAAATTACCCACTTCCGGCACGGGGAGGTAGTGACGAGAAATAACGATACGGGACTCATCCGAGGGCCCGTAATTGGAAGTTGTTCTTGTTTTCCATAAATACGCAGTATGTGAAGTTATGTTCATGTGAAGTCGAGAATTCATGTTAGCAGTGAAAAAGGTGAGGATTTACACAAATCAGAAATAATCATTGCAGACAGTCTGGCATCGAAAATAGAATTAAACCCTGTTCAACTTAATGAGAGGATCACTTGATCATATAGAAAAAAATGATGGGTGAATGAGCTGATGATGGAAGAACACTATAACACTATAACAATGAAAATTTTGTTGAATTTGTTCCAACCTACGCGTTCTCACTGTATAATATATTTTTGTTGACTCATCTAGGCCTTGATAGTTGAATAATTGTACGTACTTAAGTACTCTGTTGGGTTCGATGCCACAACTGGCAGCTATGATTACTTTGGGCTCCGCATGCTCGATCCTGGTGGCCAGCTCAGCTGCTGCAAAGCCTTTTTGGAAAAAATATTATTTATAGGAAATAGCTCAATCGATAGGTACCTCCAAAAACAACAGAATGTGCTGCACCTAGTCTGGCGACTGCCAGCATTGCCATAACTGTTTCTGGAATGAGAGGCATGTAGATGATGACTCTGTCACCTCGTTCCACTCCATATCTTGCCAAAAGTCCCGCCAATTTGCTGATCTATGAATAAGAATTAAGTCAAGCTCGTTGTGATACAACAATACCTTATCAAGTAGTTCGGAATAAGTGATCTTCCTGGACACTCCAGTGCAAGGACTGTCATAGATCAACGCCACTTTGGAACCATTTCCTGCCTCCACATGGCGATCCACTGCATTGTAACAAGCATTGATTTCGCCCCCAACAAACCACTTGGTAAAAGGTTCACTGCTGTTATCCAGAACTTTCTTCCACGGCTTGGACCAGCTGACCAGCTTTCCAACAGCTGACCAAAACGATTCGGGGTTTTCTATGGATTCTTTGAAAACTTTCTCGTAACTGTTGCTGGACAAGATGTCACTTTTGGGGGAAAATTTGCCTGGAACATTGAAAGTCAATGAACTTCCATGCAGTACCAACTCAACTGACGTAAGTTCAATGCATATGTATGATGTATGTTTATGCAGATGTTATGTTTGGTCTGGGTTGAGGTCACCATTTCTAGTGAATGCAAAAAGATTGTTCATAGTCTATAGAAACCTTTGTACTTTTTCACTTGAATAGTGAATTGAGGACATTATTTTGGTGTTTTGATGTATCAAAACATGTAGAGTAGATGTATGGAATTTTGATGCATATCATTATCTCGTAACTGGTATAAACTAACCCATCAAAGAAATGTTAGTAATGAAGAAGAATTCCTTCACTCATAGCCACTGTATGAGTGAAGGTTCAATTGTAGATCCAGAAATATCGATTGTAATAAAAATGTTTCATCAAAAGAAGACTACTCCTTATTATCAGTGTTGTGATGCAATTGTAATTTACGTTACTAGGCCCGGAAATGACTCATTAAAGTACAAGTGGATTGCTTCTTTTGTAACCAACATTTTATGTCAATTTATCAATTATAACCAAGAGATGGCGCCACGCAAACTATACTATAACTTCTAAAGTTATATTCCTCTCATCCAATTTTGAGTCCGGTAAATGATACATCACAGTACAGTATAAAATAACAGGTTGGTGAGAGTATAGAGTAACTTACCTTTCTTCTTACTTTCCAACTTTTTCCTCTTCACAAGGCTCATACTGGTTGAGGTATTCTCACCGATCACTTGACTTTGAACAGTCACGTCCACAACGGGAATACGACTTGACATCGAGTAAGTTAGGGCTGATTAACATGGAAAAATAAATTTGAATTGATTTGAATAGAAGGTTGGAGGTCTTGTGCTATCGCCATTTCCATTTTATAACCGAAAATTATAAAGTGGTGATTTGGGATTGATCTCTTGGGATTGATGTGTTACTTTACCAAAAGTAATGCTTGCAAATTAGGACAACTGACATGACCAAAAACGGGGCGTCACTAAAGAGTGTCGGTGAGATGTCATTTACAAAAAAAACGATGAGTATGTTTTTTATTTTATTTAAATATGGTTTTTTCAAAAGCTATCCAAGTTTTAAGTTCTGTATACAGGGTATATTTTGAAAAATTCAAAATGGTTTTGAGTAGAGCTCATAAAACAGCAAATCTATGCCCATTCAAACTTTCTCTTATCTGCTATATAGTTTCCAAGATCTTTTTGCTAAACATAAAAAAACTCACCCTGTATAAGTTTCAACTTTCTTATTAAAAATGCAAAAGAATATGAGTAAAATGCAGTCTATTTTTACAAAATTGTAAATTATTCAGGACGTATAATGAGAATTATTGAATTATTATGTTAAAGTATTCAATATTTCATTAAAGTGGATGATTTTTGGGTGATTCACTATACAGGGTGTCCAAGTTAAGGATGTCTATCATGGGGATCTTGGAAACCGTAAGAGATACGAAGATGGTTGAATCAGAGAAAAGTTGCGCATTTTCGAGCCTAACAATATGCCGTTTGGAAAGTTTCAAAATTCCGAGTAGTTTTGGAGATATGCTTGAAAAAACGAAATTTGCCGATTTCGTTTTTATTTTTTTCTGACGTTATTTAGAGAGATATGGAAAAACAAAAGACACTTTCTCACGGCCACTTTTTGACTTAGAATTTAATGTAGAATCCAAAAACGAAATAAAATTTTAAAATTTCAATGTTGGGTGCTGTGGACAGCTTCTGGGACACCCTGTATAAATGATATTGCTCGATTCAAAACATTTTGTATAAACCCAACCACTTTTGTATTACACTTTTTTTTGTTAAAAATGCGTTAGAGAATCACCCTGTAAATCATCTTCTTTTCAATAAAAAAATCAAAATACAGCATTTGAATTATTAGTTTATAAGAACCCACATTGCAAACATTATTGTTATTCACTGGATGACCTAGAAATTCTTAGAAAATCAGCATACAATGTTGATTGGATTAATTTAAAAACCTTAATTTTTTTTTCGTGATTTTATTAGTAATTTTTTATCTCATTTTTTCACACTTGATCATCCGTTCATCCATGCGACTTTGTTATTATTGTACCAAAAAAAAAATTAACTAGAGATAAAATTCGTTACCTGAATTCTAACGTGATGGGGTACCACCAGATTAACATAAAAACTGAACACTATTATTTTTACGTACTTCAAACTATTTTTATTTCCAAAAACAATTATCGTCACAGATTTGATAAAGAATTTTTACTCAAGAGATCATAAAAGGTTAACTGTATTTTTTGCGCAAGATCTATTTTATATCTCTTGAAAAGATGTATGTAGCAAAACTATTACCTTTGACTTTTCAAAATCCATATTTTTTCTATTCCCATTTTAATTGTACAGGGTGTCTCGAACACATTTATTTGAGAGTTTTTCAAGTCACTTTGTAGGTAGGTATGTTTTAAATTATGATAAAATCATTTGAATGATATGTGATTCCTTTCCGAAATTGGATCCCTGGATTGGGAAAACCTCATTTGAACAAAATCCTTTGGAAAATAACAAAAATATGCAAAAATAACCTCACTAAGTATTTTTTTTTTAATTTATTGATAAAATTCCAAATAGAACCCATATACAGTGTGAAAAAAGCACTATCTTTTTATAAAAAAAATTGACATATGTCATTTTCTACTATGATTGATAGAAGGGCCCCAAAAACGTGAAATTTTTCAAAATTGAAAACAGATAGCGTTTCCGAATTTGGCAAAAAAAAAACAATTTTTCTAACCACGCTGTATAAATTCCAGCAAAGATTTTGCAAATTTTTTTTATTATTTTTGTAGGTATGACGCAAACTGTAGGTACACTGGATAAGTTTTGCTTCTCTATCTTATACCGAGCGTTCAGAAATGAAGGTCAAAAATAATGTTATTTTAAATCGTCATATTAATATGATTAAAGCTTTAATATTGAGGAACTACTCAAAAGTACTGTGTTAAGTACGAGTAAAATATTATTTTGTTATTACTTATTATTAGTAGATATTTCATAATGCATGACTTTTCCAATATCTTAGTCTTCTTTTTCAACACCCCCCGTATAAGCTACATACACTATACATCAATAATTTGGCTCTAGTTAGCCCAATATTATTATTTAAACATTTTTTTTTGTTTTTAATTTTTGGACTTAATTTTTTGAAGACTTGAGATAATCTAGACTAACAAGAGTTATTGAATGTGCACATCATCTCATACCCACAAAAATAACAAATGATCGTTGCTGGAATTTATACAGCGTGGTTGGAAAAATTGATTTTTTTGCAAATTTGACTTTACTTTTTGAACATCCCGTATAACATTTTATCTCAAAAATATCATTAAAAGGGTTTTTGGGTATGCCAAATTCAGAAACACTATCGGTTTTGGATTTAAAAAAATTCCTAGTCACTTTTCGCGTTTTTGGGGCCCTTCTATCAAACATAGTAGGCCATGGAAATGACATATGTCAATTTTTTTTTATGAAAAGATAGAGCTTTTTGAGTACTATAAGCTAAAAAAAAAGTTTTTTCAAATTGGTCAATTTTTAGTTAAATGAGGAATTGTCGCCAATCAAAATGAAACACACTGTATCTAATTTGAATAAAATCTTTCCGAAAATAACAAAATTATTCAAGCATAACCCCACCAAGTCACTTTTTTTGAAAATTTCTTGATAAAATCGCAAATAGAATCCACATATTTAATTTGAACAAAATCCTTTGGAAAATGAAAACAAAATTGCAAACATAAACCCACCAAGTCACTTTTTATGAAATTTTTTTGATATAATCCCAAATAGAATCCACATATTTAAATGGAACAAAATCCTTTGGAAATTAACAAAATTAGAAAACATAACCCCACCAAGTCACTTTTTTTTATTTGCCCAATTATTTTAATATTAAAAATGTATTGTTTTTGTAAAGCTTCCGATTTATTATTATTTTGGAAAATTTCTTGATAAAATCCCAAATAGAAACCACATATTTAATTTGAACAAAATCCTTTGGAAATTAACAAAATTAGAAAACATAACCCCACCAAGTCACTTTTTTTGAAAATTTCTTGATAAAATCCCAAAAAGAATCCACATATTTAATTTGAACAAAATCCTTTGGAAATTAACAAAATTAGAAAACATAACCCCACCAAGTCACTTTTTTTGAAAATTTCTTGATAAAATCCCAAAAAGAATCCACATATTTAATTTGAACAAAATCCTTTGGAAAATGAAAAAAAATATGCAAACATAACCTAATCAAGTCACTTTTTTTAAACATTTCTTGATAAAATCCCAAATAGATTCCACATATTTAATTTGAACAAAATCCTTTGGAAATTAACAACATTAGAAAACATAACCCCACCAAGTCACTTTTTTTGAAAATTTCTTGATAAAATCCCAAATAGAATCCACATATTTAATTTGAACAAAATTCTTTGGAAAATGAAAACAAATTTGCAAACATAACCCCACCAAGTCACTTTTTTTAAACATTTCTTGATAAAATCCCAAATAGATTCCACATATTTAATTTGAACAAAATCCTTTGGAAAATAACAAAATTAGGCAAACATAACCCCACCAAGTCACTTTTTTTTAAATTTCTTGATAAAATCCAAAACAGAATCCACATATTTAATTTGAACAAAATCCTTTGGAAAATGGAAACAAATATGCAAACATAACCCCACCAAGTCACTTTTTTTGAAAATTTCTTGATAAAATACCAAATAGATTCCACATATTTAATTTGAACAAAATCCTTTGGAAATTAACAAAATTAGAAAACATAACCCCACCAAGTCACTTTTTTTGAAAATTTCTTGATAAAATCCCAAATAGAATCCACATATTTAATTTGAACAAAATCCTTTGGAAAATGAAAAAAAATATGCAAACATAACCCCACCAAGTCACTTTTTTTAAACATTTCTTGATAAAATCCCAAATAGATTCCACATATTTAATTTGAACAAAATCCTTTGGAAAATAACAAAATTAGGCAAACATAACCCCACCAAGTCACTTTTTTTTAAATTTCTTGATAAAATCCCAAACAGAATCCAGATATTTAATTTGAACAAAATCCTTTGGAAAATGGAAACAAATATGCAAACATAACCCCACCAAGTCACTTTTTTTGAAAATTTCTTGATAAAATACCAAATAGATTCCACATATTTAATTTGAACAAAATCCTTTGGAAATTAACAAAATTAGAAAACATAACCCCACCAAGTCACTTTTTTTGAAAATTTCTTGATAAAATCCCAAATAGAATCCACATATTTAATTTGAACAAAATCCTTTGGAAAATGAAAAAAAATATGCAAACATAACCCCACCAAGTCACTTTTTTTAAACATTTCTTGATAAAATCCCAAATAGATTCCACATATTTAATTTGAACAAAATCCTTTGGAAAATAACAAAATTAGGCAAACATAACCCCACCAAGTCACTTTTTTTAAAATTTCTTGATAAAATCCCAAACAGAATCCACATATTTAATTTGAACAAAATCCTTTGGAAAATGGAAACAAATATGCAAACATAACCCCACCAAGTCACTTTTTTTGAAAATTTCTTGATAAAATACCAAATAGATTCCACATATTTAATTTGAACAAAATCCTTTGGAAATTAACAAAATTAGAAAACATAACCCCACCAAGTCACTTTTTTTGAAAACTTCTTGATAAAATCCCAAATAGAATCCACATATTTAATTTGAACCAAATCCTTTGGAAAATGAAAAAAAATATGCAAACATAACCCCACCAAGTCACTTTTTTTAAACATTTCTTGATAAAATCCCAAATAGATTCCACATATTTAATTTGAACAAAATCCTTTGGAAATCAACAAAATTAGAAAACATAACCCCACCAAGTCACTTTTTTTGAAAACTTCTTGATAAAATCCCAAATAGAATCCACATATTTAATTTGAACAAAATCCTTTGGAAAATGAAAAAAAATATGCAAACATAACCCCACCAAGTCACTTTTTTTAAACATTTCTTGATAAAATCCCAAATAGATTCCACATATTTAATTTGAACAAAATCCTTTGGAAAATAACAAAATTAGGCAAACATAACCCCACCAAGTCACTTTTTTTAAAATTTCTTGATAAAATCCCAAACAGAATCCACATATTTAATTTGAACAAAATCCTTTGGAAAATGGAAACAAATATGCAAACATAACCCCACCAAGTCACTTTTTTTGAAAATTTCTTGATAAAATACCAAATAGATTCCACATATTTAATTTGAACAAAATCCTTTGGAAATTAACAAAATTAGAAAACATAACCCCACCAAGTCACTTTTTTTGAAAACTTCTTGATAAAATCCCAAATAGAATCCACATATTTAATTTGAACAAAATCCTTTGGAAATTAACAAAATTAGAAAACATAACCCCACCAAGTCACTTTTTTTGAAAACTTCTTGATAAAATCCCAAATAGAATCCACATATTTAATTTGAACAAAATCCTTTGGAAAATGAAAAAAAATATGCAAACATAACCCCACCAAGTCACTTTTTTTAAACATTTCTTGATAAAATCCCAAATAGATTCCACATATTTAATTTGAACAAAATCCTTTGGAAAATAACAAAATTAGGCAAACATAACCCCACCAAGTCACTTTTTTTAAAATTTCTTGATAAAATCCCAAACAGAATCCACATATTTAATTTGAACAAAATCCTTTGGAAAATGGAAACAAATATGCAAACATAACCCCACCAAGTCACTTTTTTTGAAAATTTCTTGATAAAATACCAAATAGATTCCACATATTTAATTTGAACAAAATCCTTTGGAAATTAACAAAATTAGAAAACATAACCCCACCAAGTCACTTTTTTTGAAAACTTCTTGATAAAATCCCAAATAGAATCCACATATTTAATTTGAACCAAATCCTTTGGAAAATGAAAAAAAATATGCAAACATAACCCCACCAAGTCACTTTTTTTAAACATTTCTTGATAAAATCCCAAATAGATTCCACATATTTAATTTGAACAAAATCCTTTGGAAATCAACAAAATTAGAAAACATAACCCCACCAAGTCACTTTTTTTGAAAACTTCTTGATAAAATCCCAAATAGAATCCACATATTTAATTTGAACAAAATCCTTTGGAAAATGAAAAAAAATATGCAAACATAACCCCACCAAGTCACTTTTTTTAAACATTTCTTGATAAAATCCCAAATAGATTCCACATATTTAATTTGAACAAAATCCTTTGGAAATCAACAAAATTAGAAAACATAACCCCACCAAGTCACTTTTTTTGAAAACTTCTTGATAAAATCCCAAATAGAATCCACATATTTAATTTGAACAAAATCCTTTGGAAAATGAAAAAAAATATGCAAACATAACCCCACCAAGTCACTTTTTTTAAACATTTCTTGATAAAATCCCAAATAGATTCCACATATTTAATTTGAACAAAATCCTTTGGAAAATAACAAAATTAGGCAAACATAACCCCACCAAGTCACTTTTTTTGAAAATTTCTTGATAAAATACCAAATAGATTCCACATATTTAATTTGAACAAAATCCTTTGGAAATTAACAAAATTAGAAAACATAACCCCACCAAGTCACTTTTTTTGAAAACTTCTTGATAAAATCCCAAATAGAATCCACATATTTAATTTGAACCAAATCCTTTGGAAAATGAAAAAAAATATGCAAACATAACCCCACCAAGTCACTTTTTTTAAACATTTCTTGATAAAATCCCAAATAGATTCCACATATTTAATTTGAACAAAATCCTTTGGAAATCAACAAAATTAGAAAACATAACCCCACCAAGTCACTTTTTTTGAAAACTTCTTGATAAAATCCCAAATAGAATCCACATATTTAATTTGAACAAAATCCTTTGGAAAATGAAAAAAAATATGCAAACATAACCCCACCAAGTCACTTTTTTTAAACATTTCTTGATAAAATCCCAAATAGATTCCACATATTTAATTTGAACAAAATCCTTTGGAAAATAACAAAATTAGGCAAACATAACCCCACCAAGTCACTTTTTTTAAAATTTCTTGATAAAATCCCAAACAGAATCCACATATTTAATTTGAACAAAATCCTTTGGAAAATGGAAACAAATATGCAAACATAACCCCACCAAGTCACTTTTTTTGAAAATTTCTTGATAAAATACCAAATAGATTCCACATATTTAATTTGAACAAAATCCTTTGGAAATTAACAAAATTAGAAAACATAACCCCACCAAGTCACTTTTTTTGAAAACTTCTTGATAAAATCCCAAATAGAATCCACATATTTAATTTGAACCAAATCCTTTGGAAAATGAAAAAAAATATGCAAACATAACCCCACCAAGTCACTTTTTTTAAACATTTCTTGATAAAATCCCAAATAGATTCCACATATTTAATTTGAACAAAATCCTTTGGAAATCAACAAAATTAGAAAACATAACCCCACCAAGTCACTTTTTTCGAAAATTTCTTGATCAAATCCCAAATAGAACCTACATCGTCTAATTAATCCATAATAGGAATCTCTTGTATGATATTTTCTTAAAAATAATAAAGTGTTTTTGCGACTTTTCCTGTGAATTTTCCAAGCCTTTTCATCCATATAAACCTTCTTTTGACTAACATGAACACAACAAGAAAAAAATCAGCTAGATCGGTTGTGCCGTCCTCAATTGATACGCGTTCAAACAGTTTTTTCTGGGTCATTTTTATATACAGGGTTTTTCACTTAAAACTCCGCACGTCAATATCTCGGAAACGAATAGAAATATTTGATTTCTGTAAAAAGTAGTCAATGTATGGGGTCGAGTAGTTATTTTTCACAGTTAAAAAAATTCGACGCCTACCAAGAGTAAAGCGTCGCGACGCATCGAAAATATTAATCGATTGCAGGGACTTTAAAATTACGCACATGCTAAAGTACATGTTATTTATAAACTTTTTTGTTATTCAGTCGAACTCATTTATTCTACTCAGTTTTGAGATATACAGTGTGTCCAAGATAAGAATGTCTATCATGGGGATCTTGAAAACCGTGAGAGATACAAGGTCGGTTAAATGGAGGCAAAGTTGCGTATTTTGATGCTTAACAAAATGCCGTTTTGAAAGCCAAGAAATTCCGACTAAGTCCGAAATTATCTGAAAAAAAACCGAAATTTTTCAAAATTGTTTTCATTTTTTTCTGACCACATTTTGAAGAGATACCTATTTTGAAATGAATGAACTTCTTCATTGCCACTTTTTGCCCTTCACAAGATAGCGTTATTAAATTGAAGAACCGACGTTTCGTCTATGAGCAGCCATCATCAACTTTGTTTTTTTAAATACGGTCCTGGATTTTTTATTACTGATTTTAAGAGCCTCTTATGTTCCTAAACCAACGAGGTATCGCACAAATTAAAAAAGAGGTGGTTGTTTTTAATACTATTAAAAATGTATTTTTTGTCTCTCTCTAACACATGAGTTCTTATGGAAAAATCCATCAACATAATGTTTTTGAATAATTGCGATACATTGTTGGTTTAGGAACATAAGAGGCCCTCAAAATCCGTCATAAAAAATCCAGGACCGTATTCAAAAAAACAAAGTTGATGATGGCTGCTCATAGACGAAACGTCGGTTCTTCAATTCAATAACGCTATCTTATAAAGGGCAAAAAGTGGCAATGAAGAAGTTCCAATCATTTCAAAATATCTCTTCAAATGTGATCAGAAAAAAATGAAAACAATTTTGAAAAAATTCGGTTTTTTTCGGATAATTTCGGACTTAGTCGGAATTTCTTGGCTTTCAAAACGGCATTTTGTTAGGCATCAAAATACGCAACTTTGCCTCCATTTAACCGACCTTGTATCTCTCACGGTTTTCAAGATCCCCATGATAGACATCCTTATCTTGGACACACTGTATATTTAAAAACTGAGTAGAATAAATGAGTTGTGGTGGGGGATGACTTGAGTCAGATGCAGTTCGCTATGAATAGTGACTTGAACAAATTATTCAATTGGCTTTGTATTAACAAATTAAGCATAAATACGGCTAAATCGAAATTTTGTATTTTTGCGAAAAAGCATAAATTGAGATCAATTGACCCTACTAGTTTGCAGGTTGTAATCAATAATGAGAGATTAATTTATGAACATGAGATCAAGTATTTGGGAGTTATACTAGATTCTGAATTGAGTTTCCGACCACATGCTGACTATATTATGAGAAAATATTCACAAAAAGTCGGATTTATTTCTAGAGTGGGCAAAGATTTATCAATGTACTCAAAATTGTTATTGTATAAAAGCATCGCAGCTCCCCACCTAGAATTTTGCACTACCTTATTATATAGTCTGCCGAGTTTTAAAGTGGGCGAATTTCAAATAATACAGAACAGGGCGATGAGAACAATTTTAAAATGTAATAAGTACACCCCAATTAATCTGATGTTGAATGTTAGTGGTTTGTTGTCCATCAAACAAAAAATTATTTTTAACATAAACCTATTTATATATAAAATTAGAAATAGCCTTGTACCAAACTACATCTGTGATAGAGTTAAATGTTTTAAGAATGTACACACTTATGAAACTAGGAACTGTGATGATTTTATTTTAGTTAATAGTAGTAATTCTAGTCAAATGGTACATAACTCAGTATTAAACAGAGGCCTTTCCGATTTTAATAAAATGCCGAGCAATCTCAAACACTGTGATAATTTAACAAGTTTTAAAAGACTTTTGAGGGAATATGTGTTGTCCAAATTTTAATTGTTTGTTCCACATTTTTGTTCGAATTTTTTATATTTTATTTTACACATTGAAATTTTCATTATAATATCATGTATTTAACATTGTTAATTTAGTTTTTTGTATGTAGCTTTATATGCTAAATAAAGAATATTATTATTATTATTATTATTATTATAGTTCGACTGAATTACAAAAAAGTTTATAAATAACACGTACTTTAGCATGCGCGTAATTTCAAAGTCCCTGCAATCGATTAATATTTTCGACGCGTCGCGACGCTTTACTCTTGGTAGGCGTCGAATTATTCGTTTTCGAGATATTGACGTGCGGAGTTTCAAGTGAAAAGCCCTGTATATGTATATGAAGATATATTCCTAGAATATGCGTTACGTATCCCATGAAGAATATATCTTTTGAGAGATCACAGTAGACAAGACTTTCAAGGTACCCACTGCAACTTTTTTATAAAATAAAATTCGGATTTTGCCTTACCCTGTAAAATTTTTGCAAGTTTGTGCTCATTTAAGAGATAAAGCGGAGAGGTCAAAAAATATCGGTCAACACAATAAAGTGGGTAGATATGTAATTAATGAACAGAGACATTTCTCCATCTATCAATAGTCTTTATTTTCCGTTAAAACATACAAAATATGCACATTTCAATTGTCATATGCAAATTCTCATATTTATGTATTTTTTGTTATGAAATGTAAACACAGTCGGAACGATAATCACATTCAAAGGTAATCGAATGCAATGCAAAAATAAACTTGGTAAACAATGATGACGAATTTGAATATCCACATCACATTTGATAAAACATTGAACAAAATGCGACCCCATGAATAATCAAACGGCAGATTAAGCAAACATTGAAGAACTTTTATGAGCTTCAAGAGCTGCTATATTTTTACTATTGTGCTAAAAGCCCTTTGTGCATAAATCAAAATCATCAGGGCATGGTTTAAATAAAATCCTGCGTTTTTTTCCTGTTTTCAACTCTCGATTAGAAAAGAAAAAAATGCAGCTGCGCTTTGAGGCCACCGTTTGACCGTCGGAATGGATTAATATTATTCATTTATATTATATTGGAGCTTTGTGAAACTTTGATAAAATTTTGTATGTTATTTTTTTTTGATTCCATATGATTGTTGACTAAAGCATACCAAAACTGATACATCAAGAAAATATTTCCAGTGAACATCAATCTCCATTTATTTCTGAAATAACGCTCCTCTTTATATGGACAATATCCAATATTTTTCACCTGAATATAAAAATTACAACATGCAATTTTTCCTCAGTCTATCCAATATTCACGTAATGGAGTTCTCAAGGCGACGTTTCCAGCTTGGATTCGGAATTTTCTGCATTTTTTAGGCTTTTCGCCGTGATGGATGGCCTGTAAATGAGAAGGGCTGTTATTTATGGGAATTTTTGTTTTCAGGAGTTGATGGAAGTTTGGGGCTAGATGAAAAATGACCATCACCTGACTATTAAAAAATGTTCACCCTGCGCCACCTATACTATCAAATGGTTATTATGATTGCTTATAAGGTCGTAACGGTATCCGCTAACTGTCATACTTGACACATAGCGTTACGGTATGTGAAAGACAGCACGAAAACTCTATTTACTCAACAATTAAAATATGTAGATAAATATTATGTAATTGATTAATGATAGATTATCAATATGTTACAAAATTACATAATATCAGTCAACTCTGCTGACATCAGTGCTTACTGATAACTATTATACGTCATAATCTTAACTCGTGTAGATATCAAAAGTTTGGACTTTTTTAGTGTTGAAAACAAGATTTATGTATTTAAAGAAAACTATGAAACTATCTTGGCAACGCTGCATTGACTCACTGCCATTTAATATAGGAATAGCGGCTATACAAGTTAATGTCTATTTTAGTGATGAACAGGTATGCGGCGTTGCCATAGTGATTTTTATATTAAAATTGGCTGAAATTGAAACTTGCCTCGAAAGTCAAACTTTTGGATTTTATGGAAATTGATGAGTTTTTTTGACATATAATAAAACCAGATGGATTAATCTGTACACTGAGTCAAAGAAACATCAAAGCTACAATTACTTGAAACTTGCCTCGGGTGTCAAAATTTCCGATTGGTTGAAAATAAATCTGTTAGTTGATGGACAATCAAATCAGGTCTGATTTTCACAAAAATTACCAAAATCCGCCAAAAAAACACTAAAATTATAAGCAATTGAAACATGCCTCGGGCGCCAGACTCAATTATGTTATTGAAATTGAGTTTTTTTTTATACACAATCAAACTGGATGGATTACTTCGAAAACTAAGATGAGAATTATCAAAAAACGCCAAAATTATACCAATTGAAACTTGCCTCGGGTGCCAAACTTTCCGATTGGTTGGAAATAGATATTTTTTGTTGATGAACAATCAAACTAAAGGAGATTTTTCTATAAAATGACGCAAAAATCACCAAAATCCGCTAAAAAACACTCAAATTAAAAGCATACAAAACTTTCCTCGGGTGTCAAACATTCCGCTTGGTCAAAAATAAATGTATTTTTTTGATGGACAATCAAACTAAATGAGATTATAATAAAATGACGCAAAAATCACCAAAATTTGCTAAAAAACACTCAAATTAAAAGCAATTGAGACTTGCCTCGGGTGCCAAACATCTCGTATGGTCAAAAATAAATGAATTTTTCTGATGAACAATCAAACTTGATCAGATTCTCCATGAAATGACGCAAAAATTACCAAAATCCGCTAAAAAACACTCAAATTAAAAGCAACGGAGACTTGCCTCGGGTACCAAACATCTCGTATGGTCAAAAATAAATGGATTTTCTTGATGGGCAATCAAACTAAATGAGATTATAATAAAATTACGCAAAAATCACCAAGATCCGCTAGAAAACACTCAAATTAGAAGCAATTCAAACTTGCCTCGGGTGCCAGACTTTCGAAATGGTTGGAAATAAATGTTTTTTGTTGATGGACAATCAAAGTTTATCAGACTCTCAAAAAAAAGACGCAAACACCACCAAAATCTTCAAAAGAACACTAAATTAAAAGCAATTAAAACTTGCCTCGGGTGCCAAACTTTCCTATTGGATGAAAATGAATGTTTTTTGTTGATGGACAAGCAAAGTGAAACAGATTCTCAATAAAATGACGCAAAAATCACCAAGATCCGATAGAAAACACTCGAATTAAAAGCAATTGAAACCTGCCTCGGGTGCCAAACTTTCGAAATGGTTGGAAATAAATGTTTTTGTTGATGGACAAGCAAGTGAAACAGATTCTCAATAAAATGACGCAAAAATTACCAAGATCCGATATGAAATACTCAAATTATAAGCAATTGAAACTTGCCTCGGGCGCCAAACTTTGCGATTGGTTGGAAATAAATGTGTTTTTTTGATTGACAATCAAACTACATCAGATTCTTGATAAAATGACGCAAAATCACCAAAATCCGGTAAAAACACTCAAATTAAAAATAAATGAAACTTGCCCCGGGTGCCAAACATTCCTCTTGGTCGAAAATACATGTTTTTTCTTGATGGACAATCAAACTTGATCTAATTCTTGATAAAATGAGGCAAAAATCACCAAAATCCAATACAAAATACTCAAATTAAAAGCAATTCAAACTTGCCTCGGGTGCCAGACTTTCGAAATGGTTGGAAATAAATGTTTTTTGTTGATGGACAATCAAAGTGTATCAGACTCTCAATAAAAAGACGCAAACACCACCAAAATCTCCAAAAGGACACTAAATTAAAAGCAATTAAAACTTGCCTCGGGTGCCAAACTTTCCTATTGGATGAAAATGAATGTTTTTTGTTGATGAACAAGCAAAGTGGAATAGATTCTCAACAAAATGACGCAAAAATTACCAAGATCCGATAGGAAACACTCAAATTAAAAGCAATTGAAACTTGCCTCGGGCGACAAACTTTGCGATCGGTTGGAAATGAATGTGTTTTCTTGATTGACAATCAAACTAAATCAGCTTATTGATAAAATGACGCAAAAATCACCAAAATCCGCTAAAAAAACTCTCAAATTTAAAGCAATTGAAACTTGCCTCGGGTGCCAGACTTTCGAAATGGTTGGAAATAAATGTTTTTTGTTGATGGACAATCAAAGTAGATCAGACTCTCAATAAAAAGACGCAAACATCACCAAAATCTCCAAAATAACACTAAATTTATAAGCAATTAAAACTTGCCTCGGGTGCTAAACTTTCCTATTGGATGATAATGAATGTTTTTTGTTGATGGACAAGCAACGTGAAACAGATTCTCAAGAAAATGACGCAAAAATCACCAAGATCCGATAGGAAACACTCGAATTAAAAGCAATTGAAACATGCCTCGGGCGCCAAACTTTGCGATTGGTTGGAAATAAATGTGTTTTCTTGATTGACAATCAAACTTAATCAGATTCTTGATTAAATGACGCAAAAATCACCAAAATCCGCTAAAAACACTCAAATTAAAAGCAATTGAGACTTGCCTCGGGCGTCAAACATTCCGATTGGTTAGAAATAAATGTATTTTCTTGATTGACAATCAAACTAAATCAGATTCTTGATTAAATGACGCAAAAATCACCAAAATCCGCTAAAAAACACTCAAATTAAAAGCAATTGAGACTTGCCTCGGGCGTCAAACATTCCGATTGGTTGGAAATAAATGTGTTTTTTTGATTGACAATCAAACTAAATCAGATTCTTGATTAAATGACGCAAAAATCACCAAAATTCGCTAAAAAACACCCAAATTAAAAGCATATGAAACTTGCCTCGGGCGCCAAACTTTCTGATACTATGGAAACGGGTGAGTTTTTTTGAGACACAAACAAACTAGATGAATCACTCTAAGAACTTACCCATTATTATCATGTCAATGTGGTGAACCAAAATTAATCCATTCCATTTAACGGAGACATACGGAAAATACCCTGACTGGAGTCACTGCCATCTGTTTACTTTAAATTGAGTCATTCATTAAACAAATCCACCACCATAATTAGCAATATAACCTCTCAACACGGATTAAGGCAATTAGGTGAACTCAACCACCTCAGGTCAATAGTCATATTAGGTATAAAAAATCGTTGTCCCTGTCCAAATTGGTATAACTTGAGGTCGTGATACAAATTCGCCATTCCAAAATCATCAAAAAATCTGTCAGTTTTAAGAAGCACTGATTTGAAAAAAAAAAGTCATTTTTATTGAAGATTTACTGACTTTTATTAATTTGAACAATACAATTCATGTTTCAATAACTTAGGTCAAAATACGTTTGTGGGGCGACCTGACGAAAACCAAGTCATAACTACGTCGTCTTTGCGACGTGATTGGACGGACGTCGGATTAGGTTTACGTAATATTACCTAATATGACGTCAAAATGCTACTTGGAATGGATGTTCTTTGGTTTCAATGCAAATTAAAAAAATATATAACACTCTCAATCATGGCAAAAGCCCAGCTTTTGAAGAACCTCTCCAATCTCCTTGTATACAGAAGGATCATCAACTGTACTTGGTATCTGGAAAAGGATCGTTAACAAAGGACAAAATCAACCCATCATCAAAAATACCTTTTCCAGTTTATTTCTGGATAAATTCGATATTAACTTTCTACATATTTTTCCGGATCTATTTGTGGGTATTGCTGTTACAGCAGCTGCCAGTTCAAAGGAAGCATAAGGGGAAAATTCCCCCATATTCTTCCTAACCATCGACACTAGCTCCTGCGCTATGACATATTCACTGAGAATTGAATCTAGAATTATTCATTTGTATTGCTTGTAAGTGAAAACCCTTGAACTAACTTTTTTTCATAACAAATAAACATAAGGGAACGTCAGTCTTGATTTTGTCCGGAACAGCCACTACACAAGCATTGCTTATGTCAGGATGTGACAGAATAATGTTTTCTATTGCTGTTGTTGATAGTCGGTGTCCTCCTACATTGATGATGTCATCAACACGTGCTGTGATGTACAGAAATCCATTTTCATCCATATAGCCTGTGTCCATTGTATCATAGTAGCCCTGAAAAAATAAGTCATCTTTGCTCATACCAGACGAGGGATCAGAATTACATGATATGTTGTAAAGTAGGTCTTGAGGAATTGTTCATCAGCGTTGTACAGAGTCGAAAACGCTCCAGGGGGCAATGGAAGTTTCACCACTATATTACCTAGTTCATTGACTTCTGCCAAGCGGCCATCCTTGAGGATTTGCACTGGAATGAAGTGATTAGATGAAGTACTTACTGTTGGTGGATTACCATTGTATCCAGGAAAAAGCAGACCACATGTAAGTTTACCAGAGCTGCAGGGATTTGTCAATCCTTCGCACGTTCCAGTAATGACTGTACCAGTCTCAGTCTGCCCCCAGTGGTTCATCACTGGTACGTTGAATATTTTCTCCATCCATATTTTAGTTGTGATATCCAAGTGCTCACCAGCAACCCATACCTGTCGCAAACTTGTTGTGTCATAACCAACTCCATAT
Organism: Orchestes rusci; assembly: GCA_958502075.1. Lineage (NCBI taxonomy): Eukaryota > Metazoa > Arthropoda > Insecta > Coleoptera > Curculionidae > Orchestes > Orchestes rusci. The sequence continues at coordinate 36,721,517 of OY293307.1, forward strand.
GTGGCTTCCGGGTCTGCGTCTCTCAATATCCTCAGCCCAGTTGGAACAGTGAACATCGAGTTCACTTTATATTCATCAATTATTCTGTAATAAATTCAATTATGTGTTGTTTTGTCAATATAAACTCACCTAAAGTAGGAACTAGGATCAGGCGTCGTTGTGGGCTTTCCCTCATAAATTATACTGGTTATTCCATGGATCAGAGGTCCATAGCACATGTAAGAATGTCCAACAATCCAACCAAGGTCACTTACAGCCCACCATACGTCGTTTTGGCCCATTTTGTACAGTGTCTTCATGGTGAAAGCCAACATTGCCAGATGTCCGCCCACTGGCCTCAGCACTCCTTTTGGTTCACCTGTTGTACCAGAGGTGTATAAGATATAAAGAGGCTCATTGGCTTCTACAGGTACACAAGGGGCAGTGTCCACGTTTTTAACAGCCTCTTCCCAATCAATGTCTCTTTCTGGATATAGCTCACCAACAAAAACATTTTTTCTCTGGAATATAACACATTTGTTGGGTTTGAACCGGGACATATCCAGGGCGTGGTTCAACTCGGAAATATAACTGAAAAATTTAATGTATCATTGTGTATGGTCTGATGATTGTACGTACTTGAGAACTTTATTGGATTCGATGCCACAACTGGCAGCTATGATGACTTTGGGTTCGGCATTGTCGATCCTGGTGGCCAGCTCAGCAGCTGCAAAGCCTTTTTGGGAAAATATGTTATTTATATTCAACTACATTTCTACACAACCACAACATTTCTGGAGTATTTTTCTTAATGTTTAAACTCTTGTCACAACACTTTAAATCCCAAAGGTAATTTGAACAAAATCCTTTGGAAAATAACAAAATTAGGCAAACATAACCTCACTTGGTCAATTTCTCAATCAAATTTTTAATTAGAACCCACTGTATTTGCCATCGACCTAAAATTCGAGAATTATCATTGTGATTTCTGAAGAAATCTTGAAAAATGGGTAATTTATGGCAAGTTCTAGAATCTATATCTGGCCTATTCTTTGTTCAATTATTGTGAAATTTTCAGGAAGTACATAATGTTTGCTCTTCGAATGGTGCTAGCCATTTTTTTTATCGAAAACTACACAGACCAAGATTAAAATTTTTTTTTTGAACGTGAAAAAAATCGCTAGGACACACAAACTGACAAATGAAATGAAGTTTTCAATTGCACAATCAGTTCTTTGTTAAGTGATTTAGAGTCAAAGTTTTCTCAAATTCTAGGCCGATGATCCACTTATGGCCAATACTGTACATAATATCTAATTTGAACATAATCATTTGGAAGATATCAGAACTATGCAAACATAACCTCACTGTGCATTTTTTTTTCAAATCTCAAATATAACCTACATAATACAATTCGAACAAAGTCTCGAAAAATAACAAAACTATTCAAACATAACCTCACTCTGTCATTTTTCAAAGAATGTTTTTATCAAAACCCAAATAGAACCTACAATATTATCCTATTTGAAAAAAATCGTTTTGAAAATAATGCAAAAATAACCTCACTATGTCATTTTTTTGATCAAATCCCAAATAGAGCTCAATGCCACAGATTTCAAGGAACATTTAAAAAAAAAACAAACAAATTGCTTAGGCCGTTCTCAAGTAATGTGATTTAAATTTATATATATTGAATAAAAGCGTGGATAGAATCAGCATTAGCACTGTTTTATTTTTATGTTTACGTTCACTGAATGTACCTATTTTAACATTATGGCAACGTTGCTTTGTCAGTCCTAACCTATGATTCTGTTTTAGTTTCAATTTTTGTTTGGACGTAGAATAAACTCTGAAAATGAATCCGGACTTTGTAACTCGTATTTACGGGTAGTTATTCTAACAGACATACACAACATCCCTTTATGGGAAAAAATAGAAAATACTCTTCTCTCATAATATCATTTTTGTCTTGATATTGAAAATGGCCGCCACTGCTATGCTGTGTAGAGTCTCTTTTATTCCTAAGGTCTATGATTTGATTTGACATTGGATTTACTCATTGACATTGACATTAGTTTGTTTTGTCACGGAAATATGAAATCCCGATAGAAATAGTGTAAGCGTAATCATCTGAGTGAGTAATATCCATTTCCAGCTAGTAGAATACCACACTTTTTCTATGATTATTCAATAATTGGAGCGAACTTTGCAATATTTAATTTCATTTGGACGGCACTTTTTGACAACTATACTTAAAGTGAGGTTAAGTGGTTAACACAATGACTATAAAACAAGTATGGACGGTCAAATGGGCTGTTTCAAAATGATGTATTTGAAGGTTGACATTTTGTCGAATGGTCTGATTGGCTACAAAACAGTTGAGTAATGCAATTAGATAATTTCATTGGTTAAAAACAATTAAATTATGAAAAAAAGTCACTGGTATGAGTAACGAGTTACATTAACCAATAGAAAGTGGATAATACATCTTTTATTAAATAGTCATAAAAAAAGTAGTTTTTTTGGGAAATTTTCCAGCTTCTCTCGCCATAAAAACAATCCCAAGAATGTAAGGAACAATAATTAAAAAAAAGATTCAAATTTCCCCTGCCGTTCTCAATATATGGATCTTCCAGAAGAAATCGGTACTCATTTTTATATGTTAACCGATGGGTACCTACCTCCATAAACAACAGAATGTGCTGCACCTAATCTGGCCACTGCCAGCATTGCCATGACTGTTTCTGGAATGGGAGGCATGTAGATGATGACTTTATCACCTCGTTGGACTCCATATTTCGCCAACAACCCCGTCAATTTGCTGATCTATAAACGAGAAGATAAGTCAAGCTTGTTGTGGTACAACATTACCTTATCAAGTAGTTCGGAATAAGTGATCTTCCTGGACACTCCAGTGCAAGGACTGTCATAGATCAACGCCACTTTGGAACCATTTCCTGCCTCCACATGGCGATCCACTGCATTGTAACAAGCATTGATTTCGCCCCCAACAAACCACTTGGTGAAAGGTTCACTGCTGTTATCTAGAACTTTCTTCCACGGCTTGGACCAGCTGACCAGCTTTCCAACAGCTGACCAAAACGATTCGGGGTTTTCTATGGACTCTTTGAAAACCTCTTCGTATTTGCTACTGGACAGGATGTAGTTTTTGGACGGGTTTTCTAGAAAACGACAGATACCTCAAAAATCGTCCCTCTCGATTTATTTTAATCAATCAATCAAAATATACTTTATTATCAAGATTAAAAATCTGTAGACAAAGTACGGAGGAAGTAGAGGAGAGTCTAAACTTTCTATATGGTAGCCAGACGAAAGCCTTCGAGCACTTCTGTCCTCTTATTGACCATAGAGATAAGACCAACATTCCTGGATGTGACAGAGAGATGGAAAAACTAAGGAAAGATACTAAGAAGGCTTCCTTCTTGGCGAAAACAACCCGCAAATGACAAAAATATAAGGATCAGCTGATAATCTCCAAGAAGAAACTTGGAGAAAACAAAAGAATGGCATGGAGGAACTTCTGCAGCGTCGAGGCTCAAGAAGGTCCTCTCGAGAGACCCCTTCATGTAGCCAAGCTGTCTTGAGAGAAGTGATGGGACATATACCAACACCTCTGATACGGCAAAACTCTTTAGAATGTGAAATCGTCAACCGTACTCCACCGGCGATGCTTCAATGGTGTCTGGAGGTCATGATTAGACACCTAGAACTTTTGTTCAATGTCTAGCCCTAAGCTATATACCGTTAGGATGGAGAGAGGTGAGAGTCGCGTTCATCCCCAAACCTGGTAAGGACGACTATACTAACTGGTGCTGGGCTGGGTGTGTTCATAGCGGAGCTCAACCTAAAAATCAGTAGGACCCTAGGCTCGAACTGTCTTCCAAACAGAACTGCTGGGAGTAATACAAGGGGCCACATTTACTGATAGCAAACAAGTTTTGCAATCCTTGAACAAGAATAAAATAACTTCCAAACTGATACAAGAGTGTCATCAGATTCTGCAGTCGGTCTCCGATGAGGGACAGTATCCTGGATAGTGGAATCAGGGGAAATGAAAGTGCGGACGGTTTGGCGCGACAGGGAGCAAAGCAGAAACCGTATGGCCCACTGTCCTCAAAAGCCATCAATCAATGAACAGACAGTAGAGGTTCTAAGAGAGATGGGAGACACGACGATACACGGCCCCGAGGCAGCGCCAACCCAGTACCTCCTTGGACTCTTGCAGAGCACCTTGGAAAACTGGCAGGAATGCTTACGGGACATTGTAAGCTAAATAAGCACCTCAACACCTTGAGGGTGGTAACAGATCTGACTTGTAGAGGGTGCCACGAGGATGATTCTTGCCCAGCTCTCGACAGTTGAGCTGGAGGAGTCGGGGATGTTAACGTGCGAAGATTTTCCTCTTGATCATTATCTGGGATTCCCAAGAAATCCTCATCATAGCACATCTGATCCACCTACAGAAGAATTGGCTGTATCCTCTGAATTACGATATATAATGTTAAACCCTAGTGAGCCCGTTAAAATCATATTTTTCAAAGAATCACAGTGTTCACTCTTCTGCTTTTGTTTCATTGTACTTGACTGAAGAAAATGGGTGAAATTCTTGGAGGTAGAGTTGAACCCATCAATTACGCTCCTAAGCTTCATGAAGTAAGGAAACAACCACAGAGGAAGAGCTAAGGGAAACAAATTCCCGAAGCAATCAGAACGAAGATGCAAAGTGACAGAAATTGAACGAACCATTATAGAGAATGTGAAATGTTGTAGTACCTAACGCCATCTATCGGTAGAGTTTGTCAATCTCATGGATGGAATCCCCATCAGTCTAATGATGGTCGCCATATGGTCTACAACAAGTTCGTGGATGATCCTCCCGGAAAAGCAAAGAAAATCTTGAAACTGTTTCCTCAGTCTGACCATGACCAATCCATGTACGTTTCGTCCTACTAGGACTCGTCAACATGATGAGAATAGCAAAAGCATGAAGGTACTCCAAAAAAAACGTTAACAAAGGTTGGAAAAAATATGCAAAATGAGAAACAATGATGAAGAACTTACGACCATTAGAAAATAAATGTTAAATAACTATATTTAACATTTCTCCACTAGGAGAAATTCTATAAACTCCTTCACAGAAGTCAATATGATGATGACAATGGTAATGGTAATGGTTAGGTTGGGGTGACAAAAGCCCGGCGAGAAGACCTAGTGGCCCTTTTCGCCAACCCTCTTCACTCAAGTCGTCCTGTCTTCATTGTGAAGCGGAGCAGGTCATCCCAGCTCAGGTCCTTCCTAATTATTGCAAGTGTCGGTTGAGCTTGCAGTGTCCTGTCAAAATGCCTACGATGATGCTCAGTGCCTTCCGTTTACTCAGACCCCGGGCTGGGGCGATGAAGACCCCAGTCTAGCTAACTCGTCCGCTTGCTCGTTCCCAAAATGCCCATATGTCCTGGTACCCAAACCAGTTTTAACTTCTTGTTCTTGCCCAGGGCGTGCAGAGCATCGCTGCATTCTTGCGGGCAGCTGATCCTTGGCTTGCAAAATGCCCTCAGTGCTGCTTGACTGTCAGAACAATGACGTCTCTTCTTGAACCTCTTCCCTAGTTGCTTCCTCCGGGATAGCAAACCTCTGCTTGGAAGACCTCCCCGGCATTCTTGTCCGGTCTACATATATACACCGGCTCCTGTAGCCTCAGAGTTGGCTTTTGAGCCGTCCGTGAACTAGTGTGTTACCTGGTGGTTCTGCCGGTGTGGTCCATCACTCGTCCTTGGATGGAAGGTGTACCTCAAAGCTAATATAGTGTGGCCAACCTGTGCCTTTGTCCTTTCATACTTCCTGAGCGGACATCCTTACGTATGCTGCCATCGCTTTCCTCTTTAAAGGAGAATGTTCAGCCAATATGATGATAGTGACGAAGAAAATTCTGAACCAGGAATCCTGACATCAAAAGGTGGAGTAAAAAAAAAAAAAAAAAAATAAATGACCAACTTCAAAGCGTCAAAATACTTTTTTTTTTTCAGGGTCCGAGACCATAGTGTAGTGTGGGGTTTAAAACTCTCCTGACAAGCAAAGTCAGCTTTACAACAAATGAAGGATTTCATAATAATCTGATATAAAATATTATTAATATACCATCTTACCTTCTTTCCCATTTTCTGAACTCATATTGGAACTGATCTCTTGACTATGATCAACCGTCAGTATCTTCTATTTGTGAGTATATTACTTGAAGGAAGTGAAGGAAAAAGAGTAAATATAAGAGAAGAAATGAAAAATACAGGGTGGCCCATCAAAAATAAAACAGAACAGATGAGGGTTTGCTTATACGTCCGATAAGTGTCCCTCTCAAAAATCAAGTTGAAGTGTCTGAGTGTTTCATTTTTATATGACATTAAATACGGGTCACTCTGTATAAGAAATAGTAAATTGAATTGTTCGTTACCTGGAATTCCAACGAGAATGGGACACCACATAAATATCACTGAATACCTGAAATTTTTATTGCAGGCTCTAATTAATTTATATTCACAAAAACTCTCGTAGATTTGATAAGATCTCAGAAGTGTTTTTTTGTATGTTGGAATCATGATTACATAAATTGAATCAATTGAATTGGAGGTCAAAAACCATCTTCTGGATTTTATCACAAATATTCACGAGTTGATGAATTTTTGCAATTCCATACATGGCATCGGGTTTTGCTCACTTCAGCTTAAATATTTCCTGAATGACTCATCAGAAAGGTATCAAACTATATGTTTTTGAATCAGGAAAATAACTTCTTTCATGATATATGACCATTGAAAAAAATGCAACTTGTGGAAAAATATTCACATTCTGATGGTGATTTTTTTTTATAAGATTTTTGAAAAGTCCAAATGAATATCTAAAACCTCCATATTTCCATAGATAACGCCGCTAGAATATGGGTCAATATATACGGAATGATGTCAATCGCTTTTGTTTTTATCCACTGTTTTCACTTTTATGATTTTTTTTTCTAAATAAGGGTTTTTTATACTACTTATAAATAATTTTTAATCTTTTTGCTGTTTTTTTATGGGGTTTTATCTTTTTTTTCTGCTTTATTTAATTTCAAATTATTATTGATGATTTGTTCCACTCTTTATACTCTTTTTGGTGTTTTTAAATGTTTTTTTAAAGTTTAAAGTGACTTTGTTTACATTTTTTTCTATAGATTTCCACTTCTGTTGATTTGTTCCACTTTTCAAAGGGTTTTTTATGTACTTAATTCTTCTAAAGAAAGGGATTTTCTACTTTTTTGAAGGTTTTAACTCCATATTAGAGTAATTTGTTTTGTTTTATAATTCTGTTTTCAATAATTCATAATAATATCTGTCCATTTTATTTATGATTTCAATCAGTTTTGATTAAAATTCCACTTTTATCTACCTTTTGGTAGTTTTATCACTTTTGTGATTTAAAAAAAATAAACAAAGAACTTCTTTCAGGTGTTATGTTTTATAGTCTTTATTCTACACAAATTGACTACTAATTCTCTATGTCTAACTGACAAGTCTAACTCTAAAATATATTCAGGTAGCGGGTGGCATAAAGATTGATCCACACCACATCATCTCCCCATCGACGTCTCTCTTCATTCCCCTCCATCCTGGCGGCAACGGCATGGTATGAGAAACTTCCTATTTCTTATAAGAACTCTGCCACTAGGAAGTTTTACGATGTAACGTCGATATTTCCCAATTTCGGTTACTATTCCAACTCGATCCCATAATTTTGTTATTGGGTTTTGAATCCTGACTTTACATCCTTTTGGAATTGTTTTGAGCTCCTTAGAATTTCTATTGTATATTTTTGCTTGATATTCCTTTCTTTGTGCATAATTTTGGTCACACATATCAGAAATGTTATTCCACTTTTTGTCAAAAGATTTTTGATGTACGGGAACTAATGATCTCAAATTTTGTCCATACAGAATTTGTGCTGGTGATATTCCATTCTCCTTTGGTGTGTTTCTCCATTCCAGAAGTCCAGCACAAAATTTGCTTCCATCTAATCTTCCAGACTCTGTACACTTCAGTATTAACATCTTCATTGCCTTCACTGCTGCTTCTGCATGTCCATTGCTTTGAGCATAGTATGGAGTTGATGGGCTTTGACGAATATTCCAGTCTTCTAAAAACGATTTAAACTCGTAGGAGCTGAACTGAGGACCATTGTCTGATCGAAGTCTGATAGGAACTCCTGTATCTGAAAAAATTTTCTTCAAATCTTTGATGATTAAGGAACTGTTTGGATCCTTGTTTCCGTAATGACAAACTATCGGCCATCCAGAAAGTCTGTCAACATACACAAGATAATGTTTGCCAGCACAAGAGAAAAGATCAGTCGAGACATCGAGAAACGGTCTTTGAGGAAGAGGATCGTACATCATTGGTTCTTTTTGTAAAGATGGTCGTAAACTTTGACAAGTTTCACATGATTCCACCAAATTTTTAATATCGGAAGTCATTGCTGGCCAATATACTACACTTCTGGCTCTACGCAAAGTTCTCTCTATGCCTTGGTGAGAATCATGTAATCTTTCTAGAACAATTCTTCGTGCTCTCATTGGTATCAAAATTTGACATCCTTTCAAGATGAGGCCATCATCAATTGTCAAATCTTTTCTTATATTCCAAAATGGCTTGAGATTGTCTGCTAGATTTTTTCTATTTTCTGGAAAGCCATTCATAATTTGAGTTACTAAGTCTTGATAATCTGTATCACTTAAAGCTATCTCTTGAAGCTTTTCCAAGGACGGATCATGAAAAGCAGAATCTTTTTCATTGATTGACTCAATCTGTTGAACCAGTATAGCTCTTATATCTTCTGTCAAATCTTCTGCTAACAGGTCCTCTGTCAAAGGATGCGTTACTGGAGAACGGGATAAAGCATCAGGCATCACATGGTAACTGCCTTTACGCCATTCAGCTTTGAAACAAAATTCTGACAACTTCTCTTTTAGCCTTCGGAGTCTGCAGTTTTCTATTTTATCCAGAGTATAGCTATTCAAAATTGGAATCAATGGTTTGTGATCTGAAATAATTCTGAACTCCGGTAAGCCTAGTAAATACAGTTTACATTTTTGTACAGACCATGTGATTGCTAATAATTCGATTTCGATCATTGCATACCTTGATTCTGTCTCTGATAAAAATCTGGAGCCACACTGTACAAGTTTCCACATTTGTCCATGTTTTTGCAAAATAACATAGCCAATACCATTTAAGCGTGATGCATCGGCATGTAATTCAGTTTCTAACAATGGGTCATAGTGTGCTAATATAGGTGGGTTGACCAACGCAGAACGCACTTTTTTGAAAGCTTCATCGTGATTCGTTGTCCATAAAAATTTATTCTTTTTCTTCAAAAGATCTCTCAAAGGTGAGGCAGAAGCACTTATTTCAGAAGAAAAACTGCCTAGTTGATTCACTAAACCCATAAATGATCGGAGATCTTTCAGATTTTTTGGTTTTGGAAAGTTCTGTATAGCTTTCACTTTTTCAGGATCTGCGTCGATGCCATCTTTACCAACTTGATATCCAACATAGGAAACTGTTGACTCTGCGAAAGTAAATTTATGCGGATTGAGTGAAATGCTCCTAGATCTACATCGTTCAAGTACTTCAATAATTCTCTTACAGTGGGTTTCAAAAGTTTCATCATGAAGCAAAATATCATCTACTACTTTTATCAAATTACCAATACCAGCTAGTGCCTCGTCACCTCTTCGACAAAACTCATCTCCAGAACTCACTAGTCCCATTGGAGCTCTCATGAACTGATATCGACCCCATGGCGTTAGAAAGATTGTTAACTTCTGGCTCTCAGGGTCTAACGGCATCTGCCAATATCCGTTAGTGGCATCAAGTGTAGAAAAGTATTTTGATTTTCTATTCACATTTGAAACTGCATCCCATGGAGATTGGAAGGGGTGTAATGGTCTTCGTACATATTTGTTCAACATAGTGTAATCTACACAGATGCGAATTTTCCCGTTTGGTTTTTGTACTATAACCATAGGACTGACAAAATCACTAGGAGTATCATCAACTGGACATATAATTTTCTTCTTGACCATTTCATCCAATTCATTTTTGACTTCAGTTTGCCAAGCGTAAGGTATTTTTCTTGGGCAAGATATTGAATAAGGAATTACATTTTCTTTCAAGTGTATATGAACAGGCTTTCCCACCATTGATCTTAATGTAGAAGTGTTCTCAAATATATCTGAATATCGTTCCAACAAAAACAGACGAATTCGTTCACGTTGTTCAAAATTAGGATTCTCAGGAATGTCATCCAATATGTTTATTGAACTAACTGCATCTGGTAACTGCTTTGGAAATTCTGGATGAATCACTGCCAAATCTATCAAAGTTCTTCTATCTAATAGAAATTCCTTAACACCTTTGCATATGATAACATTGACATATGATATTTTTCTTCCATAAAATATCTTGCATTGTATTTGTCCAAGAACTGATATCCTTGATGAGTTTGCTGCTTCTATCTTCAAGTTTGATATTTGTAACTCCACATCATAGAAATTCTTCATAAATTCTTCTCCTGCTACTGAAACTTCTGCACCTGTGTCAGGTGTAGCATCATGGAAAAACTGATGTACTTTTGATTTACCCTGTACCTCTACTCTAACCTTAATTTGACGATGTTTGTCATCTATTTGTTTATTGTCAATGGATGTCAAGCGTAAATGTCCAATATTTGTTGATTCTTCTTCTTGCTCGGGTATGAGACTTTTGATCAATTTGCTACGACAATACTTAGAAAAATGTCCTTTGATTTTACACTTGTCACAGGTTACATTTCTAGCTGGACATTCTTTCAAGTTTGAATGCCAATTTTTATTGCATCTTGGACATATGCGAGAGGGTTTTGAACTCTGTTTTGATTCACTAACTCTTGTTTCTTCTATCTTGTAGATTGATTTCTTTGAGTTTTCTTCCAATGATGCTACCTCTTCTGCTTCACAAAGTCGTACTATATCTTCTAGATTTGCATTTTCCGGCAGCATTCTACATTTCTTCCTTAGATCTGTATCAAAGAGTGATTCAATAATATGATCTGAAAGACTTCTCTCGTAGCAATGTTTGCAGGGTTCTGACAATTGGAAAAGTTTGATTTTATGTCTATAGAAACTCGTAAAAGATTCTCCATTTTGCTGTCTGCGCATCATAAACTCTCCTCGCCTTATCCTAGAGTTTTCTTTTTTCTTGAAATAGTTCTCCAACTTGTCTAGGATGTGTGTAGTGTTCGCATGATTGTAATCATCTATTTTAAGTATGAATCGTACCACATCTAGAACGTCCTGATTGAGTAGTGATATCAGAAGAGCAGTAGATTGTTTGTTGAAATTGTTCTGGAAACCTTGGAACATTAAATAGTTCTCAAATTTGCTTCGCCAGTCCTTGTATTCAGCAAACGAAAAAGTCTCGGCTAATTTCTCCGGAATGGGAATATTTCCCATGATTCTTTGGGGAATAGAATCATTTTTCTCGATATTTTCTAGCTCATGAATGGAGATGTTATTTGAATGATGATTTGTTGGGTAGTTATCTTTACTTTGGAGTTCAATAATCTTCTCCATTGCCTTTTGGATCTCCTTCATACCATCTTCTAAAGATTTAACCTGCTGTCGTGTTTCAGATAATGAATTCTCCAGTGAAATTTGATTCTCTTCACTGATTTGAGACTTTCTTCTGTTACTTTTCGGCATTTTATCATCAGAATACGTAGGATTAGTACCGCGACTGCGCCATGTTATGTTTTATAGTCTTTATTCTACACAAATTGACTACTAATTCTCTATGTCTAACTGACAAGTCTCACTCTAAAATATATTCAGGTAGCGGGTGGCATAAAGATTGATCCACACCACATCATTTATCACTTCTTGGATTATTTTTTTGATTGGAAGGCATTAAAGTGACTGTTTTTTGTCATTTGAATACTTTTGGATGATTTGAACATGATTTTATCTTTTTTTTTTCAAAGACTGAAACTTTTACCCTTTTTGATTTTGTTTTACCTTTTTTAGGGTGATAAAAGTTACTTTTTTCCCATTTTTTCAAGATTTTCTGGGTTTCCCGTTTTTTTTTTCAAAATTTGAATCTTTTCTAATAGTTATTTTTTCCCATTTTCAAGGTTTTAACAGTTTTAATTCTTTTTTGAGGCTTTTAAATTTCATTTGGAGTGGATTTTTTTCCGTTTTTTTGTAGATTTCAATTATTTTTGATGATTTATTTCACACTGACCAATTCAAACTCATCATGTACTTTCTTTCACATTTTTATTTGTTTATAATATTTTAGAACAGAACAGAACTGGAACTTGAGTACGCCTCAAACAATCTCAAAATTGAGTTCGACTTGAGTAAGGGCATGAGCAACTTGGGTCGAAGTAAAAAAAAATACAATATGCAATATTTCCTCAGTCTATCCAATATTCACGTGATGGAGTTCTCAAGGCGACGTTTTCAGAAATTTTCTGCATTTTTTAGGCATTTCGAGGTGATGGATGGCCTGTAAATGAGAAGGGCAAATATTTATGGATTTTTTTTTTTTCAGGGGTTGATGGAAGTTTGGGGCTAGATGACTAATTGGTCAATTTCTGACCTTTAATTTTTTCCCATAGGTTTTTTAGCTATAGAAAACACTTGTCCAGATTTGACCAACTTATACAGGGTGTTTCCTAACCTCTGTGACAAAATTAAAGGGGTGATTCTTCGCTTAATTTTAAGACGAAAATGTGGTATAACTTTTTTTCGAATTTCACTTTGTTTTCAAAATACAGGGTGTTTAATTTTTTTTATTATTATTATTTATTTTTATATATTTTTTTCAATTTATTTAGTGTTTTTGAATTCTCCATTAAAATGATTATAATTGATTGCTGTATTTGTTAGAAAATTCAACATCAGCGATAAAATTACTTTTTGCGTCAAAACTCACTCAACTAGATTTAATTTTTTATCTCAAAAATTAGGCAAGATACGATAAAAATTCAAGAGATCAAAAAAAATCGTTTTTAGTTGAATAACCTGAGAAAAAAATGAAAATGACACAAAAAGTCAGGTGCGTACATTTTTTTCCCAATAATATTGGTTGAAGTGCCGCTCGGGACGCCACTGTATTCGATAATTTTTGTTTGTTCATGGCAAAATGAGCCCGTTATCACTATAAATAACGTTACCAAACTTCAACAAAATCGAGTGAAAGATAAATTAATTAAAAATAAAAAACTAATCAAAAAAAAAAAATTAAACATCCTGTATTTTGGAATCAAAGCGAAATTCGAAAAAAAGTTATACCAAATTTTCGTCTTAAAATTAAGCGAATAATCACCCCTTTCATTTTGTCACAGAGGTTAGGAAACACCCTGTATATGCTCACTCACTATTTACACTCATTTATATGACAACTTATTTTATGTGTTTAAGTGAACTGAACTGTTCTCACATCGTCGATCGTATCTACTCAAATCCTGTCAAATATTATAAAAAACTGTAGAATTGTCTGACTTCGCTGGAAACTACTAGAAAGAAATCGATATATCACAGTAGGCGCAAATCTCGCGTTGGAGGACAAATACCGGTGATTTCGGGTCTGGGGCTGTATGTGTTTTGTCCGACCGCCTTGAAGGGTCGGTATCGTCACAATAAGAAGAGCGACATACTCTTCTTTTTAAATGACAAAAGAACAAAATACAGAGGAAATGGAAAAAGAGAAAGTAACTTCACGAAAAAAGACAACAGAAGAAGATTACACGATTTCAAAAACAGTCAAAATCACAAGAAGATAACAAGGGAGAAGACTACACTAAGAAAAACATGAAAAGTTCAAGAAAAAACATGAATTAGATAGATGAAATAGTTAATAAATTTAATTGATAAAATGACGAAACTTTTTTTTGATAAACAAGAACTATTTTTGATACTTTCTCATCACATTCAATATTAGAGGTTTCTGTAGCATGACCAACAAACTAATTAGCTTGACAATAGGGAAAAAATGTGAAAAACATTTTCAAAACATATCCAAGCCAGCAGAGCACCGCAGCATACGTCAGCGGTTACGCAATTAAATTATTTGAATTAAAACTGTTTTTTTCCTGTTGAATATATGCGGTCCGTTTCCATTGAGGGTATGTCGAAAGCCACAGGGTGAAATTAAAAACAGGCTAATTTGTAAAGCGGAATTTTTAATTGCTCATTTCGAATGACATGGAAATTTTAATTTGTGCACTGGTATAATGATGCTGCATTGGGTTTTGTTGATCAAATTGGCTGCTGTATTTTATTTTGTCTCCTGTCATCGTTGATCCTATAATCTAGATTTTTTTTCAATTTTCACCCGCAATAGAAATATAGCGACTGCACCCTCACATTTCATCGCATTTTACGACATTATATGAGAAGAAAATTGGAGGGTCTGGATAGGCTCAAGTGGTTTAGTTGGATATTTCAAGTGTATCCCACTTTTTACAGCTGGAAAAAATGGATAATTTGTCTGGAGCACATAGAGAGTCGGATAATAAAATTTACGAATTATTTTAGTATTTTTGTTTTGAAAAATAACTAGACTTTCTGTGTAACCTCACAAAACGAAAAAAAAATCAATTTTTAGCTGCGGCTGCGGAAATATCCACATGAAAAAAGTACATATTAATCCAGTTACATTCGCTGAAAAATGGAAACAAATAAAATACTGTAATTTAAATACAGGGTGTTTCATTAATATTGCGAAAAAATTCAGAACGAGTTTCCCCACTCAAAAATAATAAGAAAACTTCATATAAAGGTGTGTCCGGAAATGCTTCGTTACAGAGCTACAGGGTGTTGAAGTTTTATTTTATTTTTATTTTTTCCAAATAATATTTGAACCAATGTCTGTATTTCCATAAAAATCGGTATTTGAGGGTTTCTTTTTATGCAGAATTCGAATTTTATCTCAGTTTGGCTCTAACTTGTAGAGGGCGCCACCTACACTCATTTGTCCTGACATGTACAGCCATAACTTTTTCGGACGTAACCGTATGACATATTTGAGTGAAAAAACATGTTTCTCCTTTATTTTTATGCAAAAAAGGCATACTTGTTAGAAGTCGCTACGTGGAACCATTTTCGAGATATTTAGATTTGAAATAATGAATACATATGATAATGAAATTATGGCCGAGCATTGTGTTTCATTGATAGTGCCAAAAATACAGGATAAGTTTCCTCACTTGAAAATAAAAAGAAAATTTTATATAAAGATGTATCCGGAAATGCTTCGTTACAGAGCTATAGGGTGTTAAAGTTATTATTTAATATTTTTTTTCAGTTTTTTTATTTGTTTTTGTTTTAATAATATTTGAATACGCGTTGTCGATAATATTACACAGAATTCGACTTTTACCTTTTTCACTGAAAATATGAAGCTTTAATGCGTGATATGTTATAACTTCTAGTAGGTTACCTTCGCCATAATTTCAAAATCCCATGTATTAATTATTTCAAATCCAAATATCTCGAAAATGGTCGCACGTAGCGACTTCTAACAGATATGCTTTTTTTGCATAAAAAATATGTTTTTTCACTCAAATATGTCATACGGTTACGTCCAAAAAAGTTATGGCTGTACATGTCAGGACAAATGAGTGTAGGTGGCGCCCTCTACAAGTTAGAGCCAAACTGAGATAAAATTCGAATTTCGCATAAAAAGTAACCCTCAAATACCGATTTTTATGAAAATATAGACATTGGTTCAAATATTATTTAGAAAAAACAAAAACAAAAATAACACTTCAACACCCTGTAGCTCTGTAACGAAGCATTTCCGGATACACCTTTATAAAAAGTTTTCTTTTTATTTTTAAGTGGAGAAACTCACCCTGAATTTTTTCGCAATATTAATGAAACACCCTGTATATCTCATTTATCCACTTTTATCTACTGTATTGCAAAAATGTTAATTGATATTTCGATCTTATCAATAAGTGTGCTAACTTTTGTTGACCTTGATTAAATTCTTATTCAATATTGTGATAAGTATAAGTGGGCTTCCACATCAAAGTAGCATCCAATATGCGAAAGAAAACGAATATTTGGATGATTTCATATCGGAGACACGTCACGCCGGCGCCGCATGTTGCCATTATTAAATAGGTTTCAAATCAGGTTTAAAACTACCTCTTATCTTATCTACGACACGAATAAAGTTCTCTCATCTATCGATGAATTCTAGACAATTCTACGCTATTCATGAACTTTTGGCGAAGGGGCACCGGAGTGCATATAAGATTGGGGTGCCGCCGCCACCAGTCAGTTGTGTTTGAGTGAACGTTGCTATAATCATAGACAGGCATAGTTAAAGAAAACATAAATAAGTGACTGTACATAAATAATTGTCAGTAAATAAATTAGTTACAGCTGAACAGTGTTTTCTATAGCGAAAAATACTACATTGGTGTCAGAAGTGGGATTTATTTCGTGCTATTGGAATGAAGGTTGCCAAGTTGAAGAGGGAGCTTGAGGAGCGTGGTTTGGATACAGGTGGGAAAAAAGCCGTTCTACAACATCGGCTTCGTGAGGCTTCAGTGGAAGAGTGTATTGATCCCGAAACCATTGCATGCGACACAATTATATTCATCCACTTTAACTTCTCCAAGTCAGAGGGAAGAAAGAGCAAAAGAGCTACATGGCGTGGATTCTGAGGGCCAGGATAGTCTTCATTCTGCTCTCCGTGCGGTAGTGCAACTGGCTGAAAAGGCCATGAACGACAAAGAAGTGGTTCTAACCCTATTCTTTGCTCATAAAAGGGGAGTTCTCTCGTGCGGTGGGTCAGGTCCTCCCTTCGTGAGCGCCAAGTGAAAGCGTCCTTAGGAGGCTGCCTCTCTCACAGACTATGGTGTCTGATAATGGACAGCCTCCTCACAAGGTTGGATGCAGAAGGATTTTACACTCGGGCGTACGCGGACGATAGACTGCTGCTAGTGAGGGGCAAACTAGTGATCGTCTGTGAGCGGATGAAGCTAGCCTGTAAAATAGTAGAAACATGGTGTGGAGAGATGGGGCTGTCAGTAAACTCCTTCAAAACCGAGCTCATTGTCTGCTCCAACAGAAGGAATATCCGGGAAGTCAAGCCACCCATGATGTACGGGACCACACTGTCACTCAGACAGGAGGTCAAGTACCTCGGGGTGGTGTTGGACAGCAGGCTAAAAGTAACAGCCACACTGTGACTACAGCGTCGAGTGGTCGGAAGACAGTGGGGCCTTAAACTCAAGGTCATGCATTGTCATCAGGCCAAAGATCTCATACGGATCCGTGGTCTGGTGTCCGGCAACCGATAGTACAACAGGCGCAATGGGGAAACTCCAGGAACAGCACTTAACATCCTCCTTGGACTGCCAGATCTAGGACTCCGGGTGAAGAGGGAAGCGATGGCCTCCTATAGTGGGATGGTTTCCCAGAAGACATGGAGGAACATGGGAAAGACACCAGAATATCATCACTGGTGTGGTGCAAGTAACCGCTTCTATCGGCCAGGTTGACACCCACGAATCGTCGTCTCAGACTTCGAAGGAGCTTTGAGATGCACGTACCAACGAGAGAAGAGTGGCTGACCAAACCGATAGAGGCGCCTGTAACACTCAAGTCTGGTTTACAGATGGCTCCAAGGCTGAACACACTGGTTCGACTGGAGCCGGAGTGTTCAGGGCTGACAGGTGAAGCTTTTTCTCTTGGAAGACTCGCAACAGTCTTTCAGGCGGAAATATTCACTATCCTAGAGGTTGCCTCCAGAGATGAGGTGAAAAGAGGAATGGAGAGTAACATTCTTATCTATTCCGACAGTCAAGCGGTACTCAAAGCAATCTCCAAACCAAGGATAAGCTGTAGGGATGCGCTGCAGGAGCTGGGTGAGAACAAGAGGGATAAGCAAATCACCCCTATGCCTCTACTGCAGAAGGAAACCTCCTACGACCTGCTGGGAGTTTGCGACAGGTGGGGTCGCTTGAGAAGAAAGGTCCTAGGAGCGGCCACCATCCCCAGGCAAGAATTGGGGTTACTGAGCTGGGATGGTCTGCTTCTATTTACGACAAGCCAGTTTGGATAGTTGAGTTGACCAAGCGGGGATGGCGAAAAGACTCAACGGGATTTGCCCCCTCACCTTTACTATTACCATAACCATAACTTCTCCATGAAAACTGAGATCTGTTACAGCTCCATTTTTCATCTTCATCACGATGCTTTACCGTAGATTTCACATCTGATAACCAATCTTTGTTTGGAGTCATATGGGCAGTAGTTCCAGAATCCACATACCATTCCCTTAAAGAAGTCCTTCTTGCAGTCTTTTTTATTCAATCTCTCAGGTCAGTGATGAACAAAATGCCTTTTTTTTATGACACCGGAAGCAAGTTACCTCTTGAATTGTCACGTCTGCCCTCGAATTTCATCGAAGAATCTCCACTCATGTTAGGCTTCCCACTCCATGTCCAAAAGCTTAGTCTCAAATTTGTCTGTATTTATGGCTATACCCGAAGGTACGGCTAAAAGTGAACTTCCAACCCAACTATCATCCATGTTTTTTAATTTTCCAGCAGTCAACACAGATACCTACAACCTCACAGTCACCACAAAGACATGAATTTGTTCAAGATATGTCAAAGCATGAAGAATACTAAAACAAACAGACATGATGTCATTTGACTTGTCAAATTTGACAGGGCAGTCTGTCATTGTCTCATGTCACATGGGATATGTTATTTTGGTCCTTCGAGCCGGATGTGACTTTTTCCATGGTTAATAGTCATGTATTGGTGATTTTTTATCTTCCATCAACCCCTAAAAACAAACATTTCCATAAGTAACAGCCCTTCTCATTTATAGGCCATCCATCACGGCGAAAAGCCTTAAAAAATGCAGAAAATTCCGAATCCAAGTTGGAAACGTCGCCTTGAGAACTCCATTACGTGAATATTGGATAGACTGAGGAAAAATTGCATGTTGTAATTTTTATATTCAGGTGAAAAATATTGGATATTGTCCATATAAAGAGGAGCGTTATTTCAGAAATAAATGGAGATTGATATTCACTGGAAATATTTTCTTGAAGTACATCAGTTTTGGTATGCTTTAGTCAACAATCATATAGAATAAAAAAATTAACATACAAACTTTTATGAAAGTTTCACAAAGTTCCCATAAAAATTAATGAATCATATTAATCCATTCCGACGGTCAAACCGTGGCGTCAAAGCGCAGCTGAAAAGTTTAGCTGCATTTTTTTCTTTTCTAATCGAGAGTTGAAAACAGAAAAACGCGAATGAAGCGGGATTTTATTTAAACTATGCCCTAATGAATTTAATTTATGCACAAAGGGCAAAAATGGGCTTTTGGCACAATAGTAAAAATATAGGCGCTCTTGAAGCTCATAAAAGTTCTTCAGTGTTTGCTTAATATGCCATTTGATTATTCATGAGGTCGCATTTTGTGTAATGATCTCAAGCTTATTCGATATTTTTTAGAGTTTTTGAGTTACTGAGGTAAATATTACAGAGTTATAGTTGTCGGTGTCTGTGTTATAGGTAAACTTTAACCCCCATCATCAATTATTGCAGGTTTTCTCCTTTTTCCAATAAAATCAAGCTCATCTCGATATATTTTGAAGTTTTTGAATTATATTATAATAATGTTTATCCATGTAAACCTTTATTATCTGTCAAAAACCGAAACCCCACCCCAAGACCCTTTTTAGCAAATTTTCCACTCCAAAGACCATTCATCTTGGGTGAAAGTCGAAATTTGCATCAGTCTCTGTTGAATTTATTTTGCTGTTTTTCGTTTTTTTGCTCTGTGACCGAAACGAACCAGAGCGTGTGTAGCCTTTTGAGGCCGGTTTTTTTGGCTGTGCTGCGGTCTAAAGTCAGTTACAATTATCCGGTGGAAAAGCCGCTCCAGTACATTTATTGGATTAAATTAATTTGGCTTTTTTCCCTCGGCACGACATGGGAACATTTATTTTTGTTGTGGACAATATGTGGCTTTCTATTGACTACCCTGATAAATAGATTGAATCTAATTTGTTGTCTTGAGTCATGAGTATACTTTGATAGCTACATTCCGAGGAAGGTAGTGAGTGACGCAACTCATACAAAATATAGCAAATTGCCTCCTCTTTCCAATACGATAAAGCGCGTTTCAATATCTCTTATGGTTTTTGAGTTATAGAGGAAAATATGAAGTAACTACAATAAATCTAGTTTGCTGTTTTTAGTCATAAGTATACTTTGATAGTCAGCTGTTACATTCTGAGGAAGGAGGTGAAAGAGGTAACTCATATTAAATATAGCAAATTTCCTCCTCTTTCCAATACGACTAAGCTCATTCCAATATCTTTTATAGTTTTTGAGTTATAGAGGAAAATATGAAGTGACTACAACAAATCTAGTTTGCTGTTTTAAGTCATGAGTATACTTTGATAGTCAGCTGTCACATTATGAGGAAGGAGGTGGGTGAGTTTACTCATACAAAATACAGCAAATCTCCTCCTCTTTCCAATACGACTAAGCGCGTTTCAATATCTTTTATGGTTTTTGAGTTATAGAGGAAAATATGAAGTTACTACAACAAATCTAGTTTGCTGTTTTAAGTCATGAGTATACTTTGATAGTCAGCTGTTACATTGTGAGGAAGGAGGTGGGTGAGTTTACTCATACAAAATACAGCAAATCTCCTCCTCTTTCCAATACGACTAAGCGCGTTTCAATATCTTTTATGGTTTTTGAGTTATATGGGAAAATATGGAGTAACTACAACAAATCTAGTTTGCTGTTTTAAGTCATGAGTATACTTTGATAGTCAGCTGTCACATTATGAGGAAGGAGGTGGAAGAGGTGACACATATCAAATATAGCAAATTTCCTCCTCTTTCCAATACGACTAAGCTCATTCCAATATCTTTTATGGTTTTTGAGTTATAGAGGAAAATATGAAGTTACTACAACAAATCTAGTTTGCCGTTTTAAGTCATGAGTATACTTTGATAGTCAGCTGTTACATTGTGAGGAAGGAGGTGGGTGAGTTTACTCATACAAAATACAGCAAATCTCCTCCTCTTTCCAATAAGACTAAGCTTATTTCAATATCTTTTATGGTTTTTGAGTTATAGAGGAAAATATGAAGTGACTACAACAAATCTAGTTTGCTGTTTTAAGTCATGAGTATACTTTGATAGTCAGCTGTTACATTTTGAGGATGGAAGTGAGTGAGGCAACTCATACTGAATATAGAAAATTTCCTCCTCTTTCCAATACGACTAAGCGCGTTGCAATATCTTTTATGGTTTTTGAGTTATATGGAAAAATATGAAGTAACTACAACAAATCAAGTTTGCTGTCTTAGGTCATAAGTATACTTTGATAGTCAGCTGCTACATTCTAAGCAAGGAGGTGAAAGAGGTAACTCATATCAAATATAGCAAATTTTCTCCTCTTTCCAATACGACTATGCTCATTCCAATATCTTTTATGGTTTTTGAGTTATAGAGGAAAATATGAAGAAACTACAACAAATCTAGTTTGCTGTTTTAAGTCATAAGTATACTTTGATAGTCAGCTGTTACATTGTGAGGAAGGAGGTGGGTGAGTTTACTCATACAAAATACAGCAAATCTCCTCCTCTTTCCAATAAGACTAAGCTCATTTCAATATCTTTTATGGTTTTTGAGTTATAGAGGAAAATATGAAGTGACTACAACAAATCTAGTTTGCTGTTTTAAATCATGAGTATACTTTGATAGTCAGCTGTTACATTGTGAGGAAGGAGGTGGGTGAGTTTACTCATACAAAATACAGCAAATCTCCTCCTCTTTCCAATAAGACTAAGCTCATTTCAATATCTTTTATGGTTTTTAAGTTATAGAGGAAAATATGAAGTGACTACAACAAATCTAGTTTGCTGTTTTAAATCATGAGTATACTTTGATAGTCAGCTGTTACATTTTGAGGATGGAAGTGAGTGAGGCAACTCATACTGAATATAGCAAATTTCCTCCTCTTTCCAATACGACTCAGCGCGTTGCAATATCTTTTATGGTTTTTGAGTTATATGGAAAAATATGAAGTAACTACAACAAATCAAGTTTGCTGTCTTAAGTCATAAGTATACTTTGATAGTCAGCTGTTACATTCTGAGGAAGGAGGTGAAAGAGGTAACTTATATTAAATATAGCAAATTTCCTCCTCTTTCCAACACGACCAAGCGCGTTTCAATATCTCTCATGGTTTTTGAGTTATAGAGGAAAATATGAAATGACTACAACAAATCTGGTTTGCTGTTTTAAGTCATAAGTAAACTTTGATAGTCAGCTGTTACATTCTGCGGAAGGAGGTGGAAGAGGTAACTCATATCAAATATAGCAAATTTTCTCCTCTTTCCAATACGACTAAGCTCATTCCAATATCTTTTATGGTTTTTGAGTTATAGAGGAAAATATGAAGAAACTACAACAAATCTAGTTTGCTGTTTTAAGTCATAAGTATACTTTGATAGTCAGCTGTTACATTGTGAGGAAGGAGGTGGGTGAGTTTACTCATACAAAATACAGCAAATCTCCTCCTCTTTCCAATAAGACTAAGCTCATTTCAATATCTTTTATGGTTTTTGAGTTATAGAGGAAAATATGAAGTGACTACAACAAATCTAGTTTGCTGTTTTAAGTCATAAGTATACTTTGATAGTCAGCTGTTACATTTTGAGGATGGAAGTGAGTGAGGCAACTCATACTGAATATAGCAAATCTCCTCCTCTTTCCAATACGACTAAGCTCATTGCAATATTTTTTATGGTTTTTGAGTTATAGAGGAAAATATGAAGTAGCTACAACAAATCTAGTTCGCTGTTTTGAGTCATGAGTATACTTTGATAGTCAGCTGTTACATTTTGAGGATGGAAGTGAGTGAGGCTACTCCTACTGAATATAGCAAATTTCCTTCTTTTTCCAATACGAATAAGCTTGTTTCGATATCTTTCATGGTTTTTGAGTTATAGAGTAAAATACGAAGTAGTTAATTTTTTTCAAATCAGCAGGAGTTTTTGTTGTGTCAATTGTTCAAAGATGGCATTGTCAACATTGACGTTTGAGGAATCAGTCCGACGACAATTTCATTTGTGTTCTCTTTTTAGCCACTGTTGCCATATCTCGTTCAAACTGTCACCTACCTAATCGGCAACAGCGTAGCGTTCGAAAACGTCAACTTCATTTGTGTCAACTCTATCAGTTACTGTTGCCATATCTATTAAAAATAAGGATCTTTGGGGACGTTTGTATAAATATGGCAACAGTGCAAAAACCAATTTAATCCTGTCAAATTATTACCTAGCCCAAAACCGACAAAATTAAGTCCAGTTTCCAGACGATCAATCAAAAGTGAATGATTTACTTATAGGGATAGCTCAGGCAAGGTGTGAGGTTTTTATCCCTATCAACTCGCCGCAGGATTACTAAACAGCTGAGGGAATTCGGCACCTACCCTCGTTTTTTTTTTATCCCAAATCCATTTATTTGGGGTTACTGACGGATATCATAGTTTCAAGCTGGAATAGGAAGAGCAAGAACATTTGAATTCGTTTCAGGAATAATCTGAAAGATGAATGCTGCAGGTTTGATAGTGAAATGAATGATTTATGTAAGTTGGTGTTTTCCTTGTGATATGAGGCAGGACTTTGTAAAATAGGCAAATTTCTCTCTTCTTTCTTCTTTTTCGTATTAGAGTTCTCACACGATGGTGTCTCATCTTGAAAGGAAAACCCCAACTTAAAATACACCCTGTATACGTATTCTGCCCAAAAGTCTTCAATTACCAAAAATTAAAATAAATCAGGAAGGCGTGAACATGAATCAACTAGGCGTGGCGTAAATAAGTGGTCAGAGGAAGGATGTGTTTGAAACAAACAAATGATGGGCGTGGCTAAGACTTTTAAATATTGATGATATTGTTGGAGAGGGCGGTGCTTAAATTCACTCAGATCATATACATTGATTCTTTTAAGGAAACTTCAGTTTGATGATGAGGAAGTGGACAGTGATAATTTATTGAGATTGAGACTGATGTGTCATCCCTTGATGATGATGGACATAATAATTCCAACAAAATATTGATCGGAAAGATTTGAAGGGCGGGGCTTAAATGATCTCCAATCACCTAAAAGGGCTGTGGGTGTGGCTAGTTGAAGTGGGTGTAAACTTGCGAAAAGGGAATCGTATTGATATGGACGAAATTCGGTCTTATTCCTCACTTGCCAAACCCATTATACTAAAAGGGGCGTGGTTTTGGCTGTGCCTATTAGACTCAAATGTGGGAGTGTGTTAAGGATTTGAATAGGCGTGACATTAGTTTTGAACTATGGTCTTGCAATCACCATAAGATGAAAAATCAAATCTAAAGGGCGTCATCATAAATTAAATAGGCGTGGTCAGATACTTGATTGTATTTTGCACATACACAATTAGTGGGCGTGGTTATTACTAGTATTTCACATTTTATTGGAGAGAGTTGCTTTAGTGGGCGGTGTTTTTATAATCATTCAAACAGTATATTTCATAGGAATGTGATTTTATAAGGATGTGATGAATTGGACAATATTTCATTGGGGCGGACCTAGATATTGAGAACTATCTCCGTTTCATTGTCATCAGTTGGGGGGCGTGGTTAAAAAAGGCATTTTTCATTTTGACTGAGGCGAATTATGATTCATTGAGGGGAGGGGTTTGTGTAGGCACGCAGGGACCCCTCCTGGTTTCAATATTATCAATGAGGGGCGTAGTTAGAAAAAAGATGTGACGCGGGTGTTGGTTTATTAAAGAAGGGGGCTTGTGTTGGCACGTTGGGACCCCTGCTTGTTTCAATGATATCAGTTAAGGGCGTGGTTAGAGGAAGGATGTGCCCAAATGAGTGTGCAAACCCAATTGGTGGGCGTGGTAAGAAATGGCATTTTACATATTGATTGGGGAGGGGCTTGATTTATCTAGAGGAAGGGCTTATGTAGTCCCGTTGAGTTTTTAGGGGAATTGCTTTAGTGGGAGGTGTTTATACTCATTCAAATACCATGCAATTATTCTGAGGACTTTTCAGTTTGATGATGAGGATGTGACGGATTGGAAAATAGTTGATTGTGATTGGTCTTTACTGAAGGGGTGTGGCATGACAAAATTAAGTGAACAGTAATTCATGTGTGAAGGGTGGGGCTCAAATGGGCGTGTCCTCAAATCACTTGGAGCTCGTTGCTTTTATAAGAAACCGTCACCTGTGAATATGGGGGTGTGGCTATGGTTGAAGTGGGTGTATATTTGCGAAGAGGACATCATGGAAAGATGAACAAATTGGATCTAATTTCCCAGTTGATAAACAATTGTTCAAGAAGCCCTTCTCCATTGGGTGATTTGATTGATGGTTTCCAAAATACACCCTGATATGATATTTATTTATGGCTTGGACATATGTTGTCGGAGTTGTACTTGTGGCGATAAATCTTGGCGAAAAATACACATTTAGCGTGCGTAGCCAGCGAATTGGGAAATTAAACGATGTCTGGGGTCATGAGCCTAAAATTTGGTACATATCGCCGCCAACAATCCTTTCGACAAAACGGATACGTGAAGCGCATCACTCATATTTACGATGTTTTTTTGTGAGGTTAGTTTGCAATAGTCTGTCCATAATAGAATAATAATTTTATTATTGGTAGATTAAATTTAAGTTATGAACTGTGAAGTTTACTTTCAAAGATAATAAAATTAAACAGCTAAAATAGCTTTGCAAAAATGAGTGAATTCAAGAAAAGTGGTCGCCCAGTGCCTGAACTAAGTAGTAGAAGTATCATCACATAATTTCAAATCCAACCTATTAATCACAGCTTTCAATTAAGTAGCACCTATGCTTCATTTTCAGACAGATGAAAAAAATCAACATTAAAATCCTATCCTCCAGCCCACATAAACCAACTGTTATCCGTAAATTGACTGATTTATAGTATGTGAAACGTAATTCATTAACAAACATTGTCCAGTCAGAGCAAATTTTCTTTTTTTTTTTTTTTTCCGTCGGTTTGTGACTTCGTTACAATTAACCGGCAAAGCCAAATGAATTGAAAAAGGTTAAATTAATTTTGCTGATTTTGATCCGAGACCAATCGTCAGATAGAAATACATAAAATGATTCGATTTATCAATCTGGCTTGTTTGTATTTTTTTCCTGGTCTGGTGAGATATGTGATAATTTTTTTTTTTTGCTTTCGCTTTCGGGGAAAATTCAATTGCAATTTTGTTGGAGTATCTGATTACTGCGCTTTGAAGCTGAAAATGTGTAGGATGGCGTGATTGAAGCTTTAATTGCAAAATAAACAGCGTCATCAATAAATTGATCACCCAGACAGAACTCAACGTCCAATAGAGGTACATATTTAGTCCATATCATGTCCGGTTACATCCAGCTCCAATTATGGACGTCCAGTGGACGTCGAAACATGGACATTCAAACGCGGATGTATAGAATGGTCCAATGGACATCGAGCGTTTCTCCTGCTATCGCGAAAATATTATATATCTGAAAGGCAGCTCATCTCTTTTTAATTTCTCTATGACTTTGAAAATTTCATCATAAAGAACTTGTTAAGCTGAAAGTAAGTAGGCTCACGTAGTATATAAAGTATGGCAACACTGCTTGTGGCATAGAAAGACGACAGGTGGACATAACAACCATTACATTTTACACACTGAATAATGGTTTTACAATCATCAAAAGGCTTGCGACAGGTACAAAAAAAAAGTAACTTAATTTCTGGAATGAGAGGGTGGTTTAGTGCGTGAGCAAATTAGAAGCTCAAAGCCGGAGAGAGGGTAGGGTAAGCGCCACCGACTCAAGCCATCCCAATCAGAGAAATTATCGATTCGAAAATTAATTTCTAAGTCTAACAGTTTAGACTGGGTGGTAAAGTGTAAGAACGGGTAGGTTGCGGTCCACCCTTGCGTTTCCAACGGAATCAGCAATTTTAGAATAAATAAGCTGCTGGTCACCTTTGCCTTTCCAACGGTCGTGAAACCAAAATATCCATATAAAATGGTTATTGCATCGCCAACAAGGTAGGTAGGTACACAAAGCACTCAAAACTCAACGCGATGCAGTAAATAAAAGTGGATTATTCTCCCAAAAATCCCTAGATAGGTTAAAAATGCTTGGGAAACATCCAAGCTTCACAAAGACTTGTTGGAAAGTAAAGTTGAAAATCAAATCAGTGTCAAACTACCCTGACCGAAATGAATTTGGGTTAGTACCAATACAACCAATACGAACAGCCAGTACCAGAACGGTAGCAGAACGGCAACAGTGTAGAAGGCAGGAGTTTCATTGCAAACAAAACACCGTCTCCACAGACAGCACCAAAAAAAGTCGATTTGGTTCCACTTAACAGTCCCCAACCAAAAGAAAATGTGATCTAGATTGAAAATATGAAAATGCAACCTGTTACGCAATTTGGACAGTAGGTGTGTTTGTTATGCTCCACTAGTGCACACTTTTCTACACTACAACACTCAGTGTGGCTTTGTTTGTGAAATGTTTGTCCATTTTTCAGGATAGAATATCTTTACTAGTTTACTGAAGATATTCTATCATATACTTATGATTTATAAGTATGTATTCTATCCTAAAAAACAGACAAACATTCCACAAACAAAGCCATACTGAGTGTTGTAGTGCAGAAAAGTGTGCACTAGTGGAGCATAACAAACACACCTTATATGCATGGAAAGTCAAGTAGTCAAGTGGCAAACAATCTAACCAGAGACCAAAATTCTGAGTCAAAATCATAAAAAAATATAAAGAGTGTCTTGTCAACATTTCTAGAAAATTTGGCTCAAATTTTGGATCAAGGAAAATTGTTAAATTTTTGAAAAAAAATCGTAACTCAAAAAGTAATTGCTCGACTAATTGAGATATCAAGTTGATATTTTCACCAATCGATAAGGCATAAAATTTTGAGTCAAAATCATCAAAAAATATACAGGATGTTTTGTGAAAATGTCCAAAAAAATGAGCTCAAAGTTTTGATTAGGGAAAATTGTCACATTTTTAAAAAAAAATCGTAACTCAAAAACCAATCAAGAAATCAAGTTGATATTTTTACTAATCGATCGAACATAAAATTCTGAGTCAAAATCATAAAAAAATATACAGAGTGTCTTGTCAACATTTCTAGAAAATTGGGCTCAAATTTTGGATTAGGGAAAATTGTTAAATTTAAAAAAAAAAATCGTAACTCAAAAAGTAATTACTCGACTAATTGAGATATCAAGTTGATATTTTCACCAATCGATAAGGCATAAAATTTTGAGTCAAAATCATCAAAAAATATACAGGATGTTTTGTGAAAATGTCCAAAAAAATGAGCTCAAAGTTTTGATTAGGGAAAATTGTCACATTTTTAAAAAAAAATCGTAACTCAAAAACCAATCAAGAAATCAAGTTGATATTTTTACTAATCGATCGAACATAAAATTCTGAGTCAAAATCATAAAAAAATAAACAGTGTCTTGTCAACATTTCTAGAAAATTGGGCTCAAATTTTGGATTAGGGAAAATTGTTAAATTTAAAAAAAAAAATCGTAACTCAAAAAGTAATTGCTCGACTAATTGAGATATCAAGTTGATATTTTCACCAATCGATAAGGCATAAAATTTTGAGTCAAAATCATCAAAAAATATACAGGATGTCCTGTGAAAATGTCCAGAAAAATGAGCTCAAAGTTTTGATTAGGGAAAATTGTCACATTTTTAAAAAAAAATCGTAACTCAAAAACCAATCAAGAAATCAAGTTGATATTTTTACTAATCGATCGAACATAAAATTCTGAGTCAAAATCATAAAAAAATATACAGAGTGTCTTGTCAACATTTCTAGAAAATTGGGCTCAAATTTTGGATTAGGGAAAATTGTTAAATTTAAAAAAAAAAATCGTAACTCAAAAAGTAATTGCTCGACTAATTGAGATATCAAGTTGATATTTTCACCAATCGATAAGTCATAAAATTCTGAATCAAAATCATCAAAAAATATACACGGTGTCTTGTAAATCGGACTCAAAGTTTGGATTGGGAAAAATTGTCGCATTTTTTGAAAAAAAAATCGTAACTCAAAAACCAATCAAGATATCAAGTTGATATTTGTACCAATCGATTAAGCATAAAATTCTGAGTCAAAATCATCCAAAAATATACAGAGTGTCTTGTAAACATTTCTAGAAAATTGAGCTCAAAGTTTGGATCAAGGAAAATTGAAAAATTTTTGAAAAAAAATCGTAACTAAAAAACTAATCAAGATGTCAAGATTTGTACCAATCGATTAAGCATAAAATTGTGAGTCAAAATCATCAAAAAATATACAGAGTGTCTTGTAAACATTTCTAGAAAATTGAGCTCAAAGTTTGGCTCAAGGAAAATTGATTTTTTTTTTTTAGAAAATTGTAACCAAAAAACTAAACAAGATGTCAAGATTTGTACCAATCGATTAAGCATAAAATTCTGAATCAAAATCATCAAAAAATATACAGAGTGTCTTGTAAACATTTCTAGAAAATTGAGCTCAAAGTTTGGCTCAAGGAAAATTGTTTTTTTTTTTTTTTTAAATTGTAACCAAAAAACTAAACAAGATGTCAAGATTTGTACCAATCGATTAAGCATAAAATTCTGAGTCAAAATCATCAAAAAATATACAGAGTGTCTTGTGAACATTTCTAGAAAATTGAGCTCAAAGTTTGGCTCAAGGAAAATTGAATTTTTTTTTTTTTAAATTGTAACTAAAAAACTAAACAAGATGTCAAGATTTGTACCAATCGATTAAGCACAAAATTCTGAGTCAAAATCATCAAAAAATATACAGGATGTCCTGTGAAAATGTCCAGGAAAATGGGCTCAAAGTTTTGATTAGGGAAAATTGACACATTTTATGAAAAAAAATCGTAGCTCAAAAACTAATTAAGATATCAAGTTGATATTTTTACCAATCGATAAGGCATTAAATTTTGAGTCAAAGTCATCAAAAAATATACAGGATGTCCTGTGAAAATGTCCAGAAAAATGGGCTCAAAGTTTTGATTAGGGAAAATTGACACATTTTAAGAAAAAAAATCGTAACTCAAAAACTAATCAAGATAATATTTTGATATTTTCACCAATCGATAAGGCATAAAATTCCGAGTCAAAATCATCAAAAAATATACAGGATGTCATGTAAAAATGTCCAGAAAAACGGGCTCAAAATTTTGATTAAGGAAAATTGTCACATTTTTTGAAAAAAAAATCGTAATTCAAAAACAGATCAAGATATCAAGTTGATATTTTTACCAATCGATTAAGCATAAAATTGTGAGTCAAAATTATCCAAAATATACAGAGTGTCTTGTAAACATTTCTAGAAAATTAAGCTCAAAGTTTGGATCAAGGAAAATTGAAAAATTGTTGAAAAAAAATCGTAACTCAAAAACTAATCAAGATAATATTTTGATATTTTCACCAATCGATAAGGCATAAAATTCCGAGTCAAAATCATCAAAAAATATACAGGATGTCATGTAAAAATGTCCAGAAAAATGGGCTCAAAATTTTGATTAAGGAAAATTGTCACATTTTTTGAAAAAAAAATCGTAATTCAAAAACAGATCAAGATATCAAGTTGATATTTTTACCAATCGATTAAGCATAAAATTGTGAGTCAAAATTATCCAAAATATACAGAGTGTCTTGTAAACATTTCTAGAAAATTAAGCTCAAAGTTTGGATCAAGGAAAATTGAAAAATTGTTGAAAAAAAATCGTAACTAAAAAACTAATCAAGATGTCAAGTTGATATTTTCCCCAATTGATTTGGTATAAAATTTTGAGTCATAATCATCAAAAAACAGACAGTGTCTTGTAAACATTTCTAGGAAATTGTGCTCAAAGTTTGGATTAGGAAAAATTGTAAAATTTTGGAAAAAAAATCGTAACTCAAAAACTAATCAAGATATCAAGTTGATATTTTCACCAATCGATTAAGCATTAAATTTTGAGTCAAAGTCATCAAAAAATATACAGGATGTCCTGTGAAAATGTCCAGAAAAATGGGCTCAAAGTTTTGATTAGGGAAAATTGACACATTTTAAGAAAAAAAATCGTAACTCAAAAACTAATCAAGATAATATTTTGATATTTTCACCAATCGATAAGGCATAAAATTCCGAGTCAAAATCATCAAAAAATATACAGGATGTCATGTAAAAATGTCCAGAAAAATGGGCTCAAAATTTTGATTAAGGAAAATTGTCACATTTTTTGAAAAAAAGTCGTAACTCAAAAACTAATCAAAATATCAAGTTGATATTTTCACCAATCGAGTAAGCATAAAATTCTGAGTCAAAATCATCAAAAAATATACAGAGTGTTTTGTAAACATTTCTAGGAAATTGTGCTCAAAGTTTGGATTAGGAAAAATTGTAAAATTTTTGAAAAAAAATCGTAACTCAGAAACTAATCAAGATATCATGTTGATATTTCCACCAAATGATTGAGCATAAAATTCTGAGTAAAGCCATAAAAAAAATACAGGGCCTCGTGAAAAAATGTCTAGAAAAATGGG
This sequence comes from Orchestes rusci, assembly GCA_958502075.1. Lineage (NCBI taxonomy): Eukaryota > Metazoa > Arthropoda > Insecta > Coleoptera > Curculionidae > Orchestes > Orchestes rusci. The sequence goes on from OY293307.1 coordinate 36,753,218, forward strand.
CTCAAAGTTTTGATTATGAAAAATTGTCACATTTTTTGAAAAAAAAATCGTAATTCAAAAACAGATCAAGATATCAAGTTGATATTTGTACCAATCGATTAAGCATAAAATTGTGAGTCAAAATCATCACAAAAATATACAGTGTCGTGTAAACATTTCTAGAAAATTGAGCTCTCAAAGTTTGGATCAAGGAAAATTGAAAAATTTTTGAAAAAAAATCGTAACTAAAAAACTAATCAAGATGTCGAGTTGATATTTTCCCCAATGATTTAGTATACATTTTTTAATCAAAATCATCAAAAAATATACAATGTCTTGTGAACATTTCTAGAAAAATGGGCTCAAAATTTTGATTAAGGAAAATTGTCACATCAAAAAAAAATCGCATTTCAAAAACTAATCAAGATATCAAGTTGATATTTTCACCAATCGATTAAGCATGAAAATCTGGGTCAAAATCATCAAAAAATATACTCTGTATATTTTTCTTGTCTTGTTAACATTTCTAGAAAATTGGGCTCAAATTTTGGATTACGAAAAATTGTTGTTTTTGAAAAAAAATCGTAACTCAAAAACTAATCAAGATATCAAATTGATATTTTCACCACTCGATTCGACATGAAATTCCGAATGAGAATCACACACATATACAGAGTGTCTTGTGAAAACGTCCAGAAAAATAAGATCAAAGTTTGTAGTAGAAAAATTGATACCTTTAAAAAAAAAGCTATTCAAAAACTAATCAAGACATTGAGTTGATAATGTCATTGTTCAGCTAACCCATGGGTTAACTCTCAATTGATAAACAGCCCCTTAATTCCATGTATCTCCAGTTTTCCGTCACAAGTGCCTACTCTGTCATCAAAAAATATTTTTAAAAAGTGAGAAATTGTATTGAGGTTCACATTTCGAGTTGAAACATGGCATCTGGTCGCAAAACTCTGACTTGAGGCCTGTGACACTATTGTTTACAAACAACCGCTTTAGTGAGTTTTTTCTCAATTTCTCCTAACTCTGTATTTTTTTTTCTATTCCACTTTGCACTGTTAAGTGTTTTGTTGATAAAACATTTTGTCATTTCACCGATAAGTAAACAAAAACAAAGCCATGTTTGGGTCAAAACATTCTTGTTATTTCTATATAAATATAAAAGACACAAAACTAAAACTGCATCCTGACACCCCAAATACATATTTATTCAACATACAATCCATCCACTCCATACCCTATATGAATAAAACAAAACTCTTTTTTTTTTGTTTTTACCATCACCGAATTGAAAAGTGGACAAACCGCTACTCCGTAGACCGACGCGCATTGAGAGGGATAGAGCCGACTCTATCGCTCTATCTGCGACTGACGTCCCACTCTGTTTATTCATTTTGTCACATCAAAAAAGAAAACCATCAAAGGTGGGAGAGTCGCATGGCGTTCCTGTAAAATCTCCATGTTCCCGGGCGCTGTGTTTCGTTTGTCAAATATTGTTGGTCCTTCGTGTGTGTCGCGCTAAAATTACGTTTTATGAATTATTTGCTCAATCGGGATATTTTGAGTGATTGGTTTGAAGTGAGTGAGTGATGGATTGTTGAGTTGGCAGTGAGTGATTGTGAGGTTTTGATGAGTGAGTATTGCTTGATATGTTTATATAAGCATTCAGATTATGACGAAAATACCCACTATGTTGTTGCAACAATAATTTTCATTTGAATATTAATGATAATAAATTTAAAAACGTGAATTTTGATAACATTCATTAACACATCAGATCAGTAGACGTACTAATTTATTTTTTAGTAAAATGCATAATTTCTTGTAGATCCTGAAGGTTTAAGTATAGGAACATGGGATACCATTTGAAAGGAAATTTATTGGCCTTTTCATTTTTCAAGTAATATACAGGGGGTTCCATTTGAAAAAATACCTTTTTTATCATTTTTGTGTATAGGAAAAAGATTAATGAATTTGAAGCACCCCTGTATATTTTCAAATCGGTTTCTCCATTGGAACCATATAAACCTACCTTTCTCTAGTCGGCATAGCAATTTCAACTCTCCACCGTTTTCAAGTACGATATTATTGAACTCAATCCACTGATGTGTTTAACGACAAAAATATTATAAATTAATTTATATCTCGAAAACCGTTGCCGATAGGTATCGGAGTATATCAAGCAAAAGTGGTTAGAATCAGTCAATGAATACAAAAAAAAAATATACAGGGTGGTCCATTTAAAATAAGAAAGTTGCCACGACTTTTGGGTAGAAGCGGCAACACTGCAAAACTGAAAATATTTTTAAAATATAGATCATACTCGATTATGGGCTCAGCCAAATTTTCAGGTCGATCCTATGTCTAGTTTTCCGTAAACGTCTAACGTACCATAGACCGTTGGACACCCTGTATGTATACAGGGTGATTCATAATATTATACAGGGTGTTTCAGAATAACATGCTTATAATAAAGGGGGTGATTCTTGGGCTCATTTTAAGAAAAAAAAATCATATGAACGTATGTCCTAAACGCCTTAACTTTTCCCAAAAAATATGCAAACCAAAACCCGCATGGACGGCACTGGTCAGAATAATTAAATTGTTGGTGCATCAAAGAATGAGTATTAATGCCTAAAATACATGACTCAAATTTCATAAAGATATCTACAGTAATGACAAAGTTATTGTAAAAAAAGTATCTATTTTTTAAAACTTTGACACCCTGTATCTCAAAAGTTAAGGCGTTTAGGACATACGTTCATATGAATTTTTTTTCTTAAAATGAGCCCAAGAGTCACCCCCTTTATTATTAGCATGTTATTCTGAAACACTCTGTATACGCAGGTCAAAAAATGATAGCTCATACAGTGTGACCCATTTGTTTTGGGAACACCCTGATAAAAAGTTTATTTCTTAAGCGATTTGGTTCGTTTTTTTTTTGGATTGTAGAGCTCGAAAAATTGTATATTCTTGGCAAAAAGTGACCTTCGCCATTTTGACTTCAAGGCCTACTATGTTAGTTTTTAAGAGCAAAATTTCAGGAAACCATATTAGCGATTTTTTTAGAAAAAATCTGTGTGCGCCACTGGATTCAGCATCCTTTAAAACGGGTCTATACAAATTTTCAACCGAAAATATCAAGTTGAAAAAAATTAAAAATTCGCACTTTAACAATCTTTGATTCTATCAAAACAAATAAAAATGACATAAAACTAAAAATTTGTAACTTCTACCAAACCACCATCAACTTCAATGCATTTATCATTTCTTTTGATAGAATCAAAGATTGTTAAAGTGCGAATTTTTAATTTTTTTCAACTTGATATTTTCGGTTGAAAATTTGTATAGACCCGTTTTAAAGGATGCTGAATCCAGTGGCGCACACAGATTTTTTCTAAAAAAATCGCTAATATGGTTTCCTGAAATTTTGCTCTTAAAAACTAACATAGTAGGCCTTGAAGTCAAAATGGCGAAGGTCACTTTTTGCCAAGAATATACAATTTTTTGAGCTCTACAATCCAAAAAAAAAACGAACCAAATCGGTTAAGAAATAAACTTTTTATCAGGGTGTTCCCAAAATAAATGGGTCACACTGTATATGAAATATGAAAAAAAGTTTTTTTCAACTCACACTGTACATTTTTCAAAATCATTTTTTTTTCATACTAATTTATTTAAACGTCAGAAAAAGTAACAAAATCAAACTTTAACTTCATAATTGCAAAATAAAAAACCGTTAAATTAAATGTTGGAAATGTCCGTCGTTATAGCTTCAACCAATTTCAACACCCTGTATATTGAAAATGTCCTGTGCATTTATCATGAAACACCGTGTATATACAGGGTGATTTATAAGGAAATGTCAAACCTACAAAAATAAACATAAAAGTATTAATATGGGTCCGTACCAGAGAGTGATAAAGACATGTAGATGGCGCCCCCTACAAGTAAGAGTCATACTGAGATTAGATTCGAATTCGTCATACCAAAAAACCCCCGGATACCAATTTTTTACATCAATAATAATAATTATAGATTTTATAAGGAAAAAAAAATGAAAATCAAAGTGAAACTGAATTTCAAAAACAAAAAAGAGAAAGCGGGTTGAAATTTCATTTTCGTTTTTTTGAATGACTTTTTGAAAATTTTGATTTGGTATTATTATTATTATCATTATTAGTTTTTACGTAGGTTAAAGAGGGCGCTATTATTCAATTTTATTTGCCATAATTCTTTTTGTCAATGAAGTTTTGGGATTTCTTTGTACTTACCTTTTTCCGTCTTTTGGATACAAATCGAATTTTTTGGGATACGAAACTTTTTTAATGTGGCCGTTAGAGAGCGATTTACATTTTTTCTGATGGTTTAAAATGGTCGTAACTTTCTCTCAGTGTAGTTGTTCACTTTTCTCTTAAGGAATTTGAAAGATTCCGGTGCTGTATCGAATATTAAAAACCAAAATCTCTCGCTTACTTTAGCGGAATTAAACATTTTTTTGCTTAAAAATGTCTTTAAAATGTTTCCTTGGCAAAAAAGATCTACACTGAGAAAAAAATTATGCCCATTTTAAACTGGCGAGAGTGAAGCGTGAAGCGCCCTCTAACGGCCACAATGAAAAAGTGTCCATAATCAATAAACATTTAATTGCTTAAAAATGTCTTGAAAATGTCTCCTTGGCAAAAAAAATCTACACTGAGAAAAAAATTATGCCCATTTTAAACTGGCGGGAGTGAAGCGTGAAGCGCCCTCTAACGGCCACAATGAAAAAGTGTCCATAATCAAATTTCGCATACCAAAAAACCCCGGGTATCAATTTTTAAAGTAATGCGTTAAACAGTGTTAATTATTTTTGAAAAATTCGATCTAAATTTACCACCCTGTATTTGGAAAAGTGAGTAATTCAAGGAGTGATTCTACATTGAAAAATAAGTTTTTTTTCTTATAAATAATGGTCCAGAAATGCATAATTTTGAAGATACAGGGTGTCAAAGTTGAATTTTTATTTTTGTTCTATTTAAATAAATGAATAAAAAAAACAGAATTATTATGAGATTTAATATTTAATTTAATAAAATAAATAACATGAAAAATAAATGAATGTTTATAAGAAAAAAAAACTTATTTTCCAATGTCGAATCACCTTTTAAATTATTTCCGGACACCCTGTATAAAAAAAAGTGGACTCAAGTTTATAGGAACTTTATATCTGTTTGCAAGATCCAGCTGCTGTTGAAGTGTGTACTATTTTTGAGCACCCTGTATACGGATAAAATTGATATTTTCCCTATTTTTAATAAACCGTAAAAGTGAGACAATTTAAAAAGTTTACAAAACGCGAAACAGGACAAACAGAAAAAACTCATCAAAAAATCAAAAGAAAAGCCAAACAAATTTTCTTAAAACAACAACTTTCACAGTTTTCTAAAAATTAACAAATAATAAGACGCATGAGAAAAACCCAAAATGAATAGTTGACAAAAAAATAACAATCAGTCCAGAAGACCCAAATTCAATAAAAACATGAAATAAAGATGAATAAACGGTGATAAAAGCCTCAGAAAACAACAATTTTTTGAACAGTTTACAAAAAATAGAACAATGAAAAACACAAGGTATAAGAGAAGCTAACAAACTCTTTAAAAACAACCAATAAATATAAATAAGCGTTGATAAAAGCTTACTAAAGTAACAATTTGAACAGAAATCGTAAAAAAAATAGTTTCTTAATGACTTTTTGTTTCTATAGGTTTTATTGTGTTTTTTTTTAGATTTTAGCCATTATAATGTTATATTTTTTACAAACGACTTATTTTTTACTGAAAATGGACTTAAAATTCGAAGATACGACAAAAAGTCATTCTTGATAAAAGTTTTTCCATGGTCTTAGAATAACTTCTGTCGAAAAAAAAAGAGACCAAAAAATTACAGATTGTGAAAATTGTTAAAAAAAAACACTTATTATTTTTTCAATTTTGGACGGAAAACGATGATGAAGAAACATAAATATGATACAGGTCTTAAAAATTACAAAATTGTTATTTTCAGAAAAAAATCACTCAATGATTTTTGGCTATTTTTGTAAACGTTGATAATTGAAGTCTCATAGAAAATTGAATTTTCAAAATAAGTAAAAACTTTACCAGGAATGAAATTTTGGATTTAGTTATTTTGAAATACTTTTCTCTTACACAAAATAACAAATTTTTATTTTTTGACCAGCACTGTATTGGTAGCTTAAGAGATAGTTTTGGTCGGTTTTTGTTACTTTTTGGTTAGTTTCCGTCAATTTGCGTTGGTTTTGGTCGGTTTTAGTCAGCTTGAGTTAGTTTTGGTTATTTTTGGATTAGTTTTGTCAGTTTGTATTACTTTTGGGTAAGTTTGGTTCAATTTTGCGTTTGTTTGAGTCCGTTTGCGTTAATTTTGTTTTTTTTTATGTTAGTTTTTGTTACTTTTATGTGGATCAATTTATGTATATTTGATTATCTTTGGGTCTGCTTGGGTTGTGAGTTATTTTTGGTCAATTTTTATTACTTTTGGTTTGATTTAGTTCAATTTGTGACGGTCAATTTTGCGTTGTTTTGGGTCAATTTGCTTTATTTTGATTATTTTTCGGTTGCTGGGAGACTATGAGTGAGTTTGCGTTGGTTTTGTGCTAGTTTTTATCGGTTATTATTTCTTTTGGGTATGTTTGGCTTATTTTGTGTTAGTTTTGTGTTAGATTTGGTAAGTATGTTAGTTTGGGTTAGTTAGAGATAGTCTTGGGTAGGTTTTATTTATTTTTAATCAGTTCCATCGTTAAATTTAAATCAAAAAAAGGAAACACATTTCCCAAACAAAATTGAAATCATTTAAAACCTCAATAAGTGGATTAAAAACTGTAGAAAAAACCCAAATCCAACAAAAAACCCAAAAAACTGGAAAAAAACGTTAAACCATTAAAAAGTCGACTAATACTGAAAATGACAATTAAAAAAAAACGAGCATGTTGAAATTATTCTAGAAAAAGAAACCTTGATTAATAGAATAGAGACTGCAGAAAAACTTATTAAACAAAAAGAGAACCGCATGAAACTAAAATTGAAAATAAGACAGAAAAAAAATAAAACGGAAAGTGTTATCTGGAGAAGTGATTTTCAAAAGGCTCAAAAAAATTATACAATGATAAAAATAAGTCAATAAATTTGAATTAGACACACAATATAGCACTTGTCTAAATAAAGATATTACTAACAGTTCTAAAAAAGAAGTCTGATGTGAAAAGACGAATAACAAATCATGAAATGCACTGAAAAAAAAATTGAAGATCACCAATAATTCATTTTTTTTAAAGGTAAACAAAAACAAAAAAAATAATAACCAATAGGTATTATTTTTTTTTCGTCCAAAATAAAAAAAAACATCAGCACTTTTTTTTAAAGTAATTTTCCAATTTTGTTATTTTTTGTCTCCCTGTATATTTGAAACTCAGATCTGTAACGATGATTTTTTTGAGTTAATGGACGGATATGTCAACACCCAAGCTTCTATACATCTCATAAATTGAAGTGACGATGAAAACAAAAATGCACAATCCATTTAATATTTTCACTAAAAAAAAACAGTCTATAAAAGTTCAGTTTCATGAGCTATATAAAAGAGCCATCAAAGACTTAATCACCTGCCATCAAACTCGAGACACATTCATAAAGTTGATTTATTTTTGGAAAAAGTCGAATGTTTGTATTGATGGAGCTTAGTCGGAAGTTTTGGATGACAAGGTAAAGTTCTAGGATTCATCACGTTTGTCGATTTATTGAAAATCAAACTTGGCCTCGCCCACCAGAAACGCGCGTATCTTGTCGTGATACTCGTGACGTCACAGTAGAAGTAACATATTTTTACACTTTATCCTTCAAATCGGTTGTCCTTATTGTCCTTATTGATTATATTAGGAGCGATATTTGTCCCAGCATGTTTTGTTTCTGTGAATGAAAAAGGAACTGTTGCTGCTCATTTTATTAAATTCTTAGCCAAAAATTCCAAAAACTATGGAAATTGTTGATCTTTTTTTCTGATGAAAAGTGACCAACTTTCATAGAACACTTTGTATATGTGAAAAAAGAATTTCGTTAAAAATTTCGCTCCATCGAAAGTTCCTTTTTTATTGGATGTTTTATCAATTCTTTAGCAAAAAACTATGCAAATTGTGTTGAAATTCCATCAAACACCCTGTATATGAAAAAATAAAATCCCGATGAATAATAATTTTTCAAAAACAATCTTTTGATGGGTATTTTATCATTTTTTTAACATAAAATTCTGAAAAGTGTGATTTTTTTTTCTGGTGATAAAAGTGACAAATTTCCATAAAACACCCGGTATTTTAAAAATAAAATTCTGATGAAAAATGTTACTTCATCCAATGAAAAAGGAACTATTGATGGACGTTTCATCAAATTTAAAAAAAAAACCGAAAACTGTGAAAATTGTAATTATAATTCTGGTGAAAAAAATTGACTAACTTCCATAAAACACCCGGTATATGGAAACTGAGATTTTGTTAAAAATTTCGCTCCATCGAAAGTTCCTTTTTTATTGGATGTTTCATCAATTCTTTAGCAAAAAACTATGCAAATTGTGTTAAAATTCCATCAAACTCCCTGTATATGAAAAAATAAAATTTCGATAAATAATGTTGCCACATCTAATGAAAAACAATCTTTTGATGGGTATTTTATCATTTTTTTAACATAAAATTCTGAAAACTGTGATTTTTTTTTCTGGTGATAAAAGTGGCAAATTTCCATAAAACACCCGGTATTTTAAAAATAAAATTCTGATGGAAAATGTTAGTTCATCCAATGAAAAAGGAACTATTGATGGACGTTTCATCAAATTTAAAAAAAAAATCCGAAAACTGTGAAAATTGTAATTATAATTCTGGTGAAAAAAATTGACTAACTTCCATAAAACACCCGGTATATGGAAACTGAGATTTTGTTAAAAATTTCGCTCCATCGAAAGTTCCTTTTTTATTGGATGTTTTATCAATTCTTTAGCAAAAAACTATGCAAATTGTGTTAAAATTCCATCAAACACCCTGTATATGAGAAAATAAAATTCCGATAAATAATAATTTTGCTACATCTAATGAAAAACAATCTTTTGATGAGTATTTTATCATTTTTTTAACATAAAATTTTGAAAACTGTGATTTTTTTTTCTGGTGATAAAAGTGACAAATTTCCATAAAACACCCGGTATTTTAAAAATAAAATTCTGATGGAAAATGTTACTTCATCCAATGAAAAAGGAACTATTGAGGACGTTTCATCAAATTTAAAAAAAAAGTCGAAGACTAAAAATTGTAATTATAATTCTGGTGAAAAAAATTGACTAACTTCCATAAAACACCCGGTATATGAAAACTGAGATTTCGTTAAAAATTTCGCTCCATCGAAAGTTCCTTTTTCATTGGATGTTTTATCAATTCTTTAGCAAAAAACTATGCAAATTGTGTTAAAATTCCATCAAACACCCTGTATATGAAAAAATAAAATCCCGATGAATAATAATTTTTTAAAAACAATCTTTTGATGGGTATTTTATCATTTTTTAACATAAAATTCTGAAAACTGTGATTTTTTTTTCTGGTGATAAAAGTGACAAATTTCCATAAAACACCCGGTATTTAAAAAATAAAATTCCGATGAAAAATGTTACTTCATCCAATGAAAGAGGAACTATTGATGGACGTTTAATCAAATTTAAAAAAAAAATCCCAAAACTGTGAAAATTGTAATTATAATTCTGGTGAAAAAAGTTGACTAACTTCCATAAAACACCCGGTATATGGAAACTGAGATTTTGTTAAAAATTTCGCTCCATCGAAAGTTCCTTTTTTATTGGATGTTTTATCAATTCTTTAGCAAAAAACTATGCAAATTGTATTAAAATTCCATCAAACACCCTGTATATGAAAAAATAAAATTCCGATGAATAATAATTTTGCTACATCTAATGAAAAACAAACTTTTGATGGGTATTTTATCATTTTTTTAACATAAAATTTTGAAAACTGTGATTTTTTTTTTCTGATGATAAAAGTGACAAATTTCCATAAAACACCCGGTATACATATAAATAAAATTCCGATAAAAAATGTTACTTCATCCAATGAAAAAGGAACTATTGATGGACGTTTAATCAAATTTAAAAAAAAAATCCCAAAACTGTGAAAATTGTAATTATAATTCTGGTGAAAAAAATTGACTAACTTCCATAAAACACCCGGTATATGGAAACTGAGATTTCGTTAAAAATTTCGCTCCATCGAAAGTTCCTTTTTTATTGGATGTTTTATCAATTCTTTAGCAAAAAACTATGCAAATTGTGTTAAAATTCCATCAAACACCCTGTATATGAAAAAATAAAATTCCGATGAATAATAATTTTGCTACATCTAATGAAAAACAAACTTTTGATGGGTATTTTATCATTTTTTTAACATAAAATTTTGAAAACTGTGATTTTTTTTTTCTGATGATAAAAGTGACAAATTTCCATAAAACACCCGGTATTTTAAAAATAAAATTCCGATAAAAAATGTTACTTCATCCAATGAAAAAGGAACTATTGATGGACGTTTAATCAAATTTAAAAAAAAAATCCCAAAACTGTGAAAATTGTAATTATAATTCTGGTGAAAAAAATTGACTAACTTCCATAAAACACCCGGTATATGGAAACTGAGATTTTGTTAAAAATTTCGCTCCATCGAAAGTTCCTTTTTTATTGGATGTTTCATCAATTCTTCAGCAAAAAACTATGCAAATTGTGTTAAAATTCCATCAAACTCCCTGTATATGAAAAAATAAAATTTCGATAAATAATGTTGCCACATCTAATGAAAAACAATCTTTTGATGGGTATTTTATCATTTTTTTAACATAAAATTCTGAAAACTGTGATTTTTTTTCTGTTGATAAAAGTGACAAATTTCCATAAAACACCCGGTATTTTAAAAATGAAATTCCGATGGAAAATGTTACTTCATCCAATGAAAAAGGAACTATTGATGGACGTTTCATCAAATTTTAAAAAAAAATCCGAAAACTGTGAAAATTGTAATTATAATTCTGGTGAAAAAAATTGACTAACTTCCATAAAACACCCGGTATATGGAAAATAAGATTTCGTAAAAAATTTCGCTCAATTAAGAGTTCCTTTTTTATTGGAGGTTTTATCAATTCTTTAGCAAGAAACTATGCAAATTGTGTTAAAACTCCATCAAACACCCTGTATATGAAACAATCAAATTCCGATAAATAATAATTTTGCTACATCTAATGAAAAACAATCTTTTGATGGGTATTTTATCATTTTTTTAACATAAAATTCTGAAAACTTTTTTTTTTTCTGGTGATAAGTGACAAATTTCCATGAAACACCCGGTATTTTAAAAATAAAATTCTGATGAAAAATGTTACTTCATCCAATGAAAAAGGAACTATTGATGGACGTTTAATCAAATTTAAAAAAAAAATCCCAAAACTGTGAAAATTGTAATTATAATTCTGGTGAAAAAAATTGACTAACTTCCATAAAACACCCGGTATATGGAAACTGAGATTTTGTTAAAAATTTCGCTCCATCGAAAGTTCCTTTTTTATTGGATGTTTCATCAATTCTTTAGCAAAAAACTATGCAAATTGTGTTAAAATTCCATCAAACTCCCTGTATATGAAAAAATAAAATTTCGATAAATAATGTTGCCACATCTAATGAAAAACAATCTTTTGATGGGTATTTTATCATTTTTTTAACATAAAATTCTGAAAACTGTGATTTTTTTTTCTGGTGATAAAAGTGACAAATTTCCTTAAAACCCCGGTATTTTAAAAATTAAATTCCGATGAAAAATGTTTCTTCATCCAATGAAAAAGGAACTATTGATGGACGTTTCATCAAATTTAAAAAAAAGCCGAAGACTGAAAATTGTAATTATAATTCTGGTGAAAAAAATTGACTAACTTCCATAAAACACCCGGTATATGGAAACTGGGATTTCGTTAAAAATTTCGCTCCATCGAAAGTTCCTTTTTTATTGGATGTTTCATCAATTCTCTAGCAAAAAACTATGCAAATTGTGTTAAAATTTCATTAAACACCCTGTATATGGAAAAATAAAATTCCGATGAAAAATGTTGCTACATCCAATGAAAAAGGAACTTTTGATGGACGCTTCATCAAACTTCTAGCAAAAAACTATGGAGATTGTGTTTTTTTCGGGTGAAAAAATGTTAAGATTCCCGATAACACCCTGTATATAGAAAAATGAAATTCCGATAAAAAATGTTGCTACATCCAATGAAAAATCATACTTTAATGCAAGTTTAATCAGATTTTTACCAAAAAAAAAATTTAGACTCCAAATATTTATTTTTTTTGTCAGCAAGCGTATTTTCAGGCTTCAAAATCAAAAAAAATTCAATAAATGATATTAAAAAGAAGACAAAAAACAGCAAATCTTCCCCCTTAACTCAAATTTACCGCATGTAGGGCACTTTAGTGTACACGGTCGTAGGCATGGAAGGATCGACCGGTAGAGTCAATCGCAAAGATGATGACGTCAAGGTTCGTAGTTAGGCCACACCCCTTTTTCGGGTATTTGAGTATATGTTGTTTATTAATTAGTTACTGGGAACATGTTCTAGAGTCATTAACGTTATCACCCTGGGCATAATTTCCATCATAAAAGTAATAACAAACGCGACCATCAATTCTCGAAATGTTCTGAAATTTATTGTAAACAGAATACTCAACTTCCCTATAAAACTCTGTAACGGTAATCACCGAACTTCATCGAGCAATAAAAATTACATAAAAACCTTAAATGGGCTTTTTGTGAAAGTTATGTCTGTTCCGATTTCCGTTTATTTTCATTTTCCCCCTCTAAAATAAAATACAGGTGAGGTCGGGACGGTTCAAATTACAAAACTCCGTCAACCGGAATCTATAAATAAATCTTCTGTATACTAATTTCTACCCTTATTTTGTTACCCTCCCGTGTATAAATTTTTCAAAGAACATGTTAAATGGTTTGGAAGATATTTGCGACAATAAAGGGTATATTTGACATATGGTTTGGGGATTTGGGGGATGGGATGCATATATATATATACATATATATATTTCATGCAATCAGTCGAAGATAAGCTTAAAAAAAAATGTACACGAGTTACAACAAAAACTGTAATGAGATAAGTATTGACTTATATTTCTTGTTTTTTCACTTTTAGGAAGTTTATTCACTGCAATTATTATTGATTTTTAATCTCTTTTGCAATAACTTTTAGTTTTTCTCTATGTTAAGGTATTTTTAAATTTATGTTCGTTGTGTCTCAATTTTTAGGGATCTTTTATTCACTTTAATTGATTCTTATTTCTTTTATTAACGACTTTTGTCAATGTTTTTTTCAGTTTTTTTTCGTATATTTTCTTTTCAAAGTTTTCTTTGAACTTTTCTTATTTCGAAGTATTTTTATGCCCATGTTCTTGTTTATCCTCTTTTGTTGATTTTTTTCACTTTAATTCATTTTTATTTCCATTTTCAACCACTTTTGTCAATTTTTCTTTTTTATATTTTTCCGTCATTTCTCCACCTATAAGGATTTTTTCACCTTAATTTATTTTTATTTACCACATCGACGACTACTGTCAATCTTCACTTTCATTTTTTTTCATATTTTTATACTTTTGCTCGTCGTTAATCCACTTCCACGCATTTTTTTTCACCTTAATTGATTTTTTCTTTCTTCAACGACCGATGAGATGGTTTTTCTTTAATTTTGTCTGAAATTGAAACATGTTTGCTTTTGTTCGTCGTTCACTCACTTAATTTTAGAAATATGTTTTACTTTAATTAATTTTTATTCTTTTCTTCAACGGCTTTTGTCAACATTTTATTTCAACTTTTTTCAAGATTAAGATTTTTTTATACTTTTGGTTTTTTTTTGTTCATGCTTATTTTCGTCGTTTATCCACATTCAAGTGATATTTTTCACTTATTTTCTTCTTCAACGACTTTTGTTAGAGTTCTATTTCCCTTTTTTTAATATTGAAATGCTTATGTTAGTGATGTCCTCACTTTTAAGTATTTTTTTTTTCTTCTTCAACAAGTTTTGTTTTATACATTTTTAAATTGACGACTTTCATGCTTGAATTCCAAGATTCGCACTTTTGAAGGTTTTTTTTCAACTCAATTGATTTTTATTTCCTCTTGTCAAGGATTGATTCCCATTATTCTCATTTTTTTATGTTTATGTTCTTCTTTTTTTCACTTTTAAGAATTGTTTTCCTTTTCATTGGTTTTTATTTTCTTTTGTTAAAATTGTATTCCTCATTTTTCTACAGAAGTTTTTTTTTTTAATTTCCTCACTTTTTGTTCACTTGATTTGTTGATTTTTATTTCTTTCTTTTATGACTTTTTTCAATGTTTTTTTATAACATTTAATAATAATAAACATACGTTAATTTAACACAATCTGTAAAATATCACATCTTAACACTACATATTTTTTCATTGTATTATAATTATTTGACTTTTGATTTACTTTTATTTATTTATTTATAATTACTAGACTTTCATTAAATTAAAGTTGAGTATGAAAATAAGCTGAAAAGGGAAGAAAGATATCAAATTATCAAAAATGTGAATGAGGAGAGAAAATAAGTAGAAATGAAAAAACCACACATCTAAACTGACAAAAATTAAACAGACTGAAAAATAATTATCAAAATATGGATACAAAAAATGTTGACAAAATTCAAAGGGGCTATAAAGCAATGCAATAATTACTTGAAAAAAATAATTATTAGTCATTAATTAAAAAAAAAATGCACAAAGCTAGAACTTCTTTAAAAAACAAAATAAAAATTAAATTTGTTAATCTATCAGTATTGTATGTTTGATTATTTTTCATACTCACGATTGTCGTTTTTTCATTTTCAACGACTTTTTCAAATTTAATTCTAAAGTGGTAGATAATTGAAAACTCAAAATACCTAAAAGTGACATACCTTAATAACACTCGCTCAAAATAAAGGTCTCCGAGTGGATTTTGTCAAAAAGAAAGAAACTTCAATCAATAACATTGAATTGTTTTTTATTTTCTTATGCTAAATCTTTTGTTAAATTTCTACTTTTTTTTATGACTTGGTATTTCTTGTTCAACAACTTTATTATTGGTTTTTAAGTTCTTTTTAATTTGGCTTTTTTCTAAAATTTTTTGTTAAATTTTTTATGTTCGTTGTGTTCAAATTGTTAGGATTTTTTTTGCTGTAGTTGATTCTTATTTTCTTCTGAATTATTTATTTGGTATTCTTTTTTTTCCACTTTTAAGGAGTTTTTAACTTTGATTCTTCTTCTTTTCATCAAAAATTTTTGTCAGGGCTTTTCCTTAATTTTTATTTTTGTTGGTTAATATTTCTTTTTTGAAGTTTTATTGTCACATTTCTTATACAATTGATGTATTTGACTGCTTATGTTGGTCGTGTCTTGACCTTCAATGATTTTTTTCAATTTTGATTTATTTCCTTTTGTCAATGTCAATTCTTCACTTTTTTTTAAATTGAAGTATTTTTATGCCTGTGTTCATTGTTTATCCACTTTTGATGATTTTTTTCATTTTAATTCATTTTTATTTCCTTTTTCAAAAAATTTTGTCCGCTTCATTTTTATAATGTTTTTCATCATTTCTCCACTTATAAGGATTTTTTTCAGATTAATTAATTTTAATCTACCTCATCAACGACTTAAGTTGATGTTTCATTTGTACTTTTTGTATTCAGGTATTTTTATACTTTTAATCGTCATTTTTTCAATTTGATTCATTTTTATTTCCTCCTTCAATGACCAATGAGAAGGTTTTTCTTCCACTTTTTTCAATATTGAAGCATTTCTACGCTCATGTCGACGTTCATTCAAATTTAAGTAATATTTTTTCTGTCAATTGATTTTTATTTTCTTCTCCAACGGCTTTTGTCATAGTTTTTATTTTCACTATTTTATTTCAAAGTATTTCTCTTTTTTTTTTCACTTAATTGATGTTTATCTGCTTCTTCAACGAATCTTGTCAATGATTGATCCCCTTTTTTTTATTTATGTTCTACGTTAATGTTCGCGGTTTCTCCACTTTTAAATATGTTTTTTATTTACTTTTGCCAAATCTTTTGTTAAAATGTTATTCCTTATTTTTTACAGTATTTTTTTTTATAGGCATTTCATTTCGTTAGTCTTCGGAAGTTTTTTTCACTTCAATTTTCTTTTCTTGTCAAGTATTTTTCCAAATAATAAATTATTTCCACGTAATACATTCGTCGTTTCTCCACTTTTAAGGTTTTTTGCACTTCAATTAATTTTATTTTTCTTCTGTTGAGATTTTGTATCCACTTTTTCTTCCTCATTTTAAGCTTTGTATTGGATGCTATGAACGTTGTAACATCATTATTTGACGTTTATATATATATAACATTCTGGGTTTATCAGAAACATATGACAACCAGTGGCGGCTCGAGGTTAATTCAATAGGGAGGTCAAAATGACATGATTGGTGCGATGGAACAACACAAACATTCAGAAACGAAAAAAATGTCAAGATCCCTCAACCTCTAACATTTAACGCGATATCTCATGAGATAATTGAAATAAATCGTGGTGAGCGTAAAAAAGTAAAAAGCAACAGTATAAAGACTCGGCAATTTTTGAAAACTCACCTATCAAACCAACTCAGTCTTTCAAATTTAAAATTTCACACACAACACAAAGATCTGACATTTTAAAAACAAAATTCGCGACCGATTACCGATGTTATGTGAAAAATCCGGCCGCATAATGAAATCAATAGAAATCTATCAGCATCAGCCGACTTGAATTTACTCGACAACCCCTCAAAATGTGTGACGAAGAAGGAAGACGTTCGAAAACGGGAGCATAGCGCATTATGGGATGTATTGATGGAAGTTTTTTTTTTAAATATCATAAAAGTAAATTTGAAATCTTGTTGATTATTTGGGAGGTCAATGACCATTTGACCCTATTGTTAAGCTGCTGTTAATAAACCTTCCTGGGGTGGTCCATAATGAAAAACTCAAAATACCACAATAATTGAGGTAACAAACTGATTTTTCGTTTGATAGAGCCTCATCAGCCTGTGTCACACTTTCAACACACCATTAACCACTCTTTGACAACGAACAAAACACGCATTCTTCCTATTGTTAAGTCAACAAAAATCAAGCCTATTCGTCACGAAACACGAAAAATCTTCAACGATGCTCGTGCAAGCTGATGACTTGAATCAATAGTCAAAGTCAAGTGCGACACAAAATTGGATTTGTCACTTGAACGCACTTCTGGAGTTAT
Source organism: Orchestes rusci (assembly GCA_958502075.1). Taxonomy (NCBI): domain Eukaryota; kingdom Metazoa; phylum Arthropoda; class Insecta; order Coleoptera; family Curculionidae; genus Orchestes; species Orchestes rusci. The sequence goes on from OY293307.1 coordinate 36,770,613, forward strand.
TTTCCAGTTTTCCAAGTACATTGTTATGCACCGTTGCGAATCTTCACGTTTTACCTCCGATAGTTTTTCCAAGTGTAACTCATTAATCTCTGGAAAGATTTCTAGTAAAACTTCAAAAGCCAATAAGCAATTACTTGATCCTAATGACCTCGGAAGATGGCTTCGGCAATAATCTCGAAAGATTGGAGAAACGCTTACAAAATGTCTTTTATACAGTTTGCTCTAGTTGTTTAACGACGTTTGTAAGATTGGGATTTTGATTTGATTGCTTGATTTGGGAATTTTATTGCATGTATTGAGCAGCTGCAGGAAAGATATACAATGAAATGACTATCATACTCTATAAAGTTATGAACGCAGGGGGCTACGGTGGCCGAGCGTGTAACACGCCGGCTTGAGAGACCGTTAGTTCTGATTGACGTGGGTTCGATCCCCGCGGTTAGCAGAAATTATTTTCTGTTCTGTATTTAGTGGCACTCTCACTGGCTAACGCTACTGAGTAGACTGCATTGTTATCAATTACTGACAGTCGAAAAGTTTAATAGTTGGCCTAAATTAATTGGTCCTGCTAGTTCAATATATAACTAGGTGATGTTCTCCATCATCAACATTGGTCCAGGGGTTGGCGAAAAGGGTCTTACGGCCTACTCGCCGGGCAGTGGTTTGCCCCCCAATACCAATATGAACGCATGAATCCAGAGGGTGGCGCCCGAGATTTCAAGAAAATCTGTATGCAAATGCACCAACAAGCTTCATTATTAATCAAGACACTAACATCTAGGTCTACAGCTATAATTTCATCACGAAATCACACCATACTCCTATTTTGACGTTTCAGCACATAATATCCCGTCAATAATATACCTGCCATTTCACATTAAGCTATCCGACACCTCTACCGGCATTATCTTCACTGTCGCACTCTATTACCAACAACGGAACTAAAGTAATTTCCATATTCTGTTCCTGTCATGCATCGATTCAGTAATCCTTATTCTGAGATAAATCGACTTTGTTTCATTGCTGTTATATTTCCAGACAATAATAATATAGATAATGTCGGGAGTTTTGATGGAATTGCTGGAGTTTGCGTTTATGACTGACGTTTGAGGTACACTGTTGTGATTATTTTTGATCTGTAGATCGTTCTTGTCGTAAAATGGATTATGTTTAAGATAACGAGAGTCTAGACGGTAGATATGAATGGCATAATAACCGTTTTTCTAATATTCCATCTTCTGGTGGCGCCCGAGGAAAAACGGTCACGGAGTTTAGGACATTGAGTCTTATGAAAATTGTTTTATACAGATAGAGCTATTTCAATTGTGAAAATGAGTTTTTTCCAATATCTCATCAACGGGTGGCGCTCGAGAAAAAACGACCAGAAATGGTAATAGACATTCTAATTTTCTATAGAGAATGTTTTTTGAGAAAGGTTCGTTTTTTAGTCGTTTCGAAGATGCAGTGAGTTTGAGAATTAAAGAAAACCGTTTTTTCAATGTATCATCCTCTGGTGGCGCCCGAGGCAAAACGGTTACCGTTGAGGTCATGACATTAAGATTCCGTACAGAAATGTCCCCCTGACAATAATTGTTCGTATTTCTATTCTTTATAAGTAATGTGAAAAACATTTTGAAAATTGTGGAAATGAGTTTTGATTAAATATCTTATCAACGGGTGGCGCCCGAGTAAAAACGATCAGAAATGATTTTATATACATTCTGATTTCCTTCAAAAAAATTTTCATTGAGAAATGTTCGTATTTTCAGTCGTTATGAAGACAAGGAGTTTAAAAAATGTTTCATCCTCGGGTGGCGCTCGAGGGAAAACGGTCAAGGATAAGTTGATGACATTGAGATTCCGCACAGACATGTCTCTTTGCAAATTGCCGGTATTTCTAGTCTGTATAAAGATGAAGTAGTTTTGAAAATTGTAAAAATGAGTTTTGCTCAAATATACCCAACAAAAACGATCAAAAACGATTTCATATACATCATAATTTCCTTTAAAAAATGTGTCTTGAGAAACGTTTGTTTTTTTAGTCGTTATGAAGACAAGGAGTTTAAAAAATTAAAAAAACAGTGTTTAAAAATATTTCATCCTTTGGTGGCGCACGAGGGAAAACGATTACGGAATTCATGACATTTAGATGCCCTATATCAATTTTCCATTGAAAATTATTTGTATTTTTTTTATACAGACAGAGCTATTTCAAAAATTGTAGAAGTGAGTTTACTTCAAATCTCACATCAACGGGTGGCGCTCGAACAATGCAACCAGAAACGATTTAGGTAATAATAGACATTCGTATTTCCTACACATTTTTTTTTCTTGAGTGAGTTTGGGAATTGAATAAATCCGCTTTTTTATGTTCCATCCTCTGGTGGCGCCCGAGGTAGAACAGTCACCGTTGAGTTCATGACATTGAGATTCCGTACAGAAATGTTCCTTTGACCATTGTATTTCTAGACTTCATAAAGTGAAAGAAATTTCGAATATTGTGTAAATGTGTTTTGATCAGATATCTTATCAATGGGTGACGCCCGAGTAAAAACGATCAGAAACGATTTCATATACATTCTTATTTCCTTTTAAAAAGATCTCTTGAGAAACGTTTGTTTTTTTAGTCGTAATGAAGACGAGGAGTTCAAAAAATGAAAAAAATAGTATTTAAAAATATATCATCCTTTGGTGGCGCCCGAGTAAAAACGATCAGAAATGATTTCATATACATTCTTATTTCCTTTAAAAAAAATCCATCAAGAAATGTTTGTATTCTCACTCGAAGACAAGGAGTTTAAAAATTGAAGAAAACATTATTTCGAAATATTTCATCCTTTGGTGGCGCCCGAAGGAAAACGGTTACGGAGTTTATGACATTCAGATGCCGTACATAAACTTTGGTTTGAAAATCATTCGTATTTATTTTATACAGATAGAGCTATTTCAAAAATTGTGAAAATGAGTTTTTTCCAATATCTCATCAATGGGTGGCGCTCGAGAAAAAACGACCAGAAACGGTAATAGACATTGTAATTTTCTGTAGAGAATGTTTTCTAAGAAAGGTTCGTTTTTTTAGTCGTTTCGAAGATGCAGTGAGTTTAAGAATGAAAGAAAACCGTTTTTTCAATGTTTCATCCTCTGGTGGCGCCCGAGGCAAAACGGTTACCGTTAAGGTCATGACATTAGGATTCCGTACAGTGATGTGCCTTTGATAATTGTTCGTATTTTTATTCTTTATAAGTAAAGTGAAAAACATTTTGAAAATTGTGGAAATGAGTTTTGATCAAATATCTCATAAACGGGTGGCGCCCGAGAAAAAACGATCAGAAATGATTTCATATACATTCTAATTTCCTTAAAAAAAATCCATCGAGAAATGTTCGTATTTTCAGTCGTTATGTTGACAAGGAGTTTAAAAAATGTTTCATCCTTGAGTGGCGCCCGAGGGAAAACGGTCAAGGTTGAGTTGATGACATTGAGATTCCGCACATACATGTTTCTTTGCAAATTGTCCGTATTTCTAGTCTGTATAAAGATGAAGTAGTTTTGAAAATTGTAAAAATGAGTTTTGCTCAAATATACCCAACAAAAACGATCAAAAACGATTTCATATACATTCTGAAAATGTCACTTGAGAAACATTTGTTTTTTCAGTCGTAATGAAGACAAGGAGTTTAAAAAATGAAAAAAACAGTATTAAGAAATATTTCATCCTTTGGTGGCGCACGAGGGAAAACGATAACGGAGTTTATGACATGCCCTACATCAATTTTTCTTTGAAAATTTTTTGTATTTTTTTATACAGATAGAGCTTTTTCAAAAATTGTAGAAATGAGTTTACTTCCAATCTCACATCAACGGGTGGCGCTCGAGCAATGCAACCAGAAACGATTTAGGTAATAGACATTCGTATTTCCTACACAGGATTTTTCTTGAGAAATTTTAGTCGTTATCAAGATGTAGTAAGTTTAAGAATTGAATAAAACCGCTTTTTTTAATGTTCCATCCTCTGGTGGCGCCCGAGGTAGAACAGTTACCGTTGAATTCATGACATTGATATCCCGTACAGAAATGTTCCTTTGACCATTGTATTTCCAGTATTTATCAAGTGAAAGAGATTTCGAAAATTGTGGAAATGTGTTTTGATCAGATATCTTATCAACGGGTGGCGCCCGAGAAAAAACGATCAGAAATGATTTCATAAACATTCTAATTTCCTTTAAAACATTTCCATTGAGCAATGTTCGTATTTTCAGTCGTTATGAAGACAAGGAGTTTGAAAACTGAAGAAAATATTATTTCAAAATATTTCATCTTTTGGTGGCGCCCGAGGAAAAACGGTTACGGAGTTTATGACATTTAGATGCCCTACATAAACTTTGGTTTGAAAATCATTCGTATTTATTCTATACAGATAGAGCTATTTAAAAAAATGTGGAAATAAGTTTCTTCCAATATCTCATCTACGGGTAGCGCTCGAACAAAAACGACCAAAAACGATCAGGTAATGGATATTCTGATTTCATACAGACAATGTTTCTTGAGAAATGTTCGTATTCTTGGTCGTTATGAAGATGTAGTAAGTCTGGGAATTGAAAAAAACCGTTTTTTTTATGTTTCATCCTCGGGTGGCGCTCGAGGAAAAACGGTCAAGGTTGAGTTGATGACATTGAGATTCCGCACAGACATGTTTCTTTGCAAATTGTCCGTATTTCTAGTCTGTATAAAGATAAAGTAGTTTTGAAAATTGTAAAAATGAGTTTTGCTCAAATATACTCAACAAAAACGATCAAAAACGATTTCATATACATTATAATTTCCTTTAAAAAATGTGTCTTGAGAAACGTTTGTTTTGTTAGTCGTAATGAAGACAAGGAGTTTAAAAAATGAAAAAAACAATGTTTAAAAATATTTCATCCTTTGGTGGCGCACGAGGGAAAACGATTACGGAGTTCATGACATTTAAATGCCCTACATTAATTTTCCTTTGAAAATTATTCGTATTTTTTTAATAAAGATAGAGCTATTTCAAAAATTGTAGAAATGAGTTTTGGTCAAATATGTTATCAACGGGTGGCGCCCGAGAGAAAACGATCAGAAATGATTTCATAATCATTCTAATTTCCTTCAAAAAGTGTCCCTTGAGAAATGTTCGTATTTTCGGTCGTTATGAAGACAAGGAATTTCAAAATTGAAGAGAACAGTATTTCAAAATATTTCATCCTTTGGTGGCGCCCGAGAAAAAACGATTTCGAAGTCGATGACGTGGAGATGCCCTATCTGTGAATTGTTCGTACTTCTCTTCATACAGATAGAGAGCTATTTCAAAAATTGTGGAAATAAGTTTTTTCCAATATCACACCAATGGGTGGCGCTCGAGAAAAAACGATCAGAAACGGTGATAGACATTCTAATTTTCTATAGATAATTTTTTTTAAGAAAGGTTCGTTTTTTAGTAGTTTCGAAGATGCAGTGAGTTTGAGAATTAAAGAAAACCGTTTTTTCAATGTTTCATCCTCTGGTGGCGCTCGTGGCAAAACGGTTACCGTTAAGTTCATGACATTAGGATTCCGTACAGAAATGTGCCTTTGATAATTGTTCGTATTTCTATTCTTTATAAGTAATGTGAAAAACATTTTGAAAATTGTGGAAATGAGTTTTGATTAAATATCTCATCAACGGGTGGCGCCCGAGGAAAAACGATCAGAAATGATTTCATATACATTCTAATTTCCTTAAAAAAAATCCATCGAGAAATGTTCGTATTTTCAGTCGTTATGAAGACAAGGAGTTTAAAAAATGTTTCATCCTCGGGTGGTGCTCGAGGGAAAACGGTCAAGGTTGAGTTGATGACATTGAGATTCCGCACAGACATGTTTCTTTGCAAATTGTCCGTATTTTTAGTCTGTATAAAGATGAAGTAGTTTTGAAAATTGTAAAAATGAGTTTTGCTCAAATATACCCAACAAAAACGATCAAAAACGATTTCATATACATTCTGATTTCCTTTTGAAAATGTCTCTTGAGAAACATTTGTTTTTTTAGTCGTAATGAAGACAAAGAGTTTAAAAAATGAAAAAAACAGTATTTAAAAATATTTTATCCTTTGGTGGCGCACGAGGGAAAACGATTACGGAGTTTATGACATTTAGATGCTCTACATTGATTTGACTTTGGAAATTATTCGACTTTTTTCAATACAGATAGAGCTTTTTCAAAAATTGTAGAAATGAGTTTACTTCAAATCTCTCATCAACGGGTGGCGCTCGAGCAATGCAACCAGAAACGATTTAGGTAATAATAGACATTCGTATTTCCTACACATGATTTTTCTTGAGTAAGTTTAAGAATTGAATAAAACCGCTTTTTTTATGTTCCATCCTATGGTGGCGCCCGAGGTAGAAAAGTTACTGTTGAGTTCATGACATTAAGATTCCGTACAGAAATGTTCCCTTGACCATTGTATTTCTAGTCTTTATAGAGTGAAAGAAATTTCGAAAATTGTGGAAATGTGATCAGATATCTTATCAACGGGTGGCGCCCGAGAAAAAACGATCAGAAATGATTTCATGAACATTCTAATTTTCTTCAAAAAATGTCCCTTGAGAAATGTTCGTATTTTCGGTCGTAATGAAGACATGGAGTTTCTAAATTGAAGAAAACAGTATTTCAAAATATTTTATCCTTTGGTGGCGCCCGAGGAAAAACGATTACGAAGTCGATGACGTAGAGATGCTTTCTCTGTAAATTGTTCGTACTTCTCTTTTTACAGATAGAGAGCTATTTCAAAAATTGTGGAAATAAGTTTTTTCCAATATCTCATCAATGGGTGGCGCTCGAGAAAAAAGGACCAGAAACGGTAATAGACATTCTAATTTTCTATCAAGAATTTTTTTTGGAAAAGGTTCGTTTTTTAGTCGTTTCGAAGATGCAGTGAGTTTGAGAATTAAAGAAAACCGTTTTTTCAATGTATCATCCTCTGGTGGCGCCCGAGGCAAAACGGTTACCATTGAGGTCATGACATTAAGATTCCGTACAGAAATGTCCCCCTGACAATAATTGTTCGTATTTCTATTCTTTATAAGTAATGTGAAAAACATTTTGAAAATTGTGGAAATGAGTTTTGATTAAATATCTCATCAACGGGTGGCGCCCGAGAAAAAACGATCAGAAATGATTTCATATACATTCTAATTTCCTTAAAAAAAAATCCATCGAGAAATGTTCGTATTTTCAGTCGTTATGAAGACAAAGAGTTTAAAAAATGTTTCATCCTCGGGTGGTGCTCGAGGGAAAACGGTCAAGGTTGAGTTGATGACATTGAGATTCCGCACAGACATGTTTCTCTGCAAATTGTCCGTTTTTCTAGTCTGTGTAAAGATGAAGTAGTTTTGAAAATTGTAAAAATGAGTTTTGCTCAAATATACCCAACAAAAACGATCAAAAACGATTTCATATACATTCTGATTTCCTTCTGGAAATGTCCCTTGAGAAACATTTGTTTTTTTAGTCGTAATGAAGACAAGGAGTTTAAAAAATGAAAAAAACAGTATTTAAAAATATTTCATCCTTTGGTGGCGCACGAGGGAAAACGATTACGGAGTTCATGACATTCAGATGCCCTACATCAATTTTCCTTTGAAAATTATTTGTATTTTTTTTATACAGATAGAGCTATTTCAAAAATTGTAGAAATGAGATTACTTCAAATCTCACATCAACGGGTGGCGTTCGAGCAATGCAACCAGAAACGATTTGGGTGATAGACATTCGTATTTCCTACACAGGATTTTTCTTGAGAAATTTTAGTCGTAATGAAGATGCAGTAAGTTTAAGAATTGAATAAAACCGCTTTTTTTATGTTCCATCCTCTGGTGGCGCCCGAGGTAGAACAGTTACCGTTGAATTCATGACATTGAGATCCCGTAGAGAAATGTTCTATTGACCATTGTATTTCCAGTCTTTATCAAGTGAAAGAAATTTCGAAAATTGTGGAAATGTGTTTTGATCAGATATCTTATCAACGGGTGGCGCCCGAGAAAAAACGATCAGAAATGATTTCATAAACATTCTAATTTCCTTCAAAAAATTTCCATTGAGCTATGTTCGTATTTTCGGTCGTTATGAAGACAAGGAGTTTGAAAATTGAAGAAAATATTATTTCAAAATATTTCATCTTTTGGTGGCGCCCGAGGAAAAACGGTTACGGAGTTTATGACATTTAGATGCCCTACATAAACTTTGGTTTGAAAATCATTCGTATTTATTCTATACAGATAGAGCTATTTAAAAAAATGTGGAAATAAGTTTCTTTCAATATCTCATCTACGGGTAGCGCTCGAACAAAAACGACCAAAAACGATCAGGTAATGGATATTCTGATTTCATACAGACAATGTTTCTTGAGAAATGTTCGTATTCTTGGTCGTTATGAAGATGTAGTAAGTCTGGGAATTGACAAAAACCGTTTTTTATGTTTCATCCTCGGGTGGCGCTCGAGGAAAAACGGTCAAGGTTGAGTTGATGACATTGAGATTCCGCACAGACATGTTTCCTTGCAAATTGTCCGTATTTCTAGTCTGTATAAAGATAAAGTAGTTTTGAAAATTGTAAAAATGAGTTTTGCTCAAATATACCCAACAAAAACGATCAAAAACGATTTCATATACATTATAATTTCCTTTAAAAAATGTGTCTTGAGAAATGTTCGTTTTTTTAGTCGTTATGAAGACAAGGAGTTTAAAAAATGAAAAAAAAAATGTTTAAAAATATTTCATCCTTTGGTGGCGCACGAGGGAGAACGATTACGGAGTTCATGACATTTAAATGCCCTACATTAATTTTCCTTTGAAAATTATTCGTATGTTTTTAATAAAGATAGAGCTATTTCAAAAATTGTAGAAATGAGTTTTGGTCAAATATGTTATCAACGGGTGGCGCCCGAGAAAAAACGATCAGAAATGATTTCATATACATTCTAATTTCCTTAAAAAAAAATCCATCGAGAAATGTTCGTATTTTCAGTCGTTATGTAAGTAAGTAAGTATGAAGACAAGGAGTTTAAAAAATGTTTCATCCTCGGGTGGCGCTCGAGGGAAAACGGTCAAGGATGAGTTGATGACATTGAGATTCCGCACATACATGTTTCTTTGCAAATTGTCCGTATTTCTAGTCTGTATAAAGATAAAGTAGTTTTTAAAATTGTAAAAATGAGTTTTGCTCAAATATACCCAACAAAAACGATCAAAAACGATTTCATATACATTATAATTTCCTTAAAAAAATGTGTCTTGAGAAACGTTTGTTTTGTTAGTCGTAATGAAGACAAGGAGTTTAAAAAATGAAAAAAACAGTGTTTAAAAATATTTCATCCTTTGGTGGCGCACGAGGGAAAACGATTACGGAGTATATGACATTTAGATGCCCTACATTAATTTTTCTTTGAAAATTATTCGTATTTTTTTAATACAGATAGAGCTATTTCAAAAATTGTAGAAATGAGATTACTTCAAATCTCACATCAACGGGTGGCGCTCGAACAATGCAACCAGAAACGATTTAGGTAATAATAGACATTCGTATTTCCTACACATGATTTTTCTTGAGTGAGTTTAAGAATTGAATAAAACCACTTTTTTTATGTTCCATCCTCTGGTGGCGCCCGAGGTAGAAAAGGTACTGTTGAGTTCATGACATTGAGATTCCGTACAGAAATGTTCCTTTGACCATTGTATTTCTAGTCTTTATAAAGTGAAAGAAATTTCGAAAATTGTGGAAATGTGATCAGATATCTTATCAACGGGTGGCGCCCGAAAGAGAACGATCAGAAATGATTTCATAAACATTCTAGTTTCCTTAAAAAAATGTTCCTTGAGAAATGTTCGTATTTTCGGTCGAAATGAAGACAAGGAGTTTCAAAATTGAAGAAAACAGTATTTCAAAATATTTTATCCTTTGGTGGCGCCCGAGAAAAAACGATTATGAAGTCGATGACGTGGAGATGCCCTCTCTGTAAATTATTCGTACTTCTCTTTATACAGATAGAGAGAGCTATTTCAAAAATTGTGAAAATAAGTTTACTTCCAATATCTCATCAACGGGTGGCGCTCGAGCAATAACGACCAAAAACGATTTAGGTAATAGACATTCTGATTTCCCACAGAGAATGTGTCTTGAAAAATGTTAGTATTTTTATACGTTATGAAAATACAGTATGTTTAAAAATTTAAGAAAACCGTTATTTTTTAATGTTTCATCCTCTGGTGGCGCTCGAGGAAAAACGGTTACCCTTGAGCTCATGACACTGAGATTCCACACAAAAATGTTCCATGACCATTGTTCGTATTTTTAGTCTTAATAAAGTGTAAGAAATTTTGAAAATTGTGGAAATGAGTTTTGATCAAATATCGTATCAACGGGTGGCGTCCGAGCAGAAACGACTTCATAAACACTCTTATTTTCTACAAAAAATGTCTTTTGAGAAATTTGCGTATTTTCGCGCGTTATGAAGACAATTTAAAATTGAAGAAAACAGTATTTCAAAATATTTCATCCTCTGGTGGCGCCCGAGGAAAAACGGTTACCGTTGAGTTTATGACATCGGGATTATCTACTGTGATGAGCTTCTGAAAATTTCTCGTATTTCTGCTGTAAATACAAATAAAGCAATTTTAAAAATTGTGGAAATTAGTTCCTTTCAAATACCTCAACAACGGGTGGTGCCCGAGTAAAATCGGTTAGAATTGATTCAATTCTCATCATTATTACCCTTAAAAAATGTCTTGAGTTAGTTCGTATTTTTAGTCGTTATGAGAAAACAGTAAGTTTAAAAATTGAAAAGAACCGTTTTTTCTAATACTTTATCCTCTGGTGGCGCCCGAGAAAAAATGGTCACCGTCAAGTTCATGATATTGATATACCTTACTTGAACGTCTTTTTGAAAATTTTTCGCATCTCCACTCTTTATAAATGAAAGAAAAAGCAATCTTGAAAATAATTGTGTAAATTATTTTTTTTTCAAATATCTTATCATCGGATGGCGCTCGAGGGAAAACGGTCAGAAACGATTTCAAAGACATTCCAATTTTCTACAAAAAATGTCTTTCGAGAAATGTCCGTATTTTAAGTGGTTATGAAGATACAGCAAGTTCAAAAATTGAAAAAAAAATTTTTCTGCATATTATGTATCTCATTCTCCGGTGGCGCCCGAGGAAATATGGTCACTGTCAAATGTATGACATTCATATTCTCTACAGAAACTTTTCAATAAAAATTTGTTTGGTGTTTGAAGCAAGTTTGAAAATTTTTGGAAATTATTTTTTCAAATAACTCATCAACGGGTGGCGCTCGAGCAAAACCGTTAGCAACGATCTTATGGACCGTCTACGTTCCTACAAAAAATATCTATTGAGAAAATTCCGTATTCTTAGTCGTTATTAAGGTAAAGTAAGTTAAAAGATTGAAGATGACGAGTTTTTCAAATTTATTCATCCCCCGATGGCGCCCGAGAGAAAATAGTCATCCAGATTCCCTGCAGAAAAGTTCTTTTGAAAATTGTGCGTATTTTTAGTTTTTATAAAAATAAAGATATTTCAAAAGCTGTAGAAATTAGGTTTATTCGAATATCTCATCACTGGGTGGCGCCCGAGCAAAAACGGTCGAAAACAATTTCATAGGAAACTAGAATCTCCTACAAATAATGTCTTTTGTAAAATGTTCACATTTCTAGTTGTTATGAAGATACAGTAAGTTTAAAAATGGAAGAAAAATGGTGGCGTCCGAGTAAAAACGGTCATCATCGAGTACATGAAATTCAGATACTACAACTCTCCCTTCAAAGCACGTTCACTTGTCAAACATGCATAACATAGGCAATTACTGTGAAAAAACCCTCACCTTCCACATATCGCGACCACGTACAAAAATCCATTGTGGATTGTCTCAGGCGACAAGGGAATACGAGGAATAAAAGAATAGGGGGACTGAGGAGTCCCATTGGGTGCTCGAAACGGCGTCAATACTTTTCGAGATCGAAGGGGTCGGATCTCAACCTGTTTTAAATACGCGCCAACACAATTCGGATGAATGAAATGGAATTGGATTCACTGGTTTAATAGATTGTGAGAGTTGAATTATTTTTGGCAATGACTAAGTGAACAAGATGTTTATAAATCACCCTGTATATTGCTTTGTATTTTGAATATGTCAACAAACAATTTTTGAACAACGTTTCTGTAGGGAATCTTAATGTCATAAACTCGACGGTACCGTTTTCCCTCGGACGCCACCAGAGGATGAAATATTCGAGAAAACGGTTTTTTTCAATTTTAAAACTCACTGTATCTTAATAACGAATAAAAATACGGAAATTTCTCAAAAGATATTTTTTTGCAGAAAATTAAAATCGTTTCTGACGGTTTTGGCTCGAGCGCCACCCAAAATATTTGAAAAAAAAACTGATTAACACATTTTTTAAAATTGCTTCATTTTTATAAAGACTAGAAATACCAACAATTTTCAAAATCACATTCTAGCAGGAAATCTGAATGTCATAAACTCGTCATTTTTTTTCGGGCGCCACCAGAAGATACGATATTTGAAAAAATGCTATTCTTCAACTTTCAAACTTACTATATTTTCAAAAATTCAAAAAGATTTTTAAAACTTGATATAAAACAAAAAAAGGAGCGAAAAAAAAAATAATGAACGTTTCAATAAAACTAAAACGGCCTTGACAGCAAAAAACAGTGAATTAAAAAGTGTGAAACAAAATAAAATTAAAAATAAATGAACAATAACAGAGAACAGAATATAACTATTACTGTAAACGCAGGTGATGGTAGCAACAAATACAAAGTTAAGAAATGGAAAACCTCACCTTGTCGAAAATACAAAAAATATATAAATTAAAAAACAAAACAAAACAACAAAAAAACCTCTTTCAAATCGCAAAAGATCTATAAAATGATGAAATTTAAAAAGTGAGAAATTAAATCAAGAATAAAATCAAAAAACTAAATTCTTTTAAAAAAAATATTGGAAGGAATAACGAAATAAATGCACGAAAACTGTATCAAATTAAATGATATAAAGTAGAAATGAAATAAACAAAAATGAAAACTCACTCCAATAATTCTGTGACGGGAGACAGACCAAAAATAAAAAAATAAATGAACAAGCTCATCCAAAAATGATAAAAGTCACAAGACATACAAATATTTATCAATAATGTAGCGAAAACGACAATAATTGTCCCATCCATTCGGGATTCCAGCCCACTGCAGTCAATCCGGAATCTACTACATGTTTACCGGAGAGCCGAATTCCTGCGCGATGAGTCATGCTGTTTGTTCCGGTCTATACTTCACCTGTGCGCATGCGAAGGATGGAGGAGCAGGATCCCGCACACGAGGAGACCGTCGAAGCTACTGTGAGGAGAGTTATCAGGGAAGTGGAGTCCTCAAAACGAAGGGAGCTGCGGTGCTGGCATTGTGGAGAGCTTGGCCACGTTCGTGATGGCTTGTGCAGGAGACCAGAGCTCTGTCACAAAGCTGAGGAAAAGGAAGCGAGTGTTTGCAGGTCAACTGTGGTGGATGATCCCTGGCACATCAGGTCACTTCGAGAGGACCAGGAAAAGGATTCAGATCTGAAGCTGATCATCAGGTGTGAAGCAGGCAGGCCAATGACCAACTTGGCAAGATGTCGCGCGATTCTTCTCCAAGTTTGGCTGTCCATCTGGTAAGGATGTCGCTTGGGAAGACTACGCAAGTGATCTGCGTAGAAAGATGGACGATATCCATCAACGACTAAACATCTAAAGTGCCAGCGACAGGATAAAGGAGAGTTCCAGGTTGGGGGTTTGGTTTGACTTCACAACCCACAGAGGCGACGTGGCCTCTCCCCGAAACTGCAAAGTTCTTGGGCAAGTATATGATTGTATGACGTCGTCTACCGGACAAAGAAACCACCACGAGAGAAGCCAAGGGTTGTTCATGTCAACCGTATTTGATGGCGTTGCTGTTTTTGACAGTCGACCCACTTCAAAACTCTGGCAGTGTTTTATGATGTCTAGCTGTCATTGATTCGATTACCCTGACTTTGATGGCGTTAATCGATTGTATTTCTCCTGATTGCAAGAACATGTGGGTTATTGGGGATGATTTTGCCAAATGTTGAGATATTTTGCGTTTTAATAATCAATGACAGCTAGACATCATAAAACACTGCTGAAGTTGTGAAGTGGGTCGACTGAACCCTGACATTTGACAGCTAGAAATCATATTTTTGCGACAAAGACTGAATACGTTGTGAATTTATCAAACTTTGTTACACTTTAAAACTATCAAAGCCAGCTCGAAGAACAAATCCACGCACAAAAGAAGGTGACAAATTGAATCTGCGAGCTTTCTTGAACCATAAAATCCAACTTAAACATTGTCATGCAAAGAGAGTGTCTGCTAGAAGTCACAAATCAAGCCGATATCGAGTGGCTGTTCGTTTGCATAGACGTCCCAGGCGGCATGGAAGCGGATACTTTCCAAAATTCCAAGCATGTTCTTAAACTTCGCGCCCTATGCCCGGATATGGAAAACAACTTTGGGACAAACTCCTATCTGACATTGTTGGAAAAATTCATGCCGGTCTCTAATCACCCGAGCAAACTGACTTGTCTGGAATAGGGAATAGAGGTGGGACTTTATCTGCGCTAAGCTAAAGGGACGGGGAAAACTATGTTGCATGAACTCCCGCAGGATATTTTCCTTTAATGCATGACAAAGATACAAGTTCTCGGCGTTCTGGAACTTATATTTGCATTGAGGATGTTCCACTTTGTGTTCAAGTTTCGGAAACACGTAAAGTTGTAATTATTGCGTTCTTTTCACTTGTTGACAGGGGCGGCTCGTCATGGGTCATGCTTGTGGGAAAACGACATTATTGAGCAAAAGGAAAACATCCTTAAACATTCTTGTAGGAAAAATCTATTAGGGCTTGTGGACAGCACCAAGTAACATTCCATGATTCATGCTTGTAGCATTATCATTGAGGCCTGTGGTACCATACAAAGCAACAATCTTCAAAAAATGCTTGTGGGAAGAATATATTGAGCCTTGTGGACAGCTCCAAGTAACATTCCATGATTCATGCTTGTGGCAATATTGAGAGCTGTGGACAGTATAAAGCAAAAATCCTCAAAAATGCTTGTAGAAAGAATGTATTGAGGCTTGTGGACAGCATCAAGTAACATTCCATGATTCATGCTTGTAGCATTAACATTGAGGCCTGTGGTACCATACAAAGCAACAATCTTCAAAAAATGCTTGTGGGAAGAATATATTGAGCCTTGTAGACAGCACCAAGTAACATTCCATGATTCATGCTTGTGGCAATATTGAGACCTGTGGACAGTACATAGCAAAAATCCTCAAAAATGCTTGTAGAAAGAATGTATTGAGGCTTGTGGACAGCATCAAGTAACATTCCATGATTGATGCTTGTAGCATTATCATTGAGGCCTGTGGTACCATACAAAGCAACAATCTTCGAAAAATGCTTGTGGGAAGAATATATTGAGCCTTGTGGACAGCTCCAAGTAACATTTCATGATTCATGCTTGTGGCATTATTATTGAGACCTGTGGACAGTACAAAGCAAAAATCTTCAAAAATGTTTGTGGGAAGAATGTATTGAGGCTTGTGGACAGCTCCAAGTTACATTCCATGATTCATGCTTGTGGCATTATCATTGAGGCCTGTGGTACCATACAAAGCAACAATCTTCGAAAAATGCTTGTGGGAAGAATATATTGAGCCTTGTGGACAGCTCCAAGTAACTTTCCATGATTCATGCTTGTGGCATTATTATTGAGACCTGTGGACAGTACAAAGCAAAAATCTTCAAAAATGTTTGTGGGAAGAATGTATTGAGGCTTGTGGGCAGCATCAAGTAACATTCCATGATTCATGCTTGTAGCATTATCATTGAGGCCTGTGGTACCATACAAAGCAACAATCTTCGAAAAATGCTTGTGGGAAGAATATATTGAGCCTTGTGGACAGCTCCAAGTAACATTTCATGATTCATGCTTGTGGCATTATTATTGAGACCTGTGGACAGTACAAAGCAAAAATCTTCAAAAATGTTTGTGGGAAGAATGTATTGAGGCTTGTGGACAGCTCCAAGTTACATTCCATGATTCATGCTTGTGGCATTATCATTGAGGCCTGTGGTACCATACAAAGCAACAATCTTCGAAAAATGCTTGTGGGAAGAATATATTGAGCCTTGTGGACAGCTCCAAGTTACATTCCATGATTCATGCTTGTGGCATTATTATTGAGACCTGTGGACAGTACAAAGCAAAAATCCTCAAAAATGCTTGTGGGAAGAATGTATTGAGGCTTGTGGACAGCACCAAGTAACATTCCATGATTCATGCTTGTAGCATTATCATTGAGGCCTGTGGTACCATACAAAGCAACAATCTTCGAAAAATGCTTGTGGGAAGAATATATTGAGCCTTGTGGACAGCTCCAAGTAACATTTCATGATTCATGCTTGTGGCATTATTATTGAGACCTGTGGACAGTACAAAGCAAAAATCTTCAAAAATGTTTGTGGGAAGAATGTATTGAGGCTTGTGGACAGCTCCAAGTTACATTCCATGATTCATGCTTGTGGCATTATCATTGAGGCCTGTGGTACCATACAAAGCAACAATCTTCGAAAAATGCTTGTGGGAAGAATATATTGAGCCTTGTGGACAGCTCCAAGTTACATTCCATGATTCATGCTTGTGGCATTATTATTGAGACCTGTGGACAGTACAAAGCAAAAATCCTCAAAAATGCTTGTGGGAAGAATGTATTGAGGCTTGTGGACAGCACCAAGTAACATTCCATGATTCATGCTTGTAGCATTATCATTGAGGCCTGTGGTACCATACAAAGCAACAATCTTCGAAAAATGCTTGTGGGAAGAATATATTGAGCCTTGTGGACAGCTCCAAGTAACATTTCATGATTCATGCTTGTGGCATTATTA
Organism: Orchestes rusci; assembly: GCA_958502075.1. Classification (NCBI taxonomy): domain Eukaryota; kingdom Metazoa; phylum Arthropoda; class Insecta; order Coleoptera; family Curculionidae; genus Orchestes; species Orchestes rusci. Next base: position 36,787,656 of record OY293307.1, read on the forward strand.
TTGAGACCTGTGGACAGTACAAAGCAAAAATCTTCAAAAATGTTTGTGGGAAGAATGTATTGAGGCTTGTGGGCAGCATCAAGTAACATTCCATGATTCATGCTTGTAGCATTATCATTGAGGCCTGTGGTACCATACAAAGCAACAATCTTCGAAAAATGCTTGTGGGAAGAATATATTGAGCCTTGTGGACAGCTCCAAGTAACATTTCATGATTCATGCTTGTGGCATTATTATTGAGACCTGTGGACAGTACAAAGCAAAAATCTTCAAAAATGTTTGTGGGAAGAATGTATTGAGGCTTGTGGGCAGCATCAAGTAACATTCCATGATTCATGCTTGTAGCATTATCATTGAGGCCTGTGGTACCATACAAAGCAACAATCTTCGAAAAATGCTTGTGGGAAGAATATATTGAGCCTTGTGGACAGCTCCAAGTAACATTTCATGATTCATGCTTGTGGCATTATTATTGAGACCTGTGGACAGTACAAAGCAAAAATCTTCAAAAATGTTTGTGGGAAGAATGTATTGAGGCTTGTGGACAGCTCCAAGTTACATTCCATGATTCATGCTTGTGGCATTATCATTGAGGCCTGTGGTACCATACAAAGCAACAATCTTCGAAAAATGCTTGTGGGAAGAATATATTGAGCCTTGTGGACAGCTCCAAGTTACATTCCATGATTCATGCTTGTGGCATTATTATTGAGACCTGTGGACAGTACAAAGCAAAAATCCTCAAAAATGCTTGTGGGAAGAATGTATTGAGGCTTGTGGACAGCACCAAGTAACATTCCATGATTCATGCTTGTAGCATTATCATTGAGGCCTGTGGTACCATACAAAGCAACAATCTTCGAAAAATGCTTGTGGGAAGAATATATTGAGCCTTGTGGACAGCTCCAAGTAACATTTCATGATTCATGCTTGTGGCATTATTATTGAGACCTGTGGACAGTACAAAGCAAAAATCTTCAAAAATGTTTGTGGGAAGAATGTATTGAGGCTTGTGGACAGCTCCAAGTTACATTCCATGATTCATGCTTGTGGCATTATCATTGAGGCCTGTGGTACCATACAAAGCAACAATCTTCGAAAAATGCTTGTGGGAAGAATATATTGAGCCTTGTGGACAGCTCCAAGTTACATTCCATGATTCATGCTTGTGGCATTATTATTGAGACCTGTGGACAGTACAAAGCAAAAATCCTCAAAAATGCTTGTGGGAAGAATGTATTGAGGCTTGTGGACAGCACCAAGTAACATTCCATGATTCATGCTTGTAGCATTATCATTGAGGCCTGTGGTACCATACAAAGCAACAATCTTCGAAAAATGCTTGTGGGAAGAATATATTGAGCCTTGTGGACAGCTCCAAGTAACATTTCATGATTCATGCTTGTGGCATTATTATTGGGACCTGTGGACAGTACAAAGCAAAAATCTTCAAAAATGTTTGTGGGAAGAATGTATTGAGGCTTGTGGGCAGCATCAAGTAACATTCCATGATTCATGCTTGTAGCATTATCATTGAGGCCTGTGGTACCATACAAAGCAACAATCTTCGAAAAATGCTTGTGGGAAGAATATATTGAGCCTTGTGGACAGCTCCAAGTAACATTTCATGATTCATGCTTGTGGCATTATTATTGAGACCTGTGGACAGTACAAAGCAAAAATCTTCAAAAATGTTTGTGGGAAGAATGTATTGAGGCTTGTGGACAGCTCCAAGTTACATTCCATGATTCATGCTTGTGGCATTATCATTGAGGCCTGTGGTACCATACAAAGCAACAATCTTCGAAAAATGCTTGTGGGAAGAATATATTGAGCCTTGTGGACAGCTCCAAGTTACATTCCATGATTCATGCTTGTGGCATTATTATTGAGACCTGTGGACAGTACAAAGCAAAAATCTTCAAAAATGTTTGTGGGAAGAATGTATTGAGGCTTGTGGGCAGCATCAAGTAACATTCCATGATTCATGCTTGTAGCATTATCATTGAGGCCTGTGGTACCATACAAAGCAACAATCTTCGAAAAATGCTTGTGGGAAGAATATATTGAGCCTTGTGGACAGCTCCAAGTAACATTTCATGATTCATGCTTGTGGCATTATTATTGAGACCTGTGGACAGTACAAAGCAAAAATCCTCAAAAATGCTTGTGGGAAGAATGTATTGAGGCTTGTGGACAGCACCAAGTAACATTCCATGATTCATGCTTGTAGCATTATCATTGAGGCCTGTGGTACCATACAAAGCAACAATCTTCGAAAAATGCTTGTGGGAAGAATATATTGAGCCTTGTGGACAGCTCCAAGTAACATTCCATGATTCATGCTTGTGGCATTATTATTGAGACCTGTGGACAGTACAAAGCAAAAATCCTCAAAAATGCTTGTAGGAAGAATGTATTGGGACTTGTGGACTGTACTCAATAAGATTTCATGGGTTATGCTTGTAGAAAAAACGTCATTATTGAGGAAAAGAGAACAAGCCTCAAAAATACTTGTAGGAACAATTTATGCTTGTAGGCAGTACCGAGTAACATCACATGATTAATGCTTGTAGCAATATTATTGAGATCTGTGGACAGTACAAGGCAAAAATCCTTGAAAAACACTTGTAGGTAGTATGTATTGAGGTTTTGGACTGTACTGAGTAACAATCTATTAGAAGTTTGTAGCTTGTGAGCTTGTAGCAGAAGAAAATCATTATGAAGACTTGTAGGCAGTACAAGGCAACAATCCTTGAAAAATGCTTGTAAGAACAATATATTGGGACTCATGGACTGCACCAAGAAAAATTCCATGGGTGATGCTTGTAGAAAAACGTCACTATTGGAACTTGTGGACAGTAAAGGGCAATCATCCTTGAAAAATGATTTTGTAAAATTCTATGGGTAAGCTTGTAGAAAAAAATTAATCATAGAGGAAAAGGAAACAATCCTCAAAAATACTTGTAGCAAAAATATATTGATGCTTCTGGAAACCCCCAAGTAACATTCCATGTTTCATGGGGGGGGGGTTGTGGACTGTACCAAGTAACATTTTATTATTCTTGCTTGTAGAAAAGCGTCATTATTGAGGCTTGTCGACAGTGAAAGGCAACAATCCTTAAAAAAATGCATAATAAATTTTTGGCAGATCATATAATTTTTTTGTTGAATATTTCATGAAGAGTGAAAACAAGTCAAAGGAGATTTTTTTTTTAAATTTCTTAAAATCCAAAAACCATTTATTTTGAAAAGACATTGTATGAACATTTTCTAGGTAAAAATTGATTGTCTACAACTTCACTCTGTTACCATTTTTTGATAAACCCAATGGTTCTAGCAATATTCAATAACAAGAGAGAACAAGTCAGAAAATTCAATGGAATTTTCTTCTCACTTCTTGTATCCCAAAAATTGTTCGTGTTGGAAGGAAATTTTATGAACGTTTTTCATGAAAAAATTGATTGCCTACAACTTCACTCTTCGTAGAAACAAGTCGAAAAATTCCTTGAAGATTTTTTTTTAACCTTTTGTATCTAGAAAAATTGTGCCTGTCCAAAGGATATTTCAAGAAAGTTTTTTATGCAAAAATTGATAGTCTACAACTCTACTTTTTTACCATTTTTTTATAAACCCAATGGTTTTAGCAATATTCAATAAAAAGAGTGAACAAGTCAGAGAATTCAATAGAGACTATTTTTTTTTCAACTCAAAGACTGATCCCAATGGTTCCATCATTATTACATGAAAAGTGAAAACAAGTCAACAAATTCTTTGAAGACAATTTTTTTAAATCCAATTATTGTATCTTAGATCGTACATAACTTAATGGAATATGATAGTCATTTTATATTATTCTATTATTATTTCATATTTTAATGACTTCCAAACAAACTTTTTGTCGGAACATTTATTCAAAAAAATTTGGAGAAAAGTCACGTCAAAATCAATTTCCGTGATTTCCACAAGAAAAAATGCTTTTTCATAAAAATCTTCATAACTGAAACACCAGTGAATTTCTTAGAAAATTTCCTACCAGTCTATTCTAACCAATCATAGGCTTGCATTTTATTATGTTGCTATGGCAACGACCTAATTTTATCGGAAATCACCCTGCTCATAATCACGTGACTGAAAGATTAATAAGTGGAAATCACCCTGGCTTTGCATCTGGATGTAGCTCCCATATGATTACAGTGTTGCCGTCCCCACTCTCCCTAACAATCCCAACCCAACCCAATTTTCACAGACAGAGATAAGGCAAACGGCAACACTGTGGTTGGTGCATGGGAGCTACATCCAGCCGCGAGTGCTTGACAGCTGTTAAAAACACTGACAAATATTTTTGATAAATGATTTATTTTCAACTTCCAATACAAAGTTGCAATGTTATCAATCATGGACAAGATTGGTCATAACTTCCAAATGTTTTATAAGATCCTGATTCCCTTCTTTCTTCCTCAATGGCGAGTAGAGTGAGGAGCCGTTGGTTTCTTCCACTAAATGCGAGGTGAGTCTTGGGTTATGTTTTTTCCAATGTTCAGTTTTGGCATGAAATTTTCTTGCCGAATCACCCGGGAGCTCGAATTAAAAATCCGGAAATTTGTTCTCGTTGCGAATTTTTCAAGAAAATTCGCAACTCGACAAAATTTCCGGAAATAATTCGAGCTCCAGCTAGATTATAAGTGAAAATTTCCTACTAGTCAATTCTAACCAATCATAGGCTTGCATTTTAACATGTTGCTATGGCAACGACCTAATTTTATCGGAAATCACCCTGCTCATAATCACGTGACTGAAAGATTAATAGGTGGAAATCACCCTGACTTTGCATCTGGATGTAGCTCCCATATGATTACAATGTTGCCGTCCCCACTCTCCCTAACAATCCCAACCCAATCCAACTTTCACACACAGAGATATAAGGCAAACGGCAACACTGTGGTTGGTGCATGGGAGCTACATCCAGCCGCGAGTGCTTAACAGCTGTTAAAAACACTGACAAATATTTTTGATGAATGATTTATTTTCAACTTCCAATACAAAGTTGCAATGTTATCAATCATGGACAAGATTGGTCATACCTTCCAAATGTTTTATAAAATCCTGATTTCCTTCTTTCTTCCTTAATGGCGAGTAGAGTAAGGAGCCGTTGGTTTCTTCCACTAAATGCGGGGTGAGTCTTGGGTTATGTTTTTTCCAATGATCAGTTTTGGCATGAAATTTTCTTGACGAATCTCCCGCGAGCTCGAATTAAAAATCCGGAAATTTGTTCTCGTTGCGAATTTTTCAAGAGAATTCGCAACTCGACAAAATTTCTGGAAATAATTCGAGCTCCAGGAAGCTTATAAGTGAAAATTTCCTACCAGTCAATTCTAACCAATCATAGACTTGCATTTTATTATGTTGCTATGGCAACGACCTAATTTTATCGGAAATCACCCTGCTCATAATCACGTGACTGAAAGATTATTAAGTGGAAATCACCCTGGCTTTGCATCTGGATGTAGCTCCCATATGATTACAGTGTTGCCGTCCCCACTCTCCCTAACAATCCCAACCCAACCCAATTTTCACAGACAGAGATTAGGCAAACGGCAACACTGTGGTTGGTGCATGGGAGCTACATCCTGCCACGAGTGCTTGACAGCTGTTAAAAACACTGACAAATATTTTTGATAAATGATTTATTTTCAACTTCCAATACAAAGTTGCAATGTTATCAATCATGGACAAGATTGGTCATAACTTCCAAATGTTTTATAAGATCCTGATTCCCTTCTTTCTTCCTCAATGGCGAGTAGAGTGAGGAGCCGTTGGTTTCTTCCACTAAACGCGAGGTGAGTCCTGGGTTATGTTTTTTCCAATGATCAGTTTTGGCATGAAATTTTCTTGACGAATCTCCCGCGAGCTCGAATTAAAAATCCGGAAATTTGTTCTCGTTGCGAATTTTTCAAGAGAATTCGCAACTCGACAAAATTTCTGGAAATAATTCGAGCTCCAGGAAGCTTATAAGTGAAAATTTTCTACCAGTCAATTCTAACCAATCATAGACTTGCATTTTATTATGTTGCTATGGCAACGACCTAATTTTATCGGAAATCACCCTGCTCATAATCACGTGACTGAAAGATTATTAAGTGGAAATCACCCTGGCTTTGCATCTGGATGTAGCTCCCATATGATTACAGTGTTGCCGTCCCCACTCTCCCCAACAATCCCAACCCAACCCAATTTTCACAGACAGAGATAAGGCAAACGGCAACACTGTGGTTGGTGCATGGGAGCTACATCCAGCCGCGAGTGCTTGACAGCTGTTAAAAACACTGACAAATATTTTTGATAAATGATTTATTTTCAACTTCCAATACAAAGTTGCAATGTTATCAATTATGGACAAGATTGGTTATAACTTCCAAATGTTTTATAAAATCCTGATGGCGAGTAGAGTAAGGAGCCGTTGGTTTCTTCCACTAAATGCGAGGTGAGTCCTGGGTTATGTTTTTTCCAATGATCAGTTTTGGCATGAAATTTTCTTGCCGAATCTCCCGCGAGCTCGAATTAAAAATCCGGAAATTTGTTCTCGTTGCGAATTTTTCAAGAAAATTCGCAACTCGACAAAATTTCCGGGAATAATTCGAGCTCCAGGGAGATTATAAGTGACAATTTTTTGTGAAAATCGGTAGAAAAGTGAAAGATTCAGTAGACAAAATTTAGAGAGATGCCAAAAAAATCGAGTTACAAATGACCCAAATGATTTTTTATGGCACACTTTGTATTCCTTCCACTATAAAGCTCTCATAATAGCTCGCGACAAGACAGAATTCTTTTTCCAATCTTGACGCTGAAATACTGCCAAGACTCTAGAGAACAATACTTTTTCATAAAAAAACCAAGACTCCTACAAAGTCTTCGTTAAAAATTAAACATTCATCAAACAAGTCACATTCAACATTCTCTTTTCTCCATCAAGAAAATCTCCTGAGATACCACGGCAAACACTGTTTGTCAAGAAGAACAATGTAGAGTTCTGCACAAAAAGTCTATCCTTCTGAGACTAGAGATGTAATAATCCTGCAATGTGTTTATTTTAGATCCATTTTATGCAGTGATTCTGAGGATTTTCTCTCAATCATGTCCACAAGAATACAAGGAGGTTTCACATTAAATTTGGCTTCCTTATCATCACCAACCCGTACTAATTTCAATTAGTACAAATCCAAGAATATCCCAGTTACATCCAATAACATCAATTCAACAAGATCGTATGAGCCTGAAATTGTCTCTTGGCACTTGCACGCTTTTAATAAGGAAATTAATTAATTACGAAAGGTAGTAATCCAATTAGCGCCCAGCAAAGACCTCCGGCACAAGTTCGGAAAGTAATAAGTAATTATAAAACCCTAATAACCTTTAAAACGAGTCGGAGCAATAATGTGGACAGATTTCAAGAAATTGTTACAAAACTTGGAAAGTCATTCCGAAGCTTAAGATCTTTGATAGTTTGTTCGCGCTTCTCTGGCCCAGTCCGTGTTAATCGTTTTATTTGCCCCACTCGAGACGTTGATAAGGAAAGTTAGACAATAGTGGAACTTTTTGTTTTACCAAGTAATCCGATATTCATCACAACATCGAATTATCCGCAGGCCATATTATGATTTAAATTGCTTTATACTAATGTGTGGAATTTGCATGCTACAATAGCAAATCGTGTAACGGGCATTTGCCAGGAGGCGATGGACATGTTTATCGGATGTACAATCCAATATCAAATACGCACAATATTGACTGATTGTAGATCTATGTGGGTCAAATAGAATTCAATACATGTTTAACTACAGGGTGTTTATCAATGCAGAACATGTGTTATGTGAAATTTTCAAAATGAATCAAACACACACTACGACCGTCTGTACTCTCGTTGTGTAAATTTACTTAAAATTTGAGCTATATTAGTGTAATTTTGATTTTCATTCACTTACGTTTCACTGTCGCACTCAACACATAACCGGCACATTAATATTACACTCATTTCTGTAAACGCCTAGTGATCACTTAGCGGTATTTAACATCAATTTAGTGTATTTTCAACTGATTATCACGAATTTTTGAATTCCTTTTGATGATCGCGCAACATGACAGTAGGAGCTGCCCTGGAAGGACCGGGTGAGTGAGGAGGTCAAGAGAAGGGTGACTATCTCCTTACTCCAAGATAATAAGAATGATACACATTGGCTCAAATATAACATAACAACCTGTACCTATACTTAATTTGAAGGTAACTACTTGAGGAATAATATTTTGCGGACATAACCTCACTAAGTAAAAAGTACCTCAACCATGTCTTCCAAAAACCTGTGTACTAAATTCATTAAAAAATATCAAATTCTCAATTAAATCCCACATTAACCTACATACCCATGTCATTTGAACAAAATACCTTCAAAAAATGATGACATTATGCAAACATAACCTCACTAAATTCAAACAGAACAGATTCATTGATATAACAAAATTTTGCACGCATAACCTCACTAAATTTAGAATACATCAACTATAGGCCTCATCGAACATACCAGATTTTAACAAAATCTTTCAAAAGAAAACGACATTATGCATGCAGACATAACCTCACTAAATTACAAATCGAATCCAAAATAAAACTAAAATTATACAAGGTGTACCTGAGGTCAAAATAAACCGATTTAAAGCAACTTACCTTACTTCAAAATTGCATCGTTTCCGAGATACAGGGTGGTCAAGTTAAAATTAAAAATAGATTATTCTTGGACACTTTTTCACATATTGCATTGAAAACTGGTATAGGGGGGTTTTCTGCGATGAGAAATTCGATCATGAGGTTTTTTTAACGATGGCCGCTAGGTGGCGCCCTATATGCTGCACATTTTGCGGTTTAAAATTTTCGTCCCAGCAAACACAACAACTTAATATTGATGTAAAAATTATGTAACACAAGTTACCAGTTACTTCAATATGATATAATGAGAAGGTAACCAGAAAGTAAACTTTAACCTACAACGACTCTATATAATGTCATACCTCCAGTGCATGTGAATTTTATATCACATTTATGTAAACATTTTTATATAAAAAAGGATATGTAAATTTTATATCGATTTATTTATGTAAACATTACGTAAAATTATTGTAACATAATTCTTAAAAATGAGGTTTTTTTAACGATGGCCGCTAGGTGGCGCCCTATATGCTGCACATTTTGCGGTTTAAAATTGTCATCCCAGCAAACACAACAACTTAATATTGATGTAAAAATTATGTAACACAAGTTACCAGTTACTTCAATATGATATAATAAGAAGGTGATCAGAAAGTAAACTTCAACCTACAACGACTCTATATAATGTCATACCTCCAGTGCATGTAAATTTTATATCACATTTATGTAAACATTTTTATATAAAAAAGGATATGTAAATTTTATATCGATTTATTTATGTAAACATTACGTAAAATTATTGTAACATAATTCTTAAAAATGAGGTTTTTTTAACGATGGCCGCTAGGTGGCGCCCTATATGCTGCACATTTTGCGGTTTAAAATTGTCATCCCAGCAAACACAACAACTTAATATTGATGTAAAAATTATGTAACACAAGTTACCAGTTACTTCAATATGATATAATGAGAAGGTAACCAGAAAGTAAACTTTAACCTACAACGACTCTATATAATGTCATACCTCCAGTGCATGTGAATTTTATATCACATTTATGTAAACATTTTTATATAAAAAAGGATATGTAAATTTTATGTCGATTTATTTATGTAAACATTACGTAAAATTATTGTAACATAATTCTTAAAAATGAGGTTTTTTTAACGATGGCCGCTAGGTGGCGCCCTATATGCTGCACATTTTGCGGTTTAAAATTGTCATCCCAGCAAACACAACAACTTAATATTGATGTAAAAATTATGTAACACAAGTTACCAGTTACTTCAATATGATATAATAAGAAGGTGATCAGAAAGTAAACTTCAACCTACAACGACTCTATATAATGTCATACCTCCAGTGCATGTAAATTTTATATCACATTTATGTAAACATTTTTATATAAAAAAGGATATGTAAATTTTATATCGATTTATTTATGTAAACATTACGTAAAATTATTGTAACATAATTCTTAAAAATGAGGTTTTTTTAACGATGGCCGCTAGGTGGCGCCCTATATGCTGCACATTTTGCGGTTTAAAATTGTCATCCCAGCAAACACAACAACTTAATATTGATGTAAAAATTATGTAACACAAGTTACCAGTTACTTCAATATGATATAATGAGAAGGTAACCAGAAAGTAAACTTTAACCTACAACGACTCTATATAATGTCATACCTCCAGTGCATGTAAATTTTATATCACATCTATGTAAACATTTTTATATAAAAAAGGATATGTAAATTTTATATCGATTTATTTATGTAAACATCACGTAAAATTATTGTAACATAATTCTTAAAAATGAGGTTCTTTTAACGATGGCCGCTAGGTGGCGCCCTATATGCTGCACATTTTGCGGTTTAAAATTGTCATCCCAGCAAACACAACAACTTAATATTGATGTAAAAATTATGTAACACAAGTTACCAGTTACTTCAATATGATATAATAAGAAGGTGATCAGAAAGTAAACTTCAACCTACAACGACTCTATATAATGTCATACCTCCAGTGCATGTAAATTTTATATCACATCTATGTAAACATTTTTATATAAAAAAGGATATGTAAATTTTATATCGATTTATTTATGTAAACATTACGTAAAATTATTGTAACATAATTCTTAAAAATGATGTTCTTTTAACGATGGCCGCTAGGTGGCGCCCTATATGCTGCACATTTTGCGGTTTAAAATTGTCATCCCAGCAAACACAACAACTTAATATTGATGTAAAAATTATGTAACACAAGTTACCAGTTACTTCAATATGATATAATGAGAAGGTAACCAGAAAGTAAACTTTAACCTACAACGACTCTATATAATGTCATACCTCCAGTGCATGTAAATTTTATATCACATCTATGTAAACATTTTTATATAAAAAAGGATATGTAAATTTTATATCGATCTATTTATGTAAACATAACGTAAAATTATTGTAACATAATTCTTAAAAATGAGGTTCTTTTAACGATGGCCGCTAGGTGGCGCCCTATATGCTGCACATTTTGCGGTTTAAAATTTTCGTCCCAGCAAACACAACAACTTAATATTGATGTAAAAATTATGTAACACAAGTTACCAGTTACTTCAATATGATATAATGAGAAGGTAACCAGAAAGTAAACTCTAACCTACAACGACTCTATATAATGTCATACCTCCAGTGCATGTAAATTTTATGTCACATCTATGTAAACATTTTTATGTTAAAAACGATATGTAAATTTTATATCGATTTATTTATGTAAACATTACGTAAAATTATTGTAACATAATTCTTAAAAATGAGGTTCTTTTAACGATGGCCGCTAGGTGGCGCCCTATATGCTGCACATTTTGCGGTTTAAAATTGTCATCCCAGCAAACACAACAACTTAATATTGATGTAAAAATTATGTAACACAAGTTACCAGTTACTTCAATATGATATAATGAGAAGGTAACCAGAAAGTAAACTTTAACCTACAACGACTCTATATAATGTCATACCCCCAGTGCATGTAAATTTTATATCACATCTATGTAAACATTTTTATGTTAAAAAGGATATGTAAATTTTATATCGATTTATTTATGTAAACATTATGTATAATTATTGTAACATAATTCTTAAAAATGAGGTTCTTTTAACGATGGCCGCTAGGTGGCGCCCTATATGCTGCACATTTTGCGGTTTAAAATTGTCATCCCAGCAAACACAACAACTTAATATTGATGTAAAAATTATGTAACACAAGTTACCAGTTACTTCAATATGATATAATAAGAAGGTGATCAGAAAGTAAACTTCAACCTACAACGACTCTATATAATGTCATACCTCCAGTGCATGTAAATTTTATATCACATCTATGTAAACATTTTTATATAAAAAAGGATATGTAAATTTTATATCGATTTATTTATGTAAACATTACGTAAAATTATTGTAACATAATTCTTAAAAATGATGTTCTTTTAACGATGGCCGCTAGGTGGCGCCCTATATGCTGCACATTTTGCGGTTTAAAATTGTCATCCCAGCAAACACAACAACTTAATATTGATGTAAAAATTATGTAACACAAGTTACCAGTTACTTCAATATGATATAATAAGAAGGTGATCAGAAAGTAAACTTCAACCTACAACGACTCTATATAATGTCATACCTCCAGTGCATGTAAATTTTATATCACATCTATGTAAACATTTTTATATAAAAAAGGATATGTAAATTTTATATCGATTTATTTATGTAAACATTACGTAAAATTATTGTAACATAATTCTTAAAAATGATGTTCTTTTAACGATGGCCGCTAGGTGGCGCCCTATATGCTGCACATTTTGCGGTTTAAAATTGTCATCCCAGCAAACACAACAACTTAATATTGATGTAAAAATTATGTAACACAAGTTACCAGTTACTTCAATATGATATAATAAGAAGGTGATCAGGAAGTAAACTTCAACCTACAACGACTCTATATAATGTCATACCTCCAGTGCATGTAAATTTTATATCACATCTATGTAAACATTTTTATATAAAAAAGGATATGTAAATTTTATATCGATTTATTTATGTAAACATTACGTAAAATTATTGTAACATAATTCTTAAAAATGAGGTTCTTTTAACGATGGCCGCTAGGTGGCGCCCTATATGCTGCACATTTTGCGGTTTAAAATTGTCATCCCAGCAAACACAACAACTTAATATTGATGTAAAAATTATGTAACACAAGTTACCAGTTACTTCAATATGATATAATGAGAAGGTAACCAGAAAGTAAACTTTAACCTACAACGACTCTATATAATGTCATACCTCCAGTGCATGTAAATTTTATATCACATCTATGTAAACATTTTTATGTTAAAAAGGATATGTAAATTTTATATCGATTTATTTATGTAAACATTACGTAAAATTATTGTAACATAATTCTTAAAAATGAGGTTCTTTTAACGATGGCCGCTAGGTGGCGCCCTATATGCTGCACATTTTGCGGTTTAAAATTGTCATCCCAGCAAACACAACAACTTAATATTGATGTAAAAATTATGTAACACAAGTTACCAGTTACTTCAATATGATATAATAAGAAGGTGATCAGAAAGTAAACTTCAACCTACAACGACTCTATATAATGTCATACCTCCAGTGCATGTAAATTTTATATCACATCTATGTAAACATTTTTATATAAAAAAGGATATGTAAATTTTATATCGATTTATTTATGTAAACATTACGTAAAATTATTGTAACATAATTCTTAAAAATGATGTTCTTTTAACGATGGCCGCTAGGTGGCGCCCTATATGCTGCACATTTTGCGGTTTAAAATTGTCATCCCAGCAAACACAACAACTTAATATTGATGTAAAAATTATGTAACACAAGTTACCAGTTACTTCAATATGATATAATAAGAAGGTGATCAGAAAGTAAACTTCAACCTACAACGACTCTATATAATGTCATACCTCCAGTGCATGTAAATTTTATATCACATCTATGTAAACATTTTTATATAAAAAAGGATATGTAAATTTTATATCGATTTATTTATGTAAACATTACGTAAAATTATTGTAACATAATTCTTAAAAATGATGTTCTTTTAACGATGGCCGCTAGGTGGCGCCCTATATGCTGCACATTTTGCGGTTTAAAATTGTCATCCCAGCAAACACAACAACTTAATATTGATGTAAAAATTATGTAACACAAGTTACCAGTTACTTCAATATGATATAATGAGAAGGTAACCAGAAAGTAAACTTTAACCTACAACGACTCTATATAATGTCATACCTCCAGTGCATGTAAATTTTATATCACATCTATGTAAACATTTTTATATAAAAAAGGATATGTAAATTTTATATCGATTTATTTATGTAAACATTACGTAAAATTATTGTAACATAATTCTTAAAAATGAGGTTCTTTTAACGATGGCCGCTAGGTGGCGCCCTATATGCTGCACATTTTGCGGTTTAAAATTGTCATCCCAGCAAACACAACAACTTAATATTGATGTAAAAATTATGTAACACAAGTTACCAGTTACTTTAATATGATATAATGAGAAGGTAACCAGAAAGTAAACTCTAACCTACAACGACTCTATATAATGTCATACCTCCAGTGCATGTAAATTTGATACCACATCTATGTAAACATTTTTATATAAAAAAGGATATGTAAATTTTATATCGATTCATTTATGTAAACATTACGTAAAATTATTGTAACATAATTCTTAAAAATGAGGTTCTTTTAACGATGGCCGCTAGGTGGCGCCCTATATGCTGCACATTTTGCGGTTTAAAATTGTCATCCCAGCAAACACAACAACTTAATATTGATGTGAAAATTATGTATTACAAGTTACCAGTTACTTCAATATGATATAATGAGAAGGTAACCAGAAAGTAAACTTTAACCTACAACGACTCTATATAATGTCATACCTCCAGTGCATGTAAATTTTATATCACATCTATGTAAACATTTTTATATAAAAAAGGATATGTAAATTTTATATCGATTTATTTATGTAAACATCACGTAAAATTATTGTAACATAATTCTTAAAAACATAACGACATTACGCAAACATAACCTCACTTGATTCAAATAGAATTGTAAACCAAATTTAAAAGAAATTTATGGACAAATAATATGATTATCTTTGAAAATAACGTCAGAAAGACCGATTGGGGACTTCGACATCTGAGCAACTCCTCCATAATGGTCCAACAGGGGAGGAATATGGTGCCACAGACCATTAGGTGTCTTCTTGAATGTTACCCGAATCTCTAAACTTCGCTTCAATAAGTGGCAAGTCGCGGGGGCTAAAGATAATATTGTTTAGCAACTTCAATTATCTGTTGTTGAAAGTTTCCTTGACTTGAATGAGAAGCTTGTAGATATTATCCATATTTACCGTTAGACTTAATGCAAATTATCTTAGTTTTCAGTGTAAATTGTAATGCTAGAATATTCAAGAGAAACAAGGGATCAAGGATCTAGTTGACTATAGTGAGTTAATTCTGTTTTCCCTTTTCAGATTGAGCCTTGAATCCCACAAAAAAAAGATAAAACGTAAGTAAGCGAATTCAAAATGTTCATAATATCGGATTTATTACTTTGTACAACAATCTTGAACTTTATATTCATAAGCAAAGATTGGTCACGTGCACAAGGCAATAAATCCTCAAAGCATCATATTTTACAGCTGCTAACGACATACTTAATCTCATATTTATACAAGTCTATGGACCATTAAATGGCGATAAAGCGAACCGAGCACAAACAAACATCATATAAAATCTTTATTCTAGGCAGTTATAGCTTTAGTTAATAGAGCTGCTTGCCTTTTTACTTTCGTCCGTCACTTAAGTTGTTTGCTTTTGCCTGCTGAACTATTGTCGAGCGTGTTGTGCACAAGAGTTGATGTTTTGATCATTAACATAACAACACAGTAACCATCACGATAAAACAGTGGTCGGGTGTGCCCTTGGTGGCAGCATCATTCACAAGAACCAAACTTTTGAACTGTTGAAGTTAGTGATGAATGATATCTGGATCTATATTCTGTTGGTCTGGTAACCCATCTTCTTTTGAATTTTCACAATGAAGAAGTGTGAATCACCTCCTTAAAGGTTATGAACGATATTATTATTCCAACGAGGTGGATTTGTTTGATAAAAGGTTGGGATCTTCTTTTCTTTGCCGACGTTTCGGAACAATCCTCAAGGCTCTGCTAGAACTAGATTTTGAACCTTTATCCAAAAGAAATCTAGGACGGGATATCCCTTCTTGGAGTTCCAAGGATAGATGCCACAAGTTAAGATTACAATAATGTCAGTTGGCTCTTTATAGCCGGAAGTAATTTTCAAAAGCTGTTTTTTTATTTTGGAAGTATTGTTGTGTGCACTCTTTTAGATCTGGATCAAAGCAAATTTTCTCCTCTTTCGAATGAAACTAATCCCGTTACAATATCTTTTGTGGTTCTTGACTTATGGGGTAAAATGTCGGACGGCCACAATAAAATCAGTTGCCTCTTAAGAGTCGATAGTAATTTTCAAAAATTGTTTTGTATTTTGGAAGTATTGTTGTGAGCACTCTTTTAGATCTGGATCAAAGCAAATTTTCTCCTCTTTCGAATGAAACTAATCCCGTTACAATATCTTTTGTAGTTCTTGACTTATAGGATAAAATGTCGGGTGACTACAATAAAATCAGTCGTCTCTTAAGAGTCGATAGTAATTTTGAAAAACGGTTTTGTATTTTGAGAGTATTGTTGTGGGCACTCTTTTGGATCTGAATCATAGCAAATTTTCTCCTCTTTCGAATGAAACTAATTCCGTTTCAATATCTTCTGTGGTTCTCGACATACAGGGTAAAATGTCGGATGGCCTCAATAAAATCAGTCACCTCTTGGGAGTCGATAGTAATTTTAAAAAATTGTTTTGTATTTTGGGAGTATTGTTGTGGCCACTCTTTTAGACTCGAATTATAGCAAATTTTCTCCTCTTTCGAATGAAACTAATCCCGTTTCAATATCTTTTGTGGTTCTTGACATACAGGGTAAAATGTCGGATGCCCTCAATAAAATCAGTCGCCTCTTGGGAGTCGATATTGATTTCAAAAATTGTTTTGTATTTTGGAAGTATTTTTGTGAGCACTCTTTTAGATCTGGATCAAAGCAAATTTTCTCCTCTTTCAAATGAAACTAATTTCGTTACAATATCTTTTGTGGTTCTTGACTTATGGGGTGAAATGTCGGATGGCCACAATAAAATCAGTTGCCTCTTAAGAGTCAATAGTAATTTTCAAAAATTGTTTTGTATTTTGGAAGTATTGTTGTGAGCACTCTTTTAGATCTGGATCAAAGCAAATTTTCTCCTCTTTCAAATGAAACTAATTTCGTTACAATATCTTTTGTGGTTCTTGACTTATGGGGTGAAATGTCGGATGGCCACAATAAAATCAGTTGCCTCTTAAGAGTCAATAGTAATTTTCAAAAATTGTTTTGTATTTTGGAAGTATTTTTGTGAGCACTCTTTTAGATCTGGATCAAAGCAAATTTTCTCCTCTTTCAAATGAAACTAATTTCGTTACAATATCTTTTGTGGTTCTTGACTTATGGGGTGAAATGTCGGATGGCCACAATAAAATCAGTTGCCTCTTAAGAGTCAATAGTAATTTTCAAAAATTGTTTTGTTGTTTGGAAGAATTGTTGTGAGCACTCTTTTAGATCTGGATCAAAGCAAATTTTCTCCTCTTTCAAATGAAACTAATCCCGTTACAATATCTTTTGTGGTTCTTGACTTATGGGGTGAAATGTCGGATGGCTACAATAAAAAAAATTGTTCAGTGATTTGAAAGTACTGTTATGGGCATTTTTTCAGATCTAGATTAAAGCAAATTCTCTTTCGCTCAAAAGATAACGAACAGCAGTTTAACCATTGACATCAAGATGCCATACCACCATTGCCATATCTATATAATTATACCATAAAACACTTTCGCCTCATTCCCATTTCTGCAGGCTAGCGTGGAATACCTAATGCGTACATAAATAAAATCCTAATCGCGGCTCGTAGAGAGCCGCTAAATGGATTGAATAATATATTAGCGCTAAGGAGCAGTTTGAGCTTGAGTGTATCCTGCAGGAGATGAAATACTGTCTTATGGCGTTGCCAGTGAAAAAGAAATATTGTGCCTTTAGTCAAGTACAGTCTGGATTCAATTAGAGTAATGAGTGGAATGGATAACAACTTGATTTATCAGAAGGTACTAAAGAATCTTGTTAACTATAATCAGCATATACTCCAGAACTTGACCAATTGATTAAATACAAAACGGCAGTCGTATTCTCTGAAATTATGAAGTCTTGCACTATTGATTTTTTTTAACGTTGTCGTGTCGACTGCTCGAATTCTCCTCATGCTAGACTTGGTGAAAAATTTTACTTGCCATGATTGGTTGGTACACAATCACAGAAACGGAATTCCTCCCACATCAAATAACCCTACTTTTCATTCACTCTCTATTGAAACTACCATTCTGTTCACTTTTCTTTTGAAGTCAAATCTATATGTCAGTTTATGGCGACAGTGATGTGTCAATAACACTCTATAACCCTCCAGGCATTTTATTGTCTACAGTCTCCGACGTCTGGAGATTTTGCATTGCATCAAAATTCCCCTTGCTTGTGATGGAGAATTTAATGCAAAGAGATCGAGATAGTACGTGTTGACATTTTTCGTGTATTGTTTGTGCGATAGAGGGGATTAGGTGTCTGTTTAGTTGATGGACAGCAGACAATTTGTATGGATCAGGTTATGAAGAAGGGCTCAGGTGACTGTGATATATTCAAACATTCAAATATCTGCGCCAAAATAATGATTGGTTTGATCGTGCGGAGTGAACCACTTCGTTACATGACCAAAAACGGGGCGTAGTTAAAGAATGCTGTTTTTTTTTTGAAATTCAAAAATCATTTTTTCGTAGCCGGATAACTTTCACCGCATGTAAATTGAACCTAATGATTTAATAAGAACCAAAGTCCCCTTTTGAATAATCTAGTTTTACCTTTAAACCTTTCTCCGGATTAAATATGTGAAAAAAATGGTACCCCGAGCTTGATATTTAAATTTTTTTTTCTCTTTTGACATTGATATCGTCCAAATTTTTGTGGCAATTTCGCTAATTCCTTGTTATACAATACTAAAAATGGTCCTTCGAGCCCGATAACTCTTTTTCTCGTTCAAATAGATAATAACCTTGAAATCAAAACTGGTCCTTCGAGTCCGATAATTTGATAAATCAGGATCTAATATGTTTCGATTTTTTGTTGAGAAAAAGAAAATCGGGGCATTTAACATTCAAGCTCACTTATGGGGATGGAAAAATGGTCCTTAGAGCCCAACAATACTGTTTTTTTTTGTTCATAAAATGTCAAAATAGGAAATTGGTCCTTCGAGCCTGATAATTTCATTTTCAATACTCACCTCTGACGATGGAATCGATAATATATGTTCAAATTAAGAGTTATATTTGCATACACTTCAAACTAACTTATGCAAATTAAAAAAAAAATGGTCCTTCAAGCCCGATAATTCTTTTTCACGTTCATAAAACTTGATTTCAATAATAATAATAATAATAATAATAGGCTTTATTTCAGATTATGTTCATATTATGACATAAAGAAATAGTGTCATACATACTCACCATTGATAGCGGGATCGATAAAATGTGTTGAAATTCCGAGTTACCTTTGCATATAAAACTTTAAACTCACTTATGCAAATGAAAAAATAGTCCTTCGAGCCTGATAATTTCATTCTCAATACTCACCTCTGACGATGGAATCGATAATATATGTTCAAATTACGATTTATATTTGCATACAACACTTCAAACTAACCTATGCAAATTAAAAAAAAATGGTCCTTCGAGCCCGATAATTCTTTTTCACGTTCATAAAATGTTGTCAAAATAGAAAATTGGTCCTTCGAGCCTGATAAACTTGATTTCAATACTCACCATTGATAGCGAAATCAATAAAATGTGTTAAAATTCCCAGTTATCTTTGCATACAACACTTCAAACTCACTTATGCAAATAAAAAAAATGGTCCTTCGAGCCCGATAATTCTTTTTCACGTTCAAAAAGTGTTGTCGAAATAGAAAATTGGTCCTTCGAGCCTGATTAACTTGATTTCAATACTCATCATTGATGGCGAAATCAATAAAATGTGTTAAAATTCCAAGTTATCTTTGCATATAACACTTCAAACTCACTTATGCAAATGAAAAAATGGTCCTTCAAGCCCGATAATTCTTTTTCACGTTCATAAAATGTTGTCGAAATAGAAAATTGGTCCTTCGAGCCTGATAAACTTGATTTAAATACTCACCATTGATAGCGAAATCGATAAAATGTGTTGAAATTCCGAGTTATCTTTGCATACAACACTTCAAACTAACTTATGCAAATAAAAAAAAATGGTCCTTCGAGCCCGATAATTCTTTTTCACGTTCATAAAATGTTGTCGAAATAGAAAATTGGTCCTTCGAGCCTGAAAAACTTGATTTAAATACTCACCATTGATAGCGAAATTGATAAAATGTGTTGAAATTCCGAGTTATCTTTGCATATAACACTCCAAACTCACTAATGCAAATGAAAAAATGGTCCTTCGAGCCTGATAATCCCATTTTTGTGCTTTATTTGCTGAAATATAGTCCCACACTGAATAACATTGAAAATGGTCCTTCGAGCCGGATAATTTTATAAATCACTTTACATACAAATCAAATACTTCAAACTCAGTTATGCAAATGACAAAATGGTCCTTCGAGCATGATAATCCCATTTTGTGTGCTTTATTTGCTGAAATATCTAGTCCCACATTGAATAACATTGAAAATGGTCCTTCGAGCCGGATAATTTCATTTTCAATACTTACCTTTGACGATGGAATCGATAATATATGTTCAAATTCCGAGTTATCTTTGCATATAACACTCCAAACTCACTCATGCAAATGAAAAAATGGTCCTTCGAGCCTGATAATCCCATTTTTGTGCTTTATTTGCTGAAATATATAGTCCCACACTGAATAACATTGAAAATGGTCCTTCGAGCTGGATAATTTTATAAATCACCTTACATACAAATCAAATACTTCAAACTCACATATGGGAATAGAAAAATGGTCCTTTGAGCCGAATAATTCTTTTTCTTGTTCATAAAATGTTGTTTAAAAAAAAAATTGGTCCTTTGAGACTGATAATACTCATTTTTGAGGGAGGAATCTGTCAAAATTCTGAGTTATCTGTACATATAACAATTCAAACTCACTTATGCAAATGAAAAAATGGTCCTTCGAGCCTGATAATTCCATTTCTTGTGCTTTATTTGCTGAAATATATGACCTACACTGAATAACATTGAAAATGGTCCTTCGAGTCAGATAATTTTATAAATCACGTCTGAATATGTTTTAATTTTCACTTTTTTCAGATAAATCAAACACTTCAAACTCACATATGAGAATGGAAAAATGGTCCTTCGAGCCCGATAATTCTTTTTCACGTTCATAAAATGTTTTTTTAAATAGAAAATTGGTCCTTCGAGACTGATAATTTCGTTTTCAGTACTCATCTTTGAGGAAGGGATCGATAAAATTTGTCAAAATTCCGAGTTATCTTTGCATATAACACTTCAAACTCACTCATGCAAATGAAAAAATGGTCCTTCGAGCCTGATAATCCCATTTTTTGTGCTTTATTTGCTGAAATATATAGTCCCACACTGAATAACATTGAAAATGGTCCTTCGAGCCAGATAATTTAATAAATCACCTTACATACAAATCAAATACTTCAAACTCACATATGGGAATAGAAAAATGGTCCTTCGAGCCGAATAATTCTTTTTCTTGTTCATAAAATGTTGTGTAAAAAGAAAATTGGTCCTTTGAGACTGATAATACTCATTTTTGAGGGAGGAATCTGTCAAAATTCTGAGTTATCTGTACATATAACAATTCAAACTCACTTATGCAAATGAAAAAATGGTCCTTCGAGCCGAATAATTCTTTTTCTTGTTCATAAAATGTTGTGTAAAAAGAAAATTGGTCCTTTGAGACTGATAATACTCATTTTTGAGGGAGGAATCTGTCAAAATTCTGAGTTATCTTTACATATAACAATTCAAACTCACTTATGCAAATGAAAAAATGGTCCTTCGAGCCTGATAATTCCATTTCTTGTGCTTTATTTGCTAAAATATATAGTCCTATACTGAATAACATTGAAAATGGTCCTTCGAGTCAGATAATTTTATAAATCACGTCTGAATATGTTTTAATTTTCACTTTTTTCAGATAAATCAAACACTTCAAACTCACATATGAGAATGGAAAAATGGTCCTTCGAGCCCGATAATTCTTTTTCACGTTCATAAAATGTTTTTTTAAATAGAAAATTGGTCCTTCGAGACTGATAATTTCGTTTTCAGTACTCATCTTTGAGGAAGGGATCGATAAAATTTGTCAAAATTCCGAGTTATCTTTGCATATAACACTTCAAACTCACTCATGCAAATGAAAAAATGGTCCTTCGAGCCTGATAATCCCATTTTTTGTGCTTTATTTGCTGAAATATATAGTCCCACACTGAATAACATTGAAAATGGTCCTTCGAGCCAGATAATTTAATAAATCACCTTACATACAAATCAAATACTTCAAACTCACATATGGGAATAGAAAAATGGTCCTTCGAGCCGAATAATTCTTTTTCTTGTTCATAAAATGTTGTGTAAAAAGAAAATTGGTCCTTTGAGACTGATAATACTCATTTTTGAGGGAGGAATCTGTCAAAATTCTGAGTTATCTGTACATATAACAATTCAAACTCACTTATGCAAATGAAAAAATGGTCCTTCGAGCCTGATAATTCCATTTCTTGTGCTTTATTTGCTGAAATATATGACCTACACTGAATAACATTGAAAATGGTCCTTCGAGTCAGATAATTTTATAAATCACGTCTGAATATGTTTTAATTTTCACTTTTTTCAGATAAATCAAACACTTCAAACTCACATATGAGAATGGAAAAATGGTCCTTCGAGCCCGATAATTCTTTTTCACGTTCATAAAATGTTTTTTTAAATAGAAAATTGGTCCTTCGAGACTGATAATTTCGTTTTCAGTACTCATCTTTGAGGGAGGGATCGATAAAATTTGTCAAAATTCCGAGTTATCTTTGCATATAACACTTCAAACTCACTCATGCAAATGAAAAAATGGTCCTTCGAGCCTGATAATCCCATTTTTTGTGCTTTATTTGCTGAAATATATAGTCCCACACTGAATAACATTGAAAATGGTCCTTCGAGCTGGATAATTTTATAAATCACCTTACATACAAATCAAATACTTCAAACTCACATATGGGAATAGAAAAATGGTCCTTTGAGCCGAATAATTCTTTTTCTTGTTCATAAAATGTTGTTTAAAAAAAAATTGGTCCTTTGAGACTGATGATACTTATTTTTGAGAAAGGAATCAAGAACTTGTCCAAATGATATCCTTGTACTGAAGTTATGAGGGGAGTTATTGAGGTTTATGTGAGGGGTGACATTGTAAAGAAGAACTTCATCAAATTGATTAGTATAGAATGTCCAGCAAGATCACCAGACTTCAGGCTTTTTGACTATTTTATTTGAGCTTCCGCCCACAGTAGTTTATAATACTGAACTGATTGCCCAAGAGACAGTAAAGAAAGAGTGGTAGCTGATCTCTCCTTAACTTAACGTTGATTCAAGCCCCACGTTGGGCGGCAAAATTCGATGTGGTTTTGATAACCCCAGTTTTATAACCGATCAAGCCACCCAACAATCATAATAATAAACTCCCAAAACTCATATGAACATAATGGAATACACAATGATAATAAACGATCCAATTTATCCCAGACTGCGTCCTCAAGACTGGTTAAGTTTCCCGGAACGAAACTGCCATAAACCGCCAACGTACTTTTTCACCAAAACCACCAAAGTTTCGTGGAAACTTCGGCGTATATTCTCGCAAAAACAAAACAGGAAATTATTATTATACAAAGTAGAACAGCGAGGATCACATTGTTCTTTGCAAGAAATCTTGCACTTAATTAACACTTTAACTGCTTTGTTAACTTTGCGAATCCAATAATCCTGGCTCCGAATATGTTTATTTTCGTTGTGCCGCAGGTTTTTGTTGTGGCTTTGCTGGGATTATGGGAAGTTTGGGAATTTGATTAGAAGTTGATGGGTTTTGAGGCGAGCATGTGTGAAGTGTTATTTGCAAGAAAAAGTAATGTTGATGAGGTTTTGCTTATGTAGATACAACAAGGTTTTTTTGGCGAAGGTGTTTTATGCTCCACGATATCAAAGTATGGCCTCAAGGTAGTGCTATGGGGATTCTAGATTAATTTGTACTTGAAGTGGAGGTGCAGGTCGAGAAGGAGGTGTAAGCCCCAGGTGGTTAAATACTGATGAGCCTTGAAGTTTCGGCTCCACCTCCCAATCTCGTCTTACTCCTCATGTGAACCTCTAAAACTCCCTTCATGACTCCAGTAGAAAGATGTCATTTGGACAAGGTTTTAGGAGTACATTGATGAGTGAAGTTTCAAAATTTCACCCAATTTGATTAACACATTTCCAAGTTATGGATTTTGGTATCTGTTGGACTTTTTTTTCTTTGGAAGTCGTTACCTTATTAAAACCTCAATAACTCCCTTCATAACTCCAGTAGAAAGATGTCATTTTAACAAGGTTTTAAGAGTATATTGATGAGTGAAGTTGGAAAGTTTCACTCAATTTGATTAACGCATTTCCAAGTTATGGATTCTGGTATCTGTTGGACTTTTTTTCTTTGGAAGTCGTTACCTTATCAAAACCTCAATAACTCCCTTCATAACTCCAGTAGAAAGATGTCATTTTAACAAGGTTTTAAGAGTATATTGATGAGTGAAGTTGGAAAGTTTCACTCAATTTGATTAACGCATTTCCAAGTTATGGATTCTGGTATCTGTTGGACTTTTTTTCTTTGGAAGTCGTTACCTTATTAAAACCTCAATAACTCCCTTCATAACTCCAGTAGAAAGATGTCATTTTAACAAGGTTTTAAGAGTATATTGATGAGTGAAGTTGGAAAGTTTCACTCAATTTGATTAACGCATTTCCAAGTTATGGATTTTGGTATCTGTTGGACTTTTTTTCTTTGGAAGTCGTTACCTTATTAAAACCTCAATAACTCCCTTCATAACTCCAGTAGAAAGATGTCATTTTAACAAGGTTTTAAGAGTATATTGATGAGTGAAGTTGGAAAGTTTCACTCAATTTGATTAACGCATTTCCAAGTTATGGATTTTGGTATCTGTTGGACTTTTTTCTTTGGAAGTCGTTACCTTATTAAAACCTCAATAACTCCCTTCATAACTCCAGTAGAAAGATGTCATTTTAACAAGGTTTTAAGAGTATATTGATGAGTGAAGTTGGAAAGTTTCACTCAATTTGATTAACGCATTTCCAAGTTATGGATTTTGGTATCTGTTGGACTTTTTTTCTTTGGAAGTCGTTACCTTATCAAAACCTCAATAACTTCCTTCATAACTCCAGTAGAAAGATGTCATTTCAACAAGGTTTTAGGAGTACATTGATGAGTGAAGTTACAAAATTTCACCAAATTTGATTAACGCATTTCCAAGTTATGGATTTTGGTATCTGTTGGACTTTTTTTCTTTGGAAGTCGTTACCTTATTAAAACCTCAATAACTCCCTTCACAACTCCAGTAGAAAGATGTCATTTTAACAAGGTTTTAAGAGAACATTGATGAGTGAAGTTACAAAATCTCACTCAATTTGATCAACGCATTTCCAAGTTATGGATTTTGGTATCTGTTGGACTTTTTTTCTTTGGAAGTCGTTACCTTATTAAAACCTCAATAACTCCCTTCATAACTCCAGTAGAAAGATGTCATTTTAACAAGGTTTTAAGAGAACATTGATGAGTGAAGTTACAAAATCTCACTCAATTTGATCAACGCATTTCCAAGTTATGGATTTTGGTATCTGTTGGACTTTTTTCTTTGGAAGTCGTTACCTTATTAAAACCTCAATAACTCCCTTCATAACTCCAGTAGAAAGATGTCATTTTAACAAGGTTTTAACAGTATATTGATGAGTGAAGTTACAAAATTTCACTCAATTTGATGAACGCATTTCCAAGTTATGGATTTTGGTATCTGTTGGACTTTTTTTTCTTTGGAAGTCGTTACCTTATTAAAACCTCAATAACTTCCTTCATAACTCCAGTAGAAAGATGTCATTTTAACAAGGTTTTAGAAGTACATTGATGAGTGAAGTTACAAAATTTCACTCGATTTAATAAACGCATTTCGAAGTTATGGATTTTGGTATCTGTTGGACTTTTTTTTCTTTGGAAGTCGTTACCTTATTAAAACCTCAATAACTCCCTTCATAACTCCAGTAGAAAGATGTCATTTGGACAAGGTTTTAGGAGTACATTGATGAGTGAAGTTTCAAAATTTCACTCAATTTGATTAACGCATTTTCAAGTTATGGATTTTGGTATCTGTTGGACTTTTTTTCTTTGGAAGTCGTTACCTTATTAAAACCTCAATAACTCCCTTCATAACTCCAGTAGAAAGATGTCATTTGGACAAGGTTTCAGGAGTACATTGATGAATAACGTGTCCAAATTTCAATCAATTTGATGTACGCTTTCCCAAGATATTGATTTCGGATGTCATCATAAAAATTTGATAATTTTTGAACTATATATTTGTGAATAAAAGTTGCAGTTTTCAACAACTAGGGGTACCAACTGTAGAACTAGGTTTCAATTGCGGAGTTCATCTCACCCTTGGTCGCCGTGGATCTTAACAATGCATTTTTACCGAAGTGTTGTCAGCAAGCATAGACAGGAAAACAAAATAAAACGTACTGTTCTAAATAAATCAATGGTACAGTTTAACACTCACCCGGAGGCACTCCGCCCCTTAGCTCAGGCCGAACCACATCAGTCTCCCATCATGGTCATAATTCATCATCATCATCATCAACATCAATTCATCACTTATTCTTCGACGACTAGTAAGTGTCATACGTTTACAATCTCGACGGCAGTAGGATTTTCCAGCCCTTTGGCTAATCAGGCCACACAGACCGCTTCGGGTCACACAGACCACTACTATCGCCCAATTACACGTGCCCCCCCTTACAATCACATAACTACTCATCATCAACCTTTTTCTAAAAACTCAAAAGCACACTTGTCACACTGACACCTCTATTTCCAACGACACAAACATTAATCATTGATAGTTTTGATCACATTTCCCATTCCATACATTCATCAAACATTCCATGTTCCAATTCTGCATTAATAATAAATAGAATAATTATGTATATTCAACTATATAGCTACATAATGAATAAATGCTTTGTTGAAATGAAATATAGCGACGTAAACAAATTCGGTATTAAACTGTAAGCCATTCAAATCAAATTAGTTTACTGCTGTTTGTAGTTTTTGTTCGATTACTGGATATCGAACAATATAATTTAGGCTATGCATATCGTGCAGTTATTGGTGAATATTATTCGGCTGATTCTTGTTTGCAAAGTGTACACCGCAAGAAAACAAATCAGAAACTTAGCCTGGAAAAATCACCACACAATCGAGAAAAATCTGGAACATGTCCAAAAGTTTAATTGCCTAGGATCTATAGGGAACAAAATTGCCAATATGGAGGAAATAGTGCAACAGTATTCGAATATAACAAGCAGGAACTCATACTACCACTTACAAAAGTCTTTATTTTTCTTGAGTTGAATCACATTAGCAAGATGATGCCCAGATACGGATCTCCAATTTTTTCGAATTGTGAGGACGATGCTCAAAAACATTTTAGCTGAGGTGACAAATGCGCAAATCCAGTGATCTCGTCTGCCACCCCAGGTCGCTTCATAGACTCGTCATTCTTGTCAATTTTGACATTTTTGTCTACTTTACGATTATTAACCCACAATCTTTCATACAGTTTTAGAGAAATTTTTCATCTACTTTTTGGAAATGTATATTTTTAATTTTTTACTGGATTTTCACTATTTTCCTCGATATATATTATTAAATCTGAAAGGATTGCAATTGAATAAACTGATCAACTATACTGATGAAATTTGGCATGATGTGGTTTTCGGAAATGCTCTATCGATATTGTTAAACTTGTCAAAATGACATTTCAAGGTCAAAATATACAAAACCTCGATAATCAGGAGTTTTTCAGTATGCTATGTGTAGATAATGTAATTCCAAGATATTTTCATTCTTCAAAAAATGTCGAATTCATTGAAAATGTCAACGCTAGAAGCTGTTTGAAAAATTGATGACGTGGCACAGTTTTCAAAATGAAAACTGCATATTTCGTCAATGGTCAAAAATTTGATGATCGAATTAGTCATGTGGGAGTTTTTGATGATGTTCTTTTGATTGGTGATATTGTTAAATTTGTCAAAATGACATTTCAAGGTCAAAATATACAAATTTGGAAAGTTGAAATTTTTTAAGTATGCTGTGCCAAGATAATGTAATTCCAAGATATTTTCATTCCTGAAAAAAATTCCGAATTCATTGAAAATGTCAGCGCTAGAAGCTGTTTAAAAAATCGATGACGTGGCACCATTTTCAAAATGAAAACTGCATATTTTCTCAATGGTCGACAATTTGACGATCGAATTTGTCATGTGAGGGTTTTTGAGGATGCTCTTTTGATTGGTGATATTGTTGAATCTGTCAAAATGACATTTCAAGGTCAAAATATACAAAATTTAGAAAGTTGACAATTTTTTAGTGTGATATGCCAACATAATTCAATTCCAAGATATTTTCATGACCAAAAAAATTTCGAATTTATTTAAAATGTCAGCGCTAGAAACTGTTTAAAAAATTGAAGACGTGGCACCATTTTCAAAATGAAAACTGCATATTTCCCTAATGGTCAACAATTTGACGATTGAACTTGTCATGTGAGGGTTTTTGAGGATGCTCTTTTGATTAGTGATATTGTAAAATCTGTCAAAATGACATTTCAAGGTCAAAATATTCAAAATTTGGAAAGTTCACATTTTTTTAGTATGCTATGCCAAGATAATTTAATTCCAAGATATTTTCATTCTCAAAAAAATTTCGAATTCATTGAAAATGTCAGCGCTAGAAACTGTTTAAAAAATTGATGACGTGGCACCATTTTCAAAATGAAAATTGCATATTTCCTTGATGGTTGACAATTTGTCGATTAAATTTGTCATGTGTGGGTTTTTGAGGATGCTCTTTCGATTGGTGATATTGTTAAATTTGTCAAAATGACATTTCAAGGTCAAAATATACAAAATTTAGAAAGTTGACAATTTTTTAGTGTGATATGCCAACATAATTCAATTCCAAGATATTTTCATGACCAAAAAAATTTCAAATTTATTGAAAATGTCAGCGCTGAAAGCTATTTAAAAAATTGATGACGTGGCACCATTTTCAAAATGAAAACTGCATATTTCCTTAATGGTCAAAAATTTGACGATCGAATTTGTCATGTGGGAGTTTTTGATGATGCTCTTTTGATTGGTGATATTGTTAAATTTGTCAAAATGACATTTCAAGGTCAAAATATACAAAATTTGGAAAGTTAACATTTTTTAGTATGCCATGACAAGATAATGTAATTTCAAGATACTTTCATTCTTCAAAAAAATTCTAATTCATTGAAAATGTCAGCGCTAGAAGCTGTTTAAAAAATTGATGACGTGGCACCATTTTCAAAATAAAAACTGCATATTTTCTTAATGGTCAACAATTTGACGATTGAATTTGTCATGTGTGGGTTTTTGAAGATGCTCTTTCGATTGGTGATATTGTTAAATTTGTCAAAATGACATTTCAAGGTCACAATATACAAAATTTGGAAAGTTGACATTTTTTCAGTATGCTATGCCAAGATAATGTAATTCCAAGATATTTTTATTCCTCAAAAAATTTCGAATTCATTAAAAATTTCAGCGCTAGAAGCTGTTTAAAAAATTGATGACGTGGCACAATTTTCAAAATGAAAACTGCATATTTTCTCAATGGTCGACAATTTGACGATCGAATTTGTCATGTGAGGGTTTTTGAGGATGCTCTTTTGATTGGTGATATTGTTAAATTTGTCAAAATGACATTTCAAGGTCAAAATATACAAAATTTGGAAAGTTAACATTTTTTAGTATGCCATGACAAGATAATGTAATTTCAAGATACTTTCATTCTTCAAAAAAATTCTAATTCATTGAAAATGTCAGCGCTAGAAGCTGTTTAAAAAATTGATGACGTGGCACCATTTTCAAAATAAAAACTGCATATTTTCTCAATGGTCGACAATTTGACGATCGAATTTGTCATGTGGGAGTTTTTGATGATGCTCTTTTGATTGGTGATATTGTTAAATTTGTCAAAATGACATTTCAAGGTCAAAATATACAAAATTTGGAAAGTTAACATTTTTTAGTATGCCATGACAAGATAATGTAATTTCAAGATACTTTCATTCTTCAAAAAAATTCTAATTCATTGAAAATGTCAGCGCTAGAAGCTGTTTAAAAAATTGATGACGTGGCACCATTTTCAAAATAAAAACTGCATATTTTCTTAATGGTCAACAATTTGACGATTGAATTTGTCATGTGTGGGTTTTTGAAGATGCTCTTTCGATTGGTGATATTGTTAAATTTGTCAAAATGACATTTCAAGGTCACAATATACAAAATTTGGAAAGTTGACATTTTTTCAGTATGCTATGCCAAGATAATGTAATTCCAAGATATTTTTATTCCTCAAAAAATTTCGAATTCATTAAAAATTTCAGCGCTAGAAGCTGTTTAAAAAATTGATGACGTGGCACAATTTTCAAAATGAAAACTGCATATTTTCTCAATGGTCGACAATTTGACGATCGAATTTGTCATGTGAGGGTTTTTGAGGATGCTCTTTTGATTGGTGATATTGTTGAATCTGTCAAAATGACATTTCAAGGTCAAAATATACAAAATTTAGAAAGTTGACAATTTTTTAGTGTGATATGCCAACATAATTCAATTCCAAGATAATTTCATGACCAAAAAAATTTCGAATTTATTTAAAATGTCAGCGCTAGAAACTGTTTCAAAAATTGAAGACGTGGCACCATTTTCAAAATGAAAACTGCATATTTCCCTAATGGTCAACAATTTGACGATTGAACTTGTCATGTGAGGGTTTTTGAGGATGCTCTTTTGATTAGTGATATTGTAAAATCTGTCAAAATGACATTTCAAGGTCAAAATATTCAAAATTTGGAAAGTTCACATTTTTTTAGTATGCTATGCCAAGATAATTTAATTCCAAGATATTTTCATTCTCAAAAAAATTTCGAATTCATTGAAAATGTCAGCGCTAGAAACTGTTTAAAAAATTGATGACGTGGCACCATTTTCAAAATGAAAATTGCATATTTCCTTGATGGTTGACAATTTGTCGATTAAATTTGTCATGTGTGGGTTTTTGAGGATGCTCTTTCGATTGGTGATATTGTTAAATTTGTCAAAATGACATTTCAAGGTCAAAATATACAAAATTTAGAAAGTTGACAATTTTTTAGTGTGATATGCCAACATAATTCAATTCCAAGATATTTTCATGACCAAAAAAATTTCAAATTTATTGAAAATGTCAGCGCTAAAAGCTATTTAAAAAATTGATGACGTGGCACCATTTTCAAAATGAAAACTGCATATTTCCTTAATGGTCAAAAATTTGACGATCGAATTTGTCATGTGGGAGTTTTTGATGATGCTCTTTTGATTGGTGATATTGTTAAATTTGTCAAAATGACATTTCAAGGTCAAAATATACAAAATTTGGAAAGTTGAAATTTTTTTAGTATGCTATGCCAAGATAATGTAATTCCAAGATATTTTCATTATCTAAAAAATTTCGAATTTATTGAAAATGTCAGCGCTAGAAGCTGTTTGAAAAATTGATGACGTGGCACAATTTTCAACATGAAAACTGCATATTTTCTCAATGGTCGACAATTTGACGATCGAATTTGTCATGTGAGGGTTTTTGAGGATGTTCTTTTGATTGGTGATATTGTTAAATCTGTCAAAATGACATTTCAAGGTCAAAATATACAAAATTTGGAAAATTGACATTTTTTTAGTATGCTATACCAAGATAATGTAATTCCAAGATATTTTCATTCTTGAAAAAATTTCGAATTAATTGAAAATGTCAGCGCTAGAAACTGTTTGAAGAATTGATGACGTGGCACAATTTTCAAAATAAAAACTGCATATCTCCTTAATGGTTGACAATTTGTCGATTAAATTTGTTATGTGGGGGTCTTCGAGGATGCTCTTTCGATTGGTGATATTGTTAAATTTGTCAAAATGACATTTCAAGGTCAAAATATACAAAATTTGGAAAGTTGACATTTTTTTAGTATGCCATGACAAGATAATGTAATTCCAAGATACTTTCATAATCAAAAAAATTTCGAATTTATTGAAAATGTCTCTTTTGTGTCCACAACGGGTTAATTTGTAAAAACCTCCCGGGAAAGCAAATAAGGAAAATCTTTAAACTGTTTTCTCAGTCTGACCTAATGGTTTGCTTTCCCGGGAGGTTTTTACCCATTAACCCGTTGTAGACACTCTGACGACCAAATGGTAGATGTCTTTTATTAGATTGATGGGAATTTCCATCCTTAAATTGACAAATTCTGCCGATAGATGGCGTTATGTACTGCAACTTTTCACATTTCAGTGGCGAAATGTTTCAACAAGGCTGCGTGGTTTTGTCATGGAGAAAGCAGTAGAGTGGACG
Organism: Orchestes rusci; assembly: GCA_958502075.1. NCBI lineage: Eukaryota > Metazoa > Arthropoda > Insecta > Coleoptera > Curculionidae > Orchestes > Orchestes rusci. The sequence goes on from OY293307.1 coordinate 36,820,363, forward strand.
TTGCCAGTTTCTCATAACTCCATAACCATGCCAAATCCCTTTGATAGTGTGGGTTTCCTTCAAAAACTGGGCAGACATGGAGAAAGATTTCAGAATGGCATATGAAGAACGGACTCTACAGAGGAAAGAAGGAGAAGAGTAGGGAAGTGGAAACAACTAGGAGAGGACGGAATATGAAGAAATGTCAACAAGGGCATAAGGAAGAAAGCACTCCCAATGGTCCCCAAAGCTCTCACCTCGCAAACACCATTGACAGAGGTCCACGGACGCAGAAAACGACAGAAGTTGATATTACGAATCATGCTCCATTTCCTGAATAGCAAAACCACAGCCAAGTCCTAAAAATCCTTAGTCCTGAAGAAGCTACCGAGAGATCCAGGAGCTTCAATAATAATCAAACGGAACAGCAAGGGGTCCTCTTTTTATCAAGTATCACATCACAGTTGGTAGACAAACGACAGCCGAACAATATAGTACAGCAAAATTGGACAAAAAACATCATACAGTACCACAGTCTTGTCCACAGCAAGTAGCCATGGAATCAAAAAAATTGAGAGTTCACCGATCTGTTCAAACCTTGACTTCCTGACTAAACACAAGGTGATCATCATCCTCCCAAGAATGACATTAACTCTCTCCGATGGTCTACAAGAACAAACAAGAAGGTACACCAATAGAGTCCTGATAGAAGATTTCTTCTAGAAAAGAAAAAAAAGGGGACCATGTATAGATCTCGGAAGTCTTAAGAGGTCATATGATTTTTGAATAGAGGTTTGATCAAGTACACGGACGCCTCAAAGAAGGATAATGGCAGGCACCAGCTTCAATATCCCTCCATATGAGGCTTCTGCCCCCTAAGAGTACATATGCAGAGACTGGCTACCTACGATGTTCCCAGAACAACAACAACAACACCAACCATTCAATGGTAATTACATTGAAACCGCCATCCAGTCGCAATAAATATTTTATTCCATATTTCACCGACACAAAATAAAAATGTTGTATTATCCCGAATGCAAAAGATGTTCATTTGATTTTTTTTCTGGTAGATTCGCAGAAACTTTTTGTAGAAGTCGCCGCGATGTTTTATTTGATTTTCTCCGCGAGGCACAAAATAATACAAACAAAAACGCCCCTGCCTTTGTCAGCTCTTATTTGTTTTTGTTTCTCCTTTACTTCTTTGAGGAAAATTTATAATAAGACGCCGCAAAGGATAAAACAAACAACGTATTGTTTTGTGACACTTTGCATTTCTATGCAAGTTCAGTCAATAGCATGCGAATTATTAACGTTATAATGGACCTAATCGGATATTGGAATTAATTTGCAATTATATCTGAGCAATTTTTCTGTTGGAAATGCAAATTCAGAGTGGAAATAATTGATTGACATATTATAACAATATTTAATTGGATTTATGTCAGTGGAACTATATTCAACAAAATTATTGAGCCCATTGGATATGAAGGGTTTTTGGAGTTATTTAGTATTTTTAATGACCGCAAATTATCTAGTGGTGAGACTCAAATTTACCAAATCTTCCCGCTAGAGAATTCCATGGAACTCAAATCTTCATGCAGAAAAAAAGTTTTTCTCGGATCTTCCGATGGCGGAGGGCTCACCATGGATTGAGAACCCCTTGGCTCTGGCATGTGCGACCAACTCCTTTGCCTACAGGCTGTAACGACGGATCTTCTCCTAGTGAAGATGCAGCAGGCCCGACATCGTCTTTGGTCTTGGAAGGTTCAGCAACTACTACCCCAATACTTGCCATGGGAGCCATGCTTAACCTCCCTCTTTTAGATATCTTTATCAAAATGGAAGCAAGATGGTAGCATATAGACTCAGCAACACCGGGAACTGGAGCCACTCAAACTCCCAAGGACACTCTAAGATAACTACCACAATCACGAACCTCTTAACAACAATGAGGAGTGATATCATGCTGAAAAGTATTAAGTTTAGCACGTCTCCCAAGACCAAGCCAATATGGGAAGAGGAAACGGTGATGGCGGATAGCAAATGGGGCAATGTGGGAAACATATGAACCACTTGGGATGCACGCTACAGTTTTCCAGTACACGCAATAAATGTATGCGTGCAAGAGAATCTCGGGAGAGGCTACAGAGGAAGGAAAATCCTTATCCTTAGTGACAGCCAAGCCGCAATCAAAACCATCTCCTGTCGGGAAACCAAATCCAAACAAGTCATGGATTGTCAGCAGAACCTTGTTACACTGAGAGCATCTGATTATGTTACTCTTGAATGGATACCAGGGCACATAGGGATAGCTGGGAACGAGCGGGCGGACTTAAACACACCACTTCTGGGTCTAGAGCCTGCCATTGGTATCACAAAATCCTCTGTAAGAGGTTGGCCAAAAAACAACAGAAAGCTAGCCAATCACCAGGACTGAAACACAGTAAATTAATGATGGCAGACGAGATCGAATCATCATTTTCTGGAAGCCTACTGCAACTCAGCAGGAAGCAGCTTAGGAAAGTAACAGGTATATTAACTGGACACTGCACTCTTAGGAAACACATGCATATCATGGGTCTTTTCAACGAGGAACCCATATGTAGGCTGTCCAACGAGGACGAGGAGACAGACTCCCACATTGTATTTGAATGTGAAGCGCTGGCGTACTGGGGAAGAGATAACGGAGAATTTACAACCGCTTCTCAAAGGTCGGACAGGGAAACAGTAGAACGAGTTATAAACCTTATTTGGGCACAGAGAAGATACAGTGAGCCCAACTAGAGGCTGCGGTGTCGGGGCCTACAGCCCGAAACCCGAATCGCCTGTAATTCAGTAATCAGTAATCAGTAAACCTCCTGCCCATTGACTTGTTCATTAAAAAGTGTGTAGCGAAGGGAGCTCTTAGACCGAGAAAGGCCAAACTGTGGAAACAGGTAACAAGTGGACACTCACTGGTGCCAAAGGCAATGGATAACCAAGAGGCTACATGTTCACCAAAAGCACTTTTGAGAATGGGATGACTTCCAGAGAAGACTAGGATGAAGACTCCATCATAAGGGAGAAAGAGATCTCCATCTTTACAGACACAACAAAGACAAATACCGGAGCAGGGATATCCTCAAAGGGACCAAACATCCAAGGGTCTATCAAGCTGACCACGCATACTGTATTTACATTGAAGCAACTTTTAAGGATAGGATGCCACGTTCAGGATGATATGGGAGGTCTATGTGCCACATTGAGGCGAACTTGGAAAAAGTTGAAACTTTCCCCTGCCAAAACCAGAAACAGTTCTACAAATAACTCCATACTGCGGGGAGAAAGTTCAATCACGTTGGTCTGGGTCTGGAACGCGAATGAACTGGTGGACAAAGTGAGAGTGAAAGAATACAGCAAAAGAGACATTGAAGAAGGAAGAAAGCAGATGAAGATGATTGAATGGCATGAAATCTGGGCTACCTCTTCCAAAGGCAAACAGGTACGGCATATGTCCCGAGGTGGACAGGGACAACATAAAGCGGTCCAACTGATGACTGGACATGGAGATTTTAATTTATACCTTCACAAGCACAAGCTGGAAGAGGAATACTGACTACGTGATGATGACTTGCAAACTGGGGAGAATGGCTTGAGGCCTGGATGAGACTGCCTGTAAAAGGGATAGCCTGTGAGAGTGACGTTACTTCCCTTGAAGAATTGGTAATGGGGACGATAAGCCATGAAAAGGAAATTGACATCCTCACACAGGGGGAGCTAAGAACTACGGACAAGCTGGCGGGAAGAGCGAGAGTGGAAGAGTTGGAAGACGATAGTCTATACAGCATAAGAGAAATTCAAGGAAGAAGAGAGTTTATGGAAAAGATACACGTACGCCATATGTACCGCAGAAGGTAGGGACAACCTGGGCAACCTTGACGATCTAACTAATGGACTGGACATGGAAATTTTAACTTATACCTGCACAAGCACGAGCCCCGAGTGTCCCAATGGGAACGGTAAGAAAATTTGACTCTGAGACTGCGTATAAAGAGAACGTTCATGGAGCCTGGTACACACTCCGTCGGCCACCTGGAGAAACCCAAAGAACAGCAAACTGAGTCAATAAACAAACAAAGGTCTTCTCCGCTGGTAATCTCTCTCCGGGTGGTCGGACGATCATACTCGCGCGGCAGCTGCGGAGAAGGAAAGATCGCATTACAGACGATGCTCTCTTCACCACCTCTACAAACATTCACCTCATCCTTTTCCAGCATAGCATGACCGATATGAGCATCAATAATGAATCACTCATCCAACAATAATAGTGACAATTGATAGCAATCACCCAAAGCCACTTATATAATGGAAAATTAACATGAAGTGAGAGAGATTAATTCATGCGTTATCTCACCATCAAAGCCGAACGGATCGATTTTAGCATTAGAAGCTCGCAGTCGCTGAAGCATTATGGAGCCCTTTGGTGTTTTGGATTTTGAGCCTAAACAAGCAGAACGGAATATTTTCAGGTGTATTGGCAATTCGTATTTTGGGAGAAAGCATGGAAGCAAGGATAGAGTATTAGAGGAGATTATTGCCGGGATAGTAATCCTGTAGTCAGATAGATTTTGCTGAAGACGCTTTGCTTTGCAGTATTAGACAAGAATAACAGATCGTTTTTGCAAAATCATGAAGTATATATATGAACAACTACTCTTCTTGCTTATTATGAGCTGATTTCCGTCATTTTTGCATTTGTGGACTTGTCAAGGTTTTAATTAACGATCCGCAAGTGCATCAGTTACATGTGCACACGAGCCAGCTTTAAACATGAAAGTCGCCATCAACTACGGCTGAGGCCTGGTACGTTGATAGAGCATAGTTTTTGACGTAAGTTGGTCAAAAAATTGCCCATCTACGTCAAGTGGTTTGGGAGATATGAATTTTTGAGTCTACTGATGAGTGTGTTGAGTACATGACCCTCTGAGTACAAGACGTTATTCAAAATTGATTTTCTCAGGAACTAGATGTTATGGAAAAGTGAAAATTTTCAAGTTGAAAGAGTATACTTTTTGACATAATTTGGTCAAAACATCGCCCATCTACGTCAAGTGGTTTGGGAGATATGAATTTTTGAGTTTACTGATGAGTGTGTTGACTACATGACCTTCTGAGTACAAGAAGTCATTCAAAATTGATTTTCTCAGGAACTAAATTTTATGGAATAGTGAAAATTTTTACGTTAAAAGAGTATAATTTTTGACGTAATTTGGTCAAAAGATCGCCCATCTACGTCAAGTGGTTTTGGAGATATGAATTTTTGAGTTTACTGATGAGTGTGTTGACTACATGATCTTCTGAGTACAAGACGTCATTCAAAATTGATTTTCTTAGGAACAAAATTTTATTGAAAAGTGAAAATCTTAACATTTAAAGAGTATACTTTTTGACGTAATTTGGTCAAAAGATCGCCCATCTACGTCAAGTGGTTTGGGAGATATGAATTTTTGAGTTTACTGATGAGTGTGTTGAGTACATGACCTTCTGAGTACAAGAAGTCATTCAGAATTGATTTTCTCAGAAACAAAATTTTATTGAAAAGTGAAAATCTTAACATTTAAAGAGTACCTATACTTTTTGACGTAATTTGGTCAAAACATCGCCCATCTACGTCAAGTGGTTTGGGAGATATGAATTTTTGAGTTTACTGATGAGTGTGTTGAGTACATGACCTTCTGAGTACAAGAAGTCATTCAGAATTGATTTTCTCAGAAACAAAATTTTATTGAAAAGTGAAAATCTTAACATTTAAAGAGTACCTATACTTTTTGACGTAATTTGGTCAAAAGATCGCCCATCTACGTCAAGTGGTTTGGGAGATATGAATTTTTGAGTTTACTGATGAGTGTGTTGAGTACATGACCTTCTGAGTACAAGAAGTCATTCAGAATTGATTTTCTCAGAAACAAAATTTTATTGAAAAGTGAAAATCTTAACATTTAAAGAGTACCTATACTTTTTGACGTAATTTGGTCAAAACATCGCCCATCTACGTCAAGTGGTTTGGGAGATATGAATTTTTGAGTTTACTGATGAGTGTGTTGAGTACATGACCTTCTGAGTACAAGAAGTCATTCAGAATTGATTTTCTCAGAAACAAAATTTTATTGAAAAGTGAAAATCTTAACATTTAAAGAGTATACTTTTTGACGTAATTTGGTCAAAAGATCGCCCATCTACGTCAAGTGGTTTGGGAGATATGAATTTTTGAGTTTACTGATGAGTGTGTTGAGTACATGACCTTCTGAGTACAAGAAGTCATTCAGAATTGATTTTCTCAGAAACAAAATTTTATTGAAAAGTGAAAATCTTAACATTTAAAGAGTACCTATACTTTTTGACGTAATTTGGTCAAAACATCGCCCATCTACGTCAAGTGGTTTGGGAGATATGAATTTTTGAGTTTACTGATGAGTGTGTTGAGTACATGACCTTCTGAGTACAAGAAGTCATTCAGAATTGATTTTCTCAGAAACAAAATTTTATTGAAAAGTGAAAATCTTAACATTTAAAGAGTACCTATACTTTTTGACGTAATTTGGTCAAAACATCGCCCATCTACGTCAAGTGGTTTGGGAGATATGAATTTTTGAGTTTACTGATGAGTGTGTTGAGTACATGACCTTCTGAGTACAAGAAGTCATTCAGAATTGATTTTCTCAGAAACAAAATTTTATTGAAAAGTGAAAATCTTAACATTTAAAGAGTACCTATACTTTTTGACGTAATTTGGTCAAAAGATCGCCCATCTACGTCAAGTGGTTTGGGAGATATGAATTTTTGAGTTTACTGATGAGTGTGTTGAGTACATGACCTTCTGAGTACAAGAAGTCATTCAGAATTGATTTTCTCAGAAACAAAATTTTATTGAAAAGTGAAAATCTTAACATTTAAAGAGTACCTATACTTTTTGACGTAATTTGGTCAAAACATCGCCCATCTACGTCAAGTGGTTTGGGAGATATGAATTTTTGAGTTTACTGATGAGTGTGTTGAGTACATGACCTTCTGAGTACAAGAAGTCATTCAGAATTGATTTTCTCAGAAACAAAATTTTATTGAAAAGTGAAAATCTTAACATTTAAAGAGTATACTTTTTGACGTAATTTGGTCAAAAGATCGCCCATCTACGTCAAGTGGTTTGGGAGATATGAATTTTTGAGTTTACTGATGAGTGTGTTGAGTACATGACCTTCTGAGTACAAGAAGTCATTCAGAATTGATTTTCTCAGAAACAAAATTTTATTGAAAAGTGAAAATCTTAACATTTAAAGAGTACCTATACTTTTTGACGTAATTTGGTCAAAACATCGCCCATCTACGTCAAGTGGTTTGGGAGATATGAATTTTTGAGTTTACTGATGAGTGTGTTGAGTACATGACCCTCTGGGTACAAGACGTCATTCAAAATTGATTTTCCCAGGAACTAAATTTTATGGAAAAGTGAAAATTTTTACGTTAAAAGAGTTTACTTTTTGACGTAATTTGGTCAAAAGATCGCCCATCTACGTCAAGTGGTTTGGGAGATTTGAATTTTTTGAGTTTACTGATGAGTGTGTTGAGTACATGACCCTCTGAGTACAAGACGTCATTCAAAATTGATTTTCCCAGGAACTAAATTTTATGGAAAAGTGAAAATTTTTACGTTAAAAGAGTTTACTTTTTGACGTAATTTGGTCAAAAGATCGCCCATCTACGTCAAGTGGTTTGGGAGATATGAATTTTTGAGTTTACTGATGAGTGTGTTGAGTACATGACCTTCTGAGTACAAGAAGTCATTCAGAATTGATTTTCTCAGAAACAAAATTTTATTGAAAAGTGAAAATCTTAACATTTAAAGAGTACCTATACTTTTTGACGTAATTTGGTCAAAACATCGCCCATCTACGTCAAGTGGTTTGGGAGATATGAATTTTTGAGTTTACTGATGAGTGTGTTGAGTACATGACCCTCTGGGTACAAGACGTCATTCAAAATTGATTTTCCCAAGAACTAAATTTTATGGAAAAGTGAAAATTTTTACGTTAAAAGAGTTTACTTTTTGACGTAATTTGGTCAAAAGATCGCCCATCTACGTCAAGTGGTTTGGGAGATATGAATTTTTGGGTTTACTGATGAGTGTGTTGAGTAAATGACCCTCTGAGTACAAGACGTCATTCAAAATTGATTTTCCCAGGAACTAAATTTTATGGAAAAGTGAAAATTTTTACGTTAAAAGAGTTTACTTTTTGACGTAATTTGGTCAAAAGATCGCCCATCTACGTCAAGTGGTTTGGGAGATTTGAATTTTTTGAGTTTACTGATGAGTGTGTTGAGTACATGACCCTCTGAGTACAAGACGTCATTCAAAATTGATTTTCCCAGGAACTAAATTTTATGGAAAAGTGAAAATTTTTACGTTAAAAGAGTTTACTTTTTGACGTAATTTGGTCAAAAGATCGCCCATCTACGTCAAGTGGTTTGAGAGATATGAATTTTTGAGTTTACTGATGAGTGTGTTGAGTACATGACCCTCTGAGTACAAGACGTCATTCAAAATTGATTTTCCCAGGAACTAAATTTTATGGAAAAGTGAAAATTTTTACGTTAAAAGAGTTTACTTTTTGACGTAATTTGGTCAAAAGATCGCCCATCTACGTCAAGTGGTTTGGGAGATATGAATTTTTGGGTTTACTGATGAGTGTGTTGAGTAAATGACCCTCTGAGTACAAGACGTTATTCAAAATTGATTTTCTCAGGAACTAGATTTTATTGAAAAGTGAAAATTTTTACGATAAAATAGTTTACTTTTTGACGTTATTTGGTCAAAAGATCGCCCATCTACGTCAAGTGGTTTGGGAGATATGAATTTTTTGAGTTTACTGATGAGTGTGTTGAGTACATGACCCTCTGAGTACAAGACGTCATTCAAAATTGATTATCTCAGGAACTAAATTTTATTAAAAAGTGAAATTTTTTACGTTGAAAGAGTATACTTTTTGACGTAATTTGGTCAAAAGATCGCCCATCTACGTCAAGTGGTTTGGGAGATATGAATTTTTTGAGTTTACTGATGAGTGTGTTGAGTACATGACCCTCTGAGTACAAGACGTCATTCAAAATTGATTTTCCCAGGAACTAAATTTTATGGAAAAGTGAAAATTTTTACGTTAAAAGAGTTTACTTTTTGACGTAATTTGGTCAAAAGATCGCCCATCTACGTCAAGTGGTTTGGGAGATATGAATTTTTGGGTTTACTGATGAGTGTGTTGAGTACATGACCCTCTGAGTACAAGACGTCATTCAAAATTGATTTTCCCAGGAACTAAATTTTATGGAAAAGTGAAAATTTTTACGTTAAAAGAGTTTACTTTTTGACGTAATTTGGTCAAAAGATCGCCCATCTACGTCAAGTGGTTTGGGAGATATGAATTTTTGGGTTTACTGATGAGTGTGTTGAGTACATGACCCTCTGAGTACAAGACGTCATTCAAAATTGATTTTCCCAGGAACTAAATTTTATGGAAAAGTGAAAATTTTTACGTTAAAAGAGTTTACTTTTTGACGTAATTTGGTCAAAAGATCGCCCATCTACGTCAAGTGGTTTGGGAGATATGAATTTTTGGGTTTACTGATGAGTGTGTTGAGTAAATGACCCTCTGAGTACAAGACGTTATTCAAAATTGATTTTCTCAGGAACTAGATTTTATTGAAAAGTGAAAATTTTTACGATAAAATAGTTTACTTTTTGACGTAATTTGGTCAAAAGATCGCCCATCTACGTCAAGTGGTTTGGGAGATATGAATTTTTTGAGTTTACTGATGAGTGTGTTGAGTACATGACCCTCTGAGTACAAGACGTCATTCAAAATTGATTTTCCCAGGAACTAAATTTTATGGAAAAGTGAAAATTTTTACGTTAAAAGAGTTTACTTTTTGACGTAATTTGGTCAAAAGATCGCCCATCTACGTCAAGTGGTTTGGGAGATATGAATTTTTGGGTTTACTGATGAGTGTGTTGAGTAAATGACCCTCTGAGTACAAGACGTTATTCAAAATTGATTTTCTCAGGAACTAGATTTTATTGAAAAGTGAAAATTTTTACGATAAAATAGTTTACTTTTTGACGTAATTTGGTCAAAAGATCGCCCATCTACGTCAAGTGGTTTGGGAGATATGAATTTTTTGAGTTTACTGATGAGTGTGTTGAGTACATGACCCTCTGAGTACAAGACGTCATTCAAAATTGATTTTCCCAGGAACTAAATTTTATGGAAAAGTGAAAATTTTTACGTTAAAAGAGTTTACTTTTTGACGTTATTTGGTCAAAAGATCGCCCATCTACGTCAAGTGGTTTGGGAGATATGAATTTTTTGAGTTTACTGATGAGTGTGTTGAGTACATGACCCTCTGAGTACAAGACGTCATTCAAAATTGATTTTCCCAGGAACTAAATTTTATGGAAAAGTGAAAATTTTTACGTTAAAAGAGTTTACTTTTTGACGTAATTTGGTCAAAAGATCGCCCATCTACGTCAAGTGGTTTGGGAGATATGAATTTTTGGGTTTACTGATGAGTGTGTTGAGTAAATGACCCTCTGAGTACAAGACGTTATTCAAAATTGATTTTCTCAGGAACTAGATTTTATTGAAAAGTGAAAATTTTTACGTTAAAATAGTTTACTTTTTGACGTTATTTGGTCAAAAGATCGCCCATCTACGTCAAGTGGTTTGGGAGATATGAATTTTTTGAGTTTACTGATGAGTGTGTTGAGTACATGACCCTCTGAGTACAAGACGTCATTCAAAATTGATTTTCCCAGGAACTAAATTTTATGGAAAAGTGAAAATTTTTACGTTAAAAGAGTTTACTTTTTGACGTAATTTGGTCAAAAGATCGCCCATCTACGTCAAGTGGTTTGGGAGATATGAATTTTTGAGTTTACTGATGAGTGTGTTGAGTACATGACCCTCTGAGTACAAGACGTCATTCAAAATTGATTTTCTCAGGAACTAAATTTATTAAAATGTGAAAAATTTTACGTTGAAAGAGTATACTTTTTGACGTAATTTGGTAAAAAGATCGCCCATCTACGTCGAGTGGTTTGTGAGATATGAATTTTTGAGTTTACTGATGAGTGTGTTGAGTACATGACCCTCTGAGTACAAGACGTCATTCAAAATTGATTTTCCCAGGAACTAAATTTTATGGAAAAGTGAAAATTTTTACGTTAAAAGAGTTTACTTTTTGACGTAATTTGGTCAAAAGATCGCCCATCTACGTCAAGTGGTTTGGGAGATATGAATTTTTTGAGTTTACTGATGAGTGTGTTGAGTACATGACCCTCTGAGTACAAGACGTCATTCAAAATTGATTTTCCCAGGAACTAAATTTTATGGAAAAGTGAAAATTTTTACGTTAAAAGAGTTTACTTTTTGACGTAATTTGGTCAAAAGATCGCCCATCTACGTCAAGTGGTTTGGGAGATATGAATTTTTTGAGTTTACTGATGAGTGTGTTGAGTACATGACCCTCTGAGTACAAGACGTCATTCAAAATTGATTTTCCCAGGAACTAAATTTTATGGAAAAGTGAAAATTTTTACGTTAAAAGAGTTTACTTTTTGACGTAATTTGGTCAAAAGATCGCCCATCTACGTCAAGTGGTTTGGGAGATATGAATTTTTTGAGTTTACTGATGAGTGTGTTGAGTACATGACCCTCTGAGTACAAGACGTCATTCAAAATTGATTTTCCCAGGAACTAAATTTTATGGAAAAGTGAAAATTTTTACGTTAAAAGAGTTTACTTTTTGACGTAATTTGGTCAAAAGATCGCCCATCTACGTCAAGTGGTTTGGGAGATATGAATTTTTTGAGTTTACTGATGAGTGTGTTGAGTACATGACCCTCTGAGTACAAGACGTCATTCAAAATTGATTATCTCAGGAACTAAATTTTATTGAAAAGTGAAATTTTTTACGTTGAAAGAGTATACTTTTTGACGTAATTTGGTAAAAAGATCGCCCATCTACGTCGAGTGGTTTGTGAGATATGAATTTTTGAGTTTACTGATGAGTGTGTTGAGTACATGACCCTCTGAGTACAAGACGTCATTCAAAATTGATTTTCTCAGGAACTAAATTTATTAAAATGTGAAAAATTTTACGTTGAAAGAGTATACTTTTTGACGTAATTTGGTAAAAAGATCGCCCATCTACGTCGAGTGGTTTGTGAGATATGAATTTTTGAGTTTACTGATGAGTGTGTTGAGTACATGACCCTCTGAGTACAAGACGTCATTCAAAATTGATTTTCTCAGGAACTAAATTTATTAAAATGTGAAAAATTTTACGTTGAAAGAGTATACTTTTTGACGTAATTTGGTCAAAAGATCGCCCATCTACGTCAAGTGGTTTGGGAGATATGAATTTTTGAGTTTACTGATGAGTGTGTTGAGTACATGACCCTCTGAGTACAAGACGTCATTCAAAATTGATTATCTCAGGAACTAAATTTTATTGAAAAGTGAAATTTTTTACGTTGAAAGAGTATACTTTTTGACGTAATTTGGTAAAAAGATCGCCCATCTACGTCGAGTGGTTTGTGAGATATGAATTTTTGAGTTTACTGATGAGTGTGTTGAGTACATGACCCTCTGAGTACAAGACGTCATTCAAAATTGATTTTCTCAGGAACTAAATTTATTAAAATGTGAAAAATTTTACGTTGAAAGAGTATACTTTTTGACGTAATTTGGTCAAAAGATCGCCCATCCACGTCGAGTGGTTTGTGAGATATGAATTTTTGAGTTTACTGATGAGTGTGTTGAGTACATGACCCTCTGAGTACAAGACGTCATTCAAAATTGATTTTCTCAGGAACTAAATTTATTAAAATGTGAAAAATTTTACGTTGAAAGAGTATACTTTTTGACGTAATTTGGTAAAAAGATCGCCCATCTACGTCGAGTGGTTTGTGAGATATGAATTTTTGAGTTTACTGATGAGTGTGTTGAGTACATGACCCTCTGAGTACAAGACGTCATTCAAAATTGATTTTCTCAGGAACTAAATTTATTAAAATGTGAAAAATTTTACGTTGAAAGAGTATACTTTTTGACGTAATTTGGTAAAAAGATCGCCCATCTACGTCGAGTGGTTTGTGAGATATGAATTTTTGAGTTTACTGATGAGTGTGTTGAGTACATGACCCTCTGAGTACAAGACGTCATTCAAAATTGATTTTCTCAGGAACTAAATTTATTAAAATGTGAAAAATTTTACGTTGAAAGAGTATACTTTTTGACGTAATTTGGTAAAAAGATCGCCCATCTACGTCGAGTGGTTTGTGAGATATGAATTTTTGAGTTTACTGATGAGTGTGTTGAGTACATGACCCTCTGAGTACAAGACGTCATTCAAAATTGATTATCTCAGGAACTAAATTTTATTGAAAAGTGAAATTTTTTACGTTGAAAGAGTATACTTTTTGACGTAATTTGGTCAAAAGATCGCCCATCTACGTCGAGTGGTTTGTGAGATATGAATTTTTTGAGTTTACTGATGAGTGTGTTGAGTACATGACCCTCTGAGTACAAGACGTCATTCAAAATTGATTATCTCAGGAACTAAATTTTATTGAAAAGTGAAATTTTTTACGTTGAAAGAGTATACTTTTTGACGTAATTTGGTCAAAAGATCGCCCATCTACGTCAAGTGGTTTGGGAGATATGAATTTTTGGGTTTACTGATGAGTGTGTTGAGTAAATGACCCTCTGAGTACAAGACGTTATTCAAAATTGATTTTCTTAGGAACTAGATTTTATTGAAAAGTGAAAATTTTTACGTTAAAATAGTTTACTTTTTGACGTTATTTGGTCAAAAGATCGCCCATCTACGTCAAGTGGTTTGGGAGATATGAATTTTTGAGTTTACTGATGAGTGTGTTGAGTACATGACCCTCTGAGTACAAGACGTCATTCAAAATTGATTTTCCCAGGAACTAAATTTTATGGAAAAGTGAAAATTTTTACGTTAAAAGAGTTTACTTTTTGACGTTATTTGGTCAAAAGATCGCCCATCTACGTCAAGTGGTTTGGGAGATATGAATTTTTGAGTTTACTGATGAGTGTGTTGAGTACATGACCCTCTGAGTACAAGACGTCATTCAAAATTGATTTTCCCAGGAACTAAATTTTATGGAAAAGTGAAAATTTTTACGTTAAAAGAGTTTACTTTTTGACGTTATTTGGTCAAAAGATCGCCCATCTACGTCAAGTGGTTTGGGAGATATGAATTTTTGAGTTTACTGATGAGTGTGTTGAGTACATGACCCTCTGAGTACAAGACGTCATTCAAAATTGATTTTCCCAGGAACTAAATTTTATGGAAAAGTGAAAATTTTTACGTTAATAGAGTTTACTTTTTGACGTAATTTGGCCAAAAGATCGTCCATCTACGTCAAGTGGTTTGGGAGGTATGAATTTTTGAGTTTACTGATACTCTGAGTACAAGACGTCATTCAAAATTGATTTTCCCAGGAACTAAATTTTATGGAAAAGTGAAAATTTTTACGTTAATAGAGTTTACTTTTTGACGTTATTTGGTCAAAAGATCGCCCATCTACGTCAAGTGGTTTGGGAGATATGAATTTTTGAGTTTACTGATGAGTGTGTTGAGTACATGACCCTCTGAGTACAAGACGTCATTCAAAATTGATTTTCCCAGGAACTAAATTTTATGGAAAAGTGAAAATTTTTACGTTAAAAGAGTTTACTTTTTGACGTTATTTGGTCAAAAGATCGCCCATCTACGTCAAGTGGTTTGGGAGATATGAATTTTTGAGTTTACTGATGAGTGTGTTGAGTACATGACCCTCTGAGTACAAGACGTCATTCAAAATTGATTTTCCCAGGAACTAAATTTTATGGAAAAGTGAAAATTTTTACGTTAATAGAGTTTACTTTTTGACGTAATTTGGCCAAAAGATCGTCCATCTACGTCAAGTGGTTTGGGAGGTATGAATTTTTGAGTTTACTGATGAGTGTGTTGAGTACATGACCCTCTGAGTACAAGACGTCATTCAAAATTGATTTTCCCAGGAACTAAATTTTATGGAAAAGTGAAAATTTTTACGTTAATAGAGTTTACTTTTTGACGTAATTTGGTCAAAAGATCGTCCATCTACGTCAAGTGGTTTGGGAGGTATGAATTTTTGAGTTTACTGATGAGTGTGTTGAGTACATGACCCTCTGAGTACAAGACGTCATTCAAAATTGATTTTCCCAGGAACTAAATTTTATGGAAAAGTGAAAATTTTTACGTTAATAGAGTTTACTTTTTGACGTAATTTGGTCAAAAGATCGCCCATCTACGTCAAGTGGTTTGGGAGGTATGAATTTTTGAGTTTACTGATACTCTGAGTACAAGACGTCATTCAAAATTGATTTTCCCAGGAACTAAATTTTATGGAAAAGTGAAAATTTTTACGTTAATAGAGTTTACTTTTTGACGTTATTTGGTCAAAAGATCGCCCATCTACGTCAAGTGGTTTGGGAGATATGAATTTTTGAGTTTACTGATGAGTGTGTTGAGTACATGACCCTCTGAGTACAAGACGTCATTCAAAATTGATTTTCCCAGGAACTAAATTTTATGGAAAAGTGAAAATTTTTACGTTAAAAGAGTTTACTTTTTGACGTTATTTGGTCAAAAGATCGCCCATCTACGTCAAGTGGTTTGGGAGATATGAATTTTTGAGTTTACTGATGAGTGTGTTGAGTACATGACCCTCTGAGTACAAGACGTCATTCAAAATTGATTTTCCCAGGAACTAAATTTTATGGAAAAGTGAAAATTTTTACGTTAATAGAGTTTACTTTTTGACGTAATTTGGCCAAAAGATCGTCCATCTACGTCAAGTGGTTTGGGAGGTATGAATTTTTGAGTTTACTGATGAGTGTGTTGAGTACATGACCCTCTGAGTACAAGACGTCATTCAAAATTGATTTTCCCAGGAACTAAATTTTATGGAAAAGTGAAAATTTTTACGTTAATAGAGTTTACTTTTTGACGTAATTTGGTCAAAAGATCGTCCATCTACGTCAAGTGGTTTGGGAGGTATGAATTTTTGAGTTTACTGATGAGTGTGTTGAGTACATGACCCTCTGAGTACAAGACGTCATTCAAAATTGATTTTCCCAGGAACTAAATTTTATGGAAAAGTGAAAATTTTTACGTTAATAGAGTTTACTTTTTGACGTAATTTGGTCAAAAGATCGCCCATCTACGTCAAGTGGTTTGGGAGGTATGAATTTTTGAGTTTACTGATACTCTGAGTACAAGACGTCATTCAAAATTGATTTTCCCAGGAACTAAATTTTATGGAAAAGTGAAAATTTTTACGTTAATAGAGTTTACTTTTTGACGTTATTTGGCCAAAAGATCGTCCATCTACGTCAAGTGGTTTGGGAGGTATGAATTTTTGAGTTTACTGATGAGTGTGTTGAGTACATGACCCTCTGAGTACAAGACGTCATTCAAAATTGATTTTCCCAGGAACTAAATTTTATGGAAAAGTGAAAATTTTTACGTTAATAGAGTTTACTTTTTGACGTAATTTGGTCAAAAGATCGTCCATCTACGTCAAGTGGTTTGGGAGGTATGAATTTTTGAGTTTACTGATGAGTGTGTTGAGTACATGACCCTCTGAGTACAAGACGTCATTCAAAATTGATTTTCCCAGGAACTAAATTTTATGGAAAAGTGAAAATTTTTACGTTAATAGAGTTTACTTTTTGACGTAATTTGGTCAAAAGATCGTCCATCTACGTCAAGTGGTTTGGGAGGTATGAATTTTTGAGTTTACTGATGAGTGTGTTGAGTACATGACCCTCTGAGTACAAGACGTCATTCAAAATTGATTTTCCCAGGAACTAAATTTTATGGAAAAGTGAAAATTTTTACGTTAATAGAGTTTACTTTTTGACGTAATTTGGTCAAAAGATCGCCCATCTACGTCAAGTGGTTTGGGAGATATGAATTTTTGAGTTTACTGATGAGTATGTTGAGTACATGACCCTCTGAGTACAAGACGTCATTCAAAATTGATTTTCTCAGGAACTAAATTTTAATAATATAATAATAATAATAATAATAATAATAATAAATCGTTTATTTAGCAAATTGCTACAAAGTAAAAAAGAAATAATATGGTATACTAATAGAACATACAAAAATAACAGTTCAAAAATCTTACAATATTCACTTCAGAATAGATAAATTAAATATCATGTGTTCATAAGATGTTCCTTTAACAAATATTTGAATCTGTACAGATTATCACAGTTCTTCAGGTCACTAGGTAGATTATTAAAATCGAGGAGTCCTTTATACAAAACCGAATTCAACATTTGGTTAGTGTAACATCTGTTGTTTAATATAAAGTCATTGCAATTTCGGGTATTATAGCTATGTACTTCACTAAAATATCTTATTCTATTACATAAATATAGAGGTAACAATTTCTTTTTGATCTTGAATATAAATATAAAGACGTCGTACACAATTTTTTGTCGAACAGACAACATTTCAAGAACACTTAACATCATTCGTACAGGTGTAAATTTATCACATTTTAAAATCAGTCTCATGGCTTTGTTTTGTATTTTTTGTATAAAATCAGTCTTATATTTAGGAACATTGTACAATAGAGTTGAACAATACTGCAGATGTGGAGCTGCTATGGTGTTGTATAAAAGTAACTTGGTTCCTGCAGATAACTGTTGTCCTATTCTAGTTATGAACCCAACTTTCTTGGAAAATTTCCTAGTTACATGATCACAGTGTGCATGAAAATTTAAATTTTGGTCGAAAATGACTCCTAAGTATTTTATTTGCATTTCATGCTTGATCCTCTCGTTCTGCACAAAAATGCCTAAGTTCTCTACATCTACATCGTTGACTTTCGACTTTTTTCCGAACAGACAAAATTTGGTTTTATTACAGTTAAGACTAAGTCTGTTATAACATAGCCAATCAAAAAGATTGTTAATGTCCTTGTTGATGTCATTTACCATTGACTTTAAATCAGATCCACTAATATATACCATTGTATCATCCGCAAATTGTACAATTTTACATTTCTGTAACACAGTCACCATATCGTTAATATATAATATGAAGAGCAATGGTCCTAATACAGTTCCTTGCGGAACACCAAATTTAACATTCTTTGGATCAGACACACTATTTTTAAATTTAACACGTTGTACTCTGTTTGATAAATATGACTTAAACCACAACAAAACTGTACCCTTAATACCTAAAAGTTCCAATTTATTGACTAAAATGTCTCTATCTATAGTTTCAAAAGCACGTTTGAAGTCTAAAAACACAGCCAAAACAAATTTACTTTCGTCGACAGCCTTAAGAAAATCATCACATATATCTACAATGACAGACTCGCACGAATGATTTTGACGGAAACCTGACTGATTAGGAACTATTATTTCATTGTCATCACAGTACTTTATCACTTGATTTTTCACGCACAATTCTAAAAGTTTTTCATAATTTTATGGAAAAGTGAAAATTTTTACGTTAAAAGAGTTTACTTTTTGACGTAATTTGGTCAAAAGATCGCCCATCTACGTCAAGTGGTTTGGGAGATATGAATTTTTGAGTTTACTGATGAGTGTGTTGAGTACATGACCCTCTGAGTACAAGACGTCATTCAAAATTGATTTTCCCAGGAACTAAATTTTATGGAAAAGTGAAAATTTTTACGTTAAAAGAGTTTACTTTTTGACGTAATTTGGTCAAAAGATCGCCCATCTACGTCAAGTGGTTTGGGAGATATGAATTTTTGAGTTTACTGATGAGTGTGTTGAGTACATGACCCTCTGAGTACAAGACGTCATTCAAAATTGATTTTCCCAGGAACTAAATTTTATGGAAAAGTGAAAATTTTTACGTTAAAAGAGTTTACTTTTTGACGTAATTTGGTCAAAAGATCGCCCATCTACGTCAAGTGGTTTGGGAGATATGAATTTTTGAGTTTACTGATGAGTGTGTTGAGTACATGACCCTCTGAGTACAAGACGTCATTCAAAATTGATTTTCTCAGGAACTAAATTTTATGGAAAAGTGAAAATTTTTACGTTAAAAGAGTTTACTTTTTGACGTAATTTGGTCAAAAGATCGCCCATCTACGTCAAGTGGTTTGGGAGATATGAATTTTTGAGTTTACTGATGAGTGTGTTGAGTACATGACCCTCTGAGTACAAGACGTCATTCAAAATTGATTTTCTCAGGAACTAAATTTTATGGAAAAGTGAAAATTTTTACGTTAAAAGAGTTTACTTTTTGACGTAATTTGGTCAAAAGATCGCTCATCTACGTCAAGTGGTTTGGGAAATATGAATATTTGAGTTTACTGATGAGTGTGTTGAGTACATGACCCTCTGAGTACAAGACGTCATTCAAAATTGATTTTCTCAGGAACTAAATTTTATGGACAAGTGAAAATTTTTAAGTAGAAAGAGTATACTTTTTGACGTAATTTGGTCAAAAGATCGCCCATCTACGTCGAGTGGTTTGGGAGATATGAATTTTCGAGTTTACTGATGAGTGTGTTGAGTACATGATCTTCTGAGTACAAGACGTCATTCAAAATTGATTTTCTCAGGAACAAAATTTTATTGAAAAGTGAAAATCTTAACATTTAAAGAGTATACTTTTTGACGTAATTTGGTCAAAAGATCGCCCATCTACGTCAAGTGGTTTGGGAGATATGAATTTTTGAGTTTACTGATGAGTGTGTTGAGTACATGACCTTCTGAGTACAAGAAGTCATTCAAAATTGATTTTCTCAGGAAATAAATTTAATGGAAAAGTGAAAATTTTTACGTTGAAAGAGTAAACTTTTTGACGCAATTTTGTTAAAAGATCACCCATCTACGCCAAGTGGTTTGGAAGATATGAATTTTTGAGTTTACTGATGAGTGTGTTGAGTACATGACCCTCTGAGTACAAGACGTCATTCAAAATTGATTTTCTCAGGAACTAAATTTTATGGACAAGTGAAAATTTTTAAGTAGAAAGAGTATACTTTTTGACGTAATTTGGTCAAAAGATCGCCCATCTACGTCAAGTGGTTTGGGAAATATGAATATTTGAGTTTACTGATGAGTGTGTTGAGTACATGACCCTCTGAGTACAAGACGTCATTCAAAATTGATTTTCTCAGGAACTAAATTTTATGGACAAGTGAAAATTTTTAAGTAGAAAGAGTATACTTTTTGACGTAATTTGGTCAAAAGATCGCCCATCTACGTCGAGTGGTTTGGGAGATATGAATTTTTGAGTTTACTGATGAGTGTGTTGAGTACATGACCCTCTGAGTACAAGACGTCATTCAAAATTGATTTTCTCAGGAACAAAATTTTATTGAAAAGTGAAAATCTTAACATTTAAAGAGTATACTTTTTGACGTAATTTGGTCAAAAGATCGCCCATCTACGTCAAGTGGTTTGGGAGATATGAATTTTTGAGTTTACTGATGAGTGTGTTGAGTACATGACCCTCTGAGTACAAGACGTCATTCAAAATTGATTTTCTCAGGAACAAAATTTTATTGAAAAGTGAAAATCTTAACATTTAAAGAGTATACTTTTTGACGTAATTTGGTCAAAAGATCGCCCATCTACGTCAAGTGGTTTGGGAGATATGAATTTTTGAGTTTACTGATGAGTGTGTTGAGTACATGACCCTCTGAGTACAAGACGTCATTCAAAATTGATTTTCTCAGGAACAAAATTTTATTGAAAAGTGAAAATCTTAACATTTAAAGAGTATACTTTTTGACGTAATTTGGTCAAAAGATCGCCCATCTACGTCAAGTGGTTTGGGAGATATGAATTTTTGAGTTTACTGATGAGTGTGTTGAGTACATGACCCTCTGAGTACAAGACGTCATTCAAAATTGATTTTCTCAGGAACAAAATTTTATTGAAAAGTGAAAATCTTAACATTCAAAGAGTATACTTTTTGACGTAATTTGGTCAAAAGATCGCCCATCTACGTCAAGTGGTTTGGGAGATATGAATTTTTGAGTTTACTGATGAGTGTGTTGAGTACATGACCCTCTGAGTACAAGACGTCATTCAAAATTGATTTTCTCAGGAACAAAATTTTATTGAAAAGTGAAAATCTTAACATTTAAAGAGTATACTTTTTGACGTAATTTGGTCAAAAGATCGCCCATCTACGTCAAGTGGTTTGGGAGATATGAATTTTTGAGTTTACTGATGAGTGTGTTGAGTACATGACCCTCTGAGTACAAGACGTCATTCAAAATTGATTTTCTCAGGAACAAAATTTTATTGAAAAGTGAAAATCTTAACATTCAAAGAGTATACTTTTTGACGTAATTTGGTCAAAAGATCGCCCATCTACGTCAAGTGGTTTGGGAGATATGAATTTTTGAGTTTACTGATGAGTGTGTTGAGTACATGACCCTCTGAGTACAAGACGTCATTCAAAATTGATTTTCTCAGGAACAAAATTTTATTGAAAAGTGAAAATCTTAACATTTAAAGAGTATACTTTTTGACGTAATTTGGTCAAAAGATCGCCCATCTACGTCAAGTGGTTTGGGAGATATGAATTTTTGAGTTTACTGATGAGTGTGTTGAGTACATGACCCTCTGAGTACAAGACGTCATTCAAAATTGATTTTCTCAGGAACTAAATTTTATGGACAAGTGAAAATTTTTAAGTAGAAAGAGTATACTTTTTGACGTAATTTGGTCAAAAGATCGCCCATCTACGTCAAGTGGTTTGGGAAATATGAATATTTGAGTTTACTGATGAGTGTGTTGAGTATATGATCCTCTGAGTACAAGACGTCATTCAGATTGATTTTCTCAGGAACTAAATTTTATGAAGAAGTGAAAATTTTTACGTTGAAAGAGCATACTTTTTGACTTGATTTGGTCAAAAAATCACTCAAATACATCAACTGATTTGGGAGATAATGAGTGAGGAATAAAACAACGAACTGTTGTCATCGATCAGACAGCAAAAGAAACAAGAATAACCTCGTCAAGTATCGATCTTACCCTTTATCATCCATAAACAAACAATCCAGAATCGCTTACAACATCTGGATAGATTCACAAGTAAGCACTTAGCCCTTTTTTTAAATCAAGACTTGTAATGATTAATAGCTAAGTCCGTTTCTATAGACCTAGACTAATTACCATCCACATCAATCAAAAAGTTACAAGCCATAAAACTATTGATTAATGTCAGAGAGAACAATGAAAAGTCTGTAACTCGGGATTTTATAGACTAAAGACCTCGCACTATTAAAAATGCCCATAGAAAGCTTTAGTGCTGCAGGAACGGAAAAGCAGCATATCTTTGTCGAATTTATTGCTTGTAGAGCGCTAGAGGCATTTTGTTGCAATTTAGAATAGAATTCTTGTAAGAAGAGCTGAGGACAATAGAAGTAATATAGCTTTTTCATTTGACGATGTCATACGTATATTTAAATGAAATTCCTTCATTATTTTTGTACGCATGAAAAGTTCATATACATTTTTCGAGGCAATATTATATTGTGAAAATGCCAAACCTAACTTCTCCCTCAATTCCCATACATTAGTCCCTTCAAAATACACACGGCAATAAATCCCCAACAAAGAAAGCAATCTACGTTCAGCCTTTATACCTAGATTGGCTCAAGTTCGCTCCTATTCAGACGCAAAATATAATCGCTATTGTCAGATAATTCACTATTGTTACAGCCCGAGACATATCCAATGACAAACCCCACAGTCGGTATGCATTATCGTAGTATTAACGTCAAGAAACGTTCAAGCGAAAATGGAATCAATTGATTTATGGGTGAAATGTGTTAAGGGCCCCATACACGATACCATACCTTGCATACGGCAGCTTTGTGATACACACCTTGTCGTGTATGTGTTTAAATCAGTATAACGCCAATCAGCTTGTATTGCTGTTTTTTTATACCTGTATCGAAACCTTGTATCGCAGTTTTTTTTTTTTTTTTTTTTTTTTTTTTTTTGAGGATTGTCCTGTCTCTTTATCTTTTGGGAACATCTCCGGAAAATGCCATCATTGAACACAGGAATGTCCCCGATAATAATCCTCCCAGTAAATAAATTGATGTATCATTGAAATTGAAAATAAATAGGTTTTAGATTATAAAATAAATCAAGAAATGAAACAAATCCATTTAAAAAAATACCAAAAAATTGAATTGAGAATCCAAACAGTTTTTATTCTTTTTTATCAATTTTAGTTTTAGTTTATCTCTTCTATTTATCTTTTTCCCCAACTTTTTTCCCACTGTAATTTTTGTCCTTTTATTTACTTTTTTTTCCAAAACTTATTTTCATTTCTTATTCTAATTTGGTTTGATTTCTCTTTAAATCAACACTTTTACCCCATTTTTGACATATTTTTGGCATTTTTTCTTCAGGTTTTTGAAAGTTTACGCTTTTTCTTTTAGTTGCTTTTTAATAATTCATTTTTCCATTTCTTTAAGTCAGTGTTCACTTCATTTTTCTCTTTTATCTCTTTAGTTTGGGTTAGTTTGAATTTGTTTTCATCTTTTTACTGCTTTCTTATTAAACTTATTTTTATTAAATATTTAATCTGAGTCAGTTTCTCTTTTTATCGACACTCTTTCCTCATTTTTATCAACTTTTTTGTACTTTTTGGAGGTTTTTGAAAGTTTGAGGTTCTCCTTTCTATTGCTCTTTCATAATTCGTTTTACCCCACTTCCGTCTATTTTAGTATTGGTAAGTTTATCTTTCTCTCTTTTTTTCTCACAAACAATTTTTCTGGGTTTCTTTGAGTTGTTTTTTGCTCTTTCCTCCATTGTTTATTACATTTATTTTCTTCTTTACCTTTAGTTTAGGTTAGTTCTGCCCATTTATTTTTTCCTCACTAGATTGAGATGTGGATTATAATTGAGATTAGCAATTATTCACGTTCTCTTATGAACGCTCCTATCGAACCGAACGCTCCAAGCATACCGCGCCAAAAGCAACAGACAATCACAGATAACAGTGAATTCTCATTTCCGGCATTTTTTATTTTGAGCATCTTCCTTCCATGCCTCTCCCTCCGATATCTGTACTCTTGTTAATGTTGGAGAATGCCATCATAGTACCCAGAAGTGTCCTCGATAAGAACAGTTCTGCATCCTTACAGCTGTTGAGGTCTTGACTTCTTCGAAGGATGTGGAGTACCATATCCTTCTTAACTCAAGTGTTATGGCCCCGTCTGTGATTTCGTTTCTTTTCAGGGTTCACTCCCTCCATGTCTGTTCCATCATTCCTTTTTCATTGAAGCCCCATTGTTCCTGGATGCTATTCAATCCCGATAAGTTAATTCTTGGCTCCTCCATGTCAATCCCCATTGTTCTTAATCTCTACCACCAGGTTGGTTTGGCAATCTTTTTGCTTTCAAGATCCTCAGCCTGAATGATCACCAAGAGGGTCCGCTGTTTCTCATCTTCTTTGCGACCTTAGCTTGGATATTAGGCAGGTGGAGTCAGTTCCTAATTGCTTTCCCAATTGGTATATCCACATTCCTTAGGATTCCCATATTTCTCTCACTTACATCTTTGAATCTCCTTTGCCTCTTATCCAACTGAATTGGTACTCTTTTGATGGGGTTCTGCTTCAAAGTTAGCAGTCGGCACCCAGGCTTGCTGTAAAATACTACATCTCGGTGGGGTACCATCAGTTCCTGCTCACTAGCTTCTAGTATCCTGTCAATACAAAACTTCACTCCAACTTATTTGGATCCTTGAATCCCTCCCTTCTTTGTTGTTTCTGATCTGTTTGATGTTAGGTAATCGGTCACTTTATATTCCTGGTTTGATGTTTTCTGTAGAATTGGATTAAAAACTATTTCCTAGGAGCATTTGATTTTTTTTGGACCCCCCGTTGGTCGTCAAAGTTATAGCTTCCGAAAAAGTATCACTTTCCAAAATTTGTTACAACTTCCCATTAAAGTATAAAACATTTTCTACAATACAATAAACTCACAACGATACAAAGCAAACAAATAAATTCCCTAGAAAAGTGGCACAGTGACAACACCGCGTTACGCGTCCTGTATGTACAAACGTCAAAACCCCGTTGCCGGTTTGTGACTTTTTGCTCTCAATATTGAATATCACCACAGACAAATACAAGATATTTTTAATTTTAATAAATTTGTTAGTTTTAAGCTGTTTTTTATTATTTATTTTTTTCATTTGAACGCTTTTATTCACGGGCGTCTCTTATATTTTTCTATTTCATTTTCTGTCATATTTCCTTTCTCTTTTGTGTTATAGATTTCAAATTTGGACACTATTTATCTTGAAGTATACTCTTCAGATGTATGAATCGTCGAATTCCATGAGATCCTCCATTCCAGATATACAGGGTAATTCAAAAACTATAGACAATTTTTGAAAATTTGAAAAAATCGTGTCTTCTTTGTCTTTTGGGTTATCAGCTTCTAACCTGTTATCTAAAAGTACACTTCCTTAGATGTATGAATCGTTCATTTCTGTAACTCAGGCTGTCTAAACGAACCCAGACTAATCAAAATTGAAGACATTACAATCGTATCCCTACAAGTTGTGAATAATTATAATTCCCAAAACATAGAAACCCCACGTTGGGCGTCAAAAATTATCATGCTTCACGATAATTTGACTTTAAAAAACATGCGCTAGGAGATCTGCTCTTCTTCTCTTTTGCTGTTGTCACTAACATCTTCTCGTTTGGATCTTCCTTGATCTTGTCTAGGTTATGCTTTGATCTTTTCTTTTGTCTTTGCCCCTCTTTTTCTCTATTGCTTCGTTTGAGCTTTAACTTTATTTCTACCAGATGACTCTGTTCATCTTCTTTTGTGGCTACTAAGAGGACATTTAATCCTTGTTCCAAGCTCCTAACTGATAATACCGGAAAACTGTATTGAGACTATGAAAACTAAGTAAGCTCTCACTCATAATCTTCCTAGAGCTCGAATTATTCCCGGCGCAACAAGAACAAATTTCCGGATTTTTAATTCGAGCTCTTGGGAGATTCGGCAAGAAAATTTCATGCCAAAACTGATCATTGGAAAAAACATAACCCAGGACTCACCTCGCATTTAGTGGAAGAAACCAACGGCTCCTTACTCTACTCGCCATTGAGGAAGAAAGAAGGGAATCAGGATTTTATAAAACATTTGGAAGTTATAACTAATCTTGTCCATAATTGATAACATTGCAACTTTGTATTGGAAGTTGAAAATAAATCATTTATCAAAAATATTTGTCAGTGTTTTTAACAGCTGTCAAGCACTCGCGGCTGGATGTAGCTCCCATGCACCAACCATAGTGTTGCCGTTTGCCTTAACTCTGTCTGTGAAAGTTGGGTTGGGTTGGGATTGTTAGGGAGAGTGGGGACGGCAACACTGTAATCATATGGGAGCTACATCCAGATGCAAAGCCAGGGAGATTTCCACTTATTAATCTTTCAGTCACGTGATTATGAGCAGGGTGATTTCCGATAAAATTGGGTCGTTGCCATAGCAACATAATAAAATGCAAGCCTATGATTGGTTAGAATTGACTGGTAGGAAATTTTCACTTATAATCTTCCTGGAGCTCGAATTATTTCCGGAAATTTTGTCAAGTTGCGGTTGGGTTGGGATTGTTAGGGAGAGTGGGGACGGCAACACTGTAATCATATGGAAGCTACATCCAGATGCAAAGCCAGGGATATTTCCACTCATTAACCTTTCAGTCACGTGATTATGAGCAGGGTGATTTCCGATAAAATTAGGTCGTTGCCATAGCAACATAATAAAATGCAAGCCTATGATTGGTTAGAATTGACTGGTAGGAAATTTTCACTCAAAATTCATTCTAAACGTGATAATATTGATGGTAATCTTCAAATTAATTCCATATTGGACACTCATTAACCGCATACATAAATTGAATTTGCCGACTCGTTTAATTTCCGTCTACATTGTTTCATTCGAATTATCACACAACAATTCCTTCTGTCCAAAATTCCAACAGAATGCCGGCAGCACATTTAACTGACGATAAAATTGACAAAGGTACGCGACCTGAGCACTCGCTTCTTTGTTGCGATTCTTACTCGTTTTAAGCGAGATTATCAAACAGGTTTTAATGACTTTTATGTGGCTGAAAAAGCGTACATTTTATTGTATACGTTAGATAATTGCTAACACTTTGTCGATTTATCTGGCCTTTATCTATGTGGGTATCATATCAATTAATGCAAAAAAGTTTGCTTTAAGCTCATTAAAATAAATTAGTCAAACCACAATCAACAGTAAGTTTAAAAATTGGGAAAAAACATCATTTGGTGGCGCCCGAGGAAAAACAGTCACCGACGTGTCTATAACATTCAGATCGCCTACTGAAAAGTTTCTCTGAAGATTGTAAGTATTTCTAGTCTTTCTTCTTTTATCTTGGGTACTTCCTCTGTGAATAACACCAACTGAACAATGCTTATTGCAAGCATAGCGGAAACAAGTTGAGGTCAAGTTCATCAATTAATTTTCAAGTGCACCTCAACTGTTGTTTATTTTCTGAATAGGAAATGGATATCAACACGTCTCAGTTGCAATAACGTGGACAAACACAAGTTCCTTGTTTGATTTTACATAATAAAAAATAACTATATACTGCAGGTAGGGCGGAAACTAAAGGATTTCAAGTTTGTCAATCAAATTTCGGGTTAATAAATCTCAGCTGATGTTTATTTTTTGAATGAAAAGTGGATTTGATGAAGCAATTCAAGAAATTGTGACAATTAGTTTTTTTAAATAACTCAAAAGGTGGCGCTCGAGCAAAACCGATCAGGCACGGTTTCATATACATTCTTATTTCCTACAAAAAATGTCTTCTGGAAAATTTTCGTATTCTTAGTCGTTATGAAGGTGAACTAAATTTGAAAATTGTAGAATTTGTTTTTAAAAATTTCATCATTTGGTGGCGTCCGAGGGAAAACAGTCACCATCGAGTTTATGACATCTTGATTGCCTACAGAAAAGTTTCTCTGGAGATTATTAGTATTTCTAGTCTCTATTGATGAAAGTTGTTCTATTTTTTTTTAGTTATTCATTCAACAATTTCTCTGTTGATAACACCAACTAAACATTGCTTACCGCAAGCAAAGCAGAAACAAGTTGAGGTCAAGTTCATAAATCAATTTTCAAGTGCACCAAGTCGCGCATCTCAACTGTTATTTATATTCTGAATAGGAAATGGATATCAACACGTCTCAGTTGCAATAACGTAGACAACCACAAGTTCCTTGTTTGATTTTACATTACAAAAATAACTATATACTGCAGGTAGCGCGGAAACTAGAGGATTTCAAGTTTCTCGATCAAATTTCGGGTTAATAAATCCCAACTGATGTTTATTTTTTTAATGAGAAGTGGATTTGATAAAGCAATTCAAGAAATTGTGACAATCAGTTTTTTTGAATAACTCAAAAGGTGGCGCTCGATCAAAAACGATGAGGAACGATTTCATAGACATTCTTATTTCCTACAAAAAGTCTTCTGAGAAATGTCCGTATTTTGAGCCGTTATGAAGATGAAGTATGTTTAAAAATTGAAGAAAACCGTTTTTTCCAACATTTTATCATTTGGTGGCGCCCGAGGGAAAACAGTCACCGTTTAGTTATTGACATTTCGATTGCTTACTAAAAAGTTTATCTGAAGATTGTTAGTATTTCAAGTCTTTATTAGTGACAGTGGAAGTTGTTCTAAGGCATACAATGAACACTAGAGTATTCATAATTTTCAGGGTCATCAATGGCCTAGTTAAGTAATTGTTTCAAAACTTCCTCCGGTAATAACACCAACTAAACATTGCTTATTGCAAGCATAGCGGAAACAAGTTGAGGTCAAGTTCATAAATCAATTTTCAAGTGCACCAAGTCGCGCATCTCAACTGTTATTCATTTTCTCAATAGGAAATGGATATCAACACGTTTCAGTTGCAATAACGTGGACAAACACAAGTTCCTTGTTTGATTTTACATAACAAAAATAACTATATACTGCAGGTAGCGCGGAAACTAGAGGATTTCAAGTTTGTCAATCAAATTTCGAGTTCATAAATCCCAGCTGATGTTTATTTTCTGAATGAGAAGTGGATTTGATAAAGCTATTCAAGAAATTGTGACAATTAGTTTTTTTAAATAACTCAAAAGGTGGCGCTCGAGCAAAAACGATCAGGCACGATTTCAAAGACATTCTTATTTTCTACAAAAAGTCTTCTGAGAAATGTCTGTATTTTGAGCCGTTATGAAGATGAAGTAAGTTTAAAAATTGAAGAAAACCGTTTTTTCTAACATTTTATCATTTGGTGGCGCCCGAGGGAAAACAGTCACCGTCTAGTTATTGACATTTCGATTGCTTACTAAAAAGTTTATCTGAAGATTGTTAGTATTTCAAGTCTTTATTAGTGACAGTGGAAGTTGTTCTAAGGCATACAATGAACACTAGAGTATTCATAATTTTCAGGGTCATCAATGGCCTAGTTAAGTAATTGTTTCAAAACTTCCTCCGGTAATAACACCAACTAAACATTGCTTATTGCAAGCATAGCGGAAACAAGTTGAGGTCAAGTTCATAAATCAATTTTCAAGTGCACCAAGTCGCGCATCTCAACTGTTGTTCATTTTCTGAATAGGAAATGGATATCAACACGTTTCAGTTGCAATAACGTGGACAATCACAAGTTCCTTGTTTGATTTTACATAACAAAAATAACTATATACTGCAGGTAGCGCGGAAACTAGAGGATTTCAAGTTTGTCAATCAAATTTCGGGTTAATAAATCTCAGCTGATGTTTATTTTTTGAATGAAAAGTGGATTTGATGAAGCAATTCAAGAAATTGTGACAATTAGTTTTTTCAAATAACTCAAAAGGTGGCGCTCGAGCAAAAACGATCAGGCACGGTTTCATATACATTCTTATTTCCTACAAAAAATGTCTTCTGGAAAATTTTCGTATTCTTAGTCGTTATGAAGGTGAACTAAATTTGAAAATTGTAGAATTTGTTTTTTAAAATTTCATCATTTGGTGGCGTCCGAGGGAAAACAGTCACCATCGAGTCTATGACATCTTGATTGTCTACAGAAAAGTTTCTCAGGAGATTATTAGTATTTCTAGTCTTTATTGATGAAAGTTGTTCAATTTTAGTAATTCATTCAACAATTCCTCTGTAAATAGCACCAACTAAACATTGCTTATTCGAATCAAAGCGAAAACAAGTTGAGGTCAAGTTCGTCAATTAAATTTCAAGGGCACCGGGGTCGCGCACCTCAGCTGTTGTTCATTTTCTAAAAAGGAAATGGATATCAACACTTTTTGGTTGCAATAACGTAAACGGCACAAGTTCCTTGTTTGATACTTTGGTGGCGCCCGAGGGAAAACTTTCTCAAGATTGTTATTATTTCTTGTCTTTATTAGTGGAAGTTTTTATAGGGCATACAATAAACACAAGAGTATTCATATTATATATTTTTAGGGGTCACTTGCCTAGTTTGGTAATTTATACAACACTTGGGTACTTCCTCTGTAAATAATACCAACTCAACAGGGCTTTATTGCAAGCGAAGCGGAAACTAGTGAGGTCAAGTTCAAAATTCACTGAGGTCGCGTACCTCGACTGTTGTTTATCTACTGAATAGGAAATGGATATCAACACGTTTTGGTTGCAATAATGTTAACAACCCCAAGTTGGGCGGAAACAAGATGATTTCAAGTTCATGAATTGAATTTCGATTGGTTGTTGAAGAGCAATTTTCGTATTTTTAGTCACATTTATCGATTACAACATACTTATTGACATCGCTCAATCTAATTTGCAGATTATCTCGCATCAGCCGAATCTGCCCATTTCCAGCCAAATATCATATAAAACTGATTAATGTAAAAGCCTATTCAAATATCAGGAAAATGGCTTATTTATGTTCGATCTAGTTGTTTGATTTTGAACAGTTTAATGCGAAAATCGATGGGTGGTCCAGCATCTGACCTCGGGAAAACGTTAAATTTTCCCTGTTTATTGATACGAATCTCTGTCATAGTCCATTACTATAATGGCGCATAATTCCAATGTGATGATCCGAAATGATGGTGCCAAACTGATAATGAGGTAATGGGAGTTAACATTAGTAAATGATACCATAATTTGACCATTATGTTGGAATGCAATGAAAATTTACAAAAGGTGAACCTCCAATAAAACTACATGACCGGAACAAGAAGAAAAATATTCAAGACAACACACAAAACATTTTCCGTTTCCAATTTAAGCATCGGATCGAAAACGGAAATGCAATCCGTAAAATGCAAATGTCGAGGGAATAGTAAATAAATAATAAAATTCGCACTTCTTCGAAAACCAAGAGTCGAGATGCCACGTCAAAAATGTATGGGATCATTTAAATGGGGAGCCTCGTTCAGTTTTATCTTTTTTTGTGGATTTGGAAAAAGTTGCCAGAAATCCGGACGTAAGGGTTTATATCATTTTTACCGCTTCCGGTTGTTTCCTTATGTGTTTGCATATATTGAAATTTATTTGCATGTTTTTAACATGTGCCTATCATATACCAACAAATTGTGAAGATAACTTTAATACAACACAAAATCTCATCAGCATATCATTCATTGGTCTGGAATGTCACATGAATTCCAAGTTTGGTG
The DNA here is from genome assembly GCA_958502075.1 of Orchestes rusci. Classification (NCBI taxonomy): domain Eukaryota; kingdom Metazoa; phylum Arthropoda; class Insecta; order Coleoptera; family Curculionidae; genus Orchestes; species Orchestes rusci. The sequence continues at coordinate 36,852,154 of OY293307.1, forward strand.
GATACGTGCCAAATTATTCCGACACTCATGTGGATGCTAATCAATTTGCATTTAAAACAGAGTGCGTAATCAAGCACGGCTTTGTGTCAACAACAAGTTTATTGAATAAACAGCAACATACAATGGACTTCTCTTGCATAATGAGATGTTTTTGCAGTATTTGTAGAACTGATGGACAGCAGGATTATGCAGGAAAGACCGTTATACAGTCAAATTAAGGAGTATTTCTTTTATTTTTATTCGTGCTTTGCTATTGTGAAGTTGCCGTGAACTACCTAGTGATTTTTGTACGTTTTTAAGAGGTTTAACTTGTCATGATTTTGTTAATTTTTGACTTTTTATGGATTTTTTCTAGTCTAACTGTTTTTAATTAATTTTTTAGAATGCAATTTTATTGCTTTCTAAACAATAAAGGCAACAATTATCATGGTATTTCTCTTAAGAAGTAGCGGAACTTTTTAATGATTTTTGTACATTTTTTAAGGGTTTATTTTGCTCTAATTCAGTAGATTTAACACTTTTTGGGATTTTTTTTCAGCATAATTATTGACGTTTGTTTACTTTTTAGATGCATTTTCAACACTTCTTTTTTTTGACGTATTTTTTTTCAGTGATTTTTGTATACCACTTTTTTAAAACTTTTGTCAGTTCAATTCTCTTTCGTACACTTATTAGTGGCATTTTAACACATTTCTAGCGAATTTTTGTAATTTTTTAAGGGTTTAACTAACTCGAATTAGGTTAATTTTTAACTTTTTATGGATTTTTTCTAGTCTAACTGTTTTAAATTTATTTTCAAGATGCAATTTTAATCCTTTCTAAACAATAAAGGCAACAATTATCGTGGTATTTCTCTTAAGAAGTAGCGGAACTTTTTAATGATTTTTGTACATTTTTTAAGGGTTTATTTTGCTCTAATTCACCAGATTCTAACTCTTTTTGGGATTTTTTTTCAGCATAATCATTGACGTTTGTTTATTTTTTAGATGCATTTTCAACAGTTTCTTTTTTTTAGCTGTAGTTTTTTTCAGTGATTTTTGTATACCACTTTTTTAAAACTTTTGTCAGTTTAATTGTCTTTCGTTCACTTATTAGTGGCAATCAAACACATTTCTAGCGGATTTTTGTAGATTTTTGAGGGTTTAACTAGCTCGAATTAGATTAATTTTTAACTTTTTATGGTTTTTTTCTAGTTTAACTGTTTTTAATTTATTTTTTAGATGCAACTTTTATGCTTTCTGAACAATAAAGGCAACAATTATCGTGGTATTTCTTTTAAGAAGTAGCGTAACTTTTTCATGATTTTTGTACATTTTTTAAGGGTTTATTTTGCTCTAATTCACTAGATTCTAACTCTTTTTGGGATTTTTTTTCAGCATAATCATTGACGTTTGTTTATTTTTTAGATGCATTTTCAAAATTTTCTTTTTTTTTGTTGTAATTTTTTTCAGTGATTTTTGTATACCACTTTTTTAAAACTTTTGTCAGTTCAATTCTCTTTCGTACACTTATTAGTGGCAATTAAACACATTTCTAGCGGATTTTTGTAGATTTTTGAGGATTTAACTAGCTCGAATTAGATTAATTTTTAACTTTTTATGGATTTTTGTTTTTAACTTATTTTTTAGATGCGACTTTTATGCTTTCTGAACAATAAAGGCAACAATTATCGTGGTATTTCTCTTAAGAAGTAGCGGAACTTTTTAATGATTTTTGTACATTTTTTAAGGGTTTATTTTGCTCTAATTCACCAGATTCTAACTCTTTTTGGGATTTTTTTTCAGCATAATCATTGACGTTTGTTTATTTTTTAGATGCATTTTCAACAGTTTCTTTTTTTTAGCTGTAGTTTTTTTCAGTGATTTTTGTATACCACTTTTTTAAAACTTTTGTCAGTTTAATTGTCTTTCGTTCACTTATTAGTGGCAATCAAACACATTTCTAGCGGATTTTTGTAGATTTTTGAGGGTTTAACTAGCTCGAATTAGATTAATTTTTAACTTTTTATGGTTTTTTTCTAGTTTAACTGTTTTTAATTTATTTTTTAGATGCAACTTTTATGCTTTCTGAACAATAAAGGCAACAATTATCGTGGTATTTCTTTTAAGAAGTAGCGTAACTTTTTCATGATTTTTGTACATTTTTTAAGGGTTTATTTTGCTCTAATTCACTAGATTCTAACTCTTTTTGGGATTTTTTTTCAGCATAATCATTGACGTTTGTTTATTTTTTAGATGCATTTTCAAAATTTTCTTTTTTTTTGTTGTAATTTTTTTCAGTGATTTTTGTATACCACTTTTTTAAAACTTTTGTCAGTTCAATTCTCTTTCGTACACTTATTAGTGGCAATTAAACACATTTCTAGCGGATTTTTGTAGATTTTTGAGGATTTAACTAGCTCGAATTAGATTAATTTTTAACTTTTTATGGATTTTTGTTTTTAACTTATTTTTTAGATGCGACTTTTATGCTTTCTGAACAATAAAGGCAACAATTATCGTGGTATTTCTCTTAAGAAGTAGCGGAACTTTTTAATGATTTTTGTACATTTTTTAAGGGTTTATTTTGCTCTAATTCACCAGATTCTAACTCTTTTTGGGATTTTTTTTCAGCATAATCATTGACGTTTGTTTATTTTTTAGATGCATTTTCAACAGTTTCTTTTTTTTAGCTGTAGTTTTTTTCAGTGATTTTTGTATACCACTTTTTTAAAACTTTTGTCAGTTTAATTGTCTTTCGTTCACTTATTAGTGGCAATCAAACACATTTCTAGCGGATTTTTGTAGATTTTTGAGGGTTTAACTAGCTCGAATTAGATTAATTTTTAACTTTTTATGGTTTTTTTCTAGTTTAACTGTTTTTAATTTATTTTTTAGATGCAACTTTTATGCTTTCTGAACAATAAAGGCAACAATTATCGTGGTATTTCTTTTAAGAAGTAGCGTAACTTTTTCATGATTTTTGTACATTTTTTAAGGGTTTATTTTGCTCTAATTCACTAGATTCTAACTCTTTTTGGGATTTTTTTTCAGCATAATCATTGACGTTTGTTTATTTTTCAGATGCATTTTCAAAATTTTCTTTTTTTTTGTTGTAATTTTTTTCAGTGATTTTTGTATACCACTTTTTTAAAACTTTTGTCAGTTCAATTCTCTTTCGTACACTTATTAGTGGCAATTAAACACATTTCTAGCGGATTTTTGTAGATTTTTGAGGATTTAACTAGCTCGAATTAGATTAATTTTTAACTTTTTATGGATTTTTGTTTTTAACTTATTTTTTAGATGCGACTTTTATGCTTTCTGAACAATAAAGGCAACAATTATCGTGGTATTTCTCTTAAGAAGTAGCGGAACTTTTTAATGATTTTTGTACATTTTTTAACGGTTTATTTTGCTCTAATTCACCAGATTCCAACTCTTTTTGGGATTTTTTTTCAGCATAATCATTGACGTTTGTTTATTTTTTAGATGCATTTTCAACAGTTTCTTTTTTTTAGCTGTAGTTTTTTTCAGTGATTTTTGTATACCACTTTTTTAAAACTTTTGTCAGTTTAATTGTCTTTCGTTCACTTATTAGTGGCATTTTAACACATTTCTAGCGGATTTTTGTAATTTTTTAAGGGTTTAACTAGCCCGAATTAGGTTGATTTTCACTTTTTTTTTAAAAAATTGACAGTCTAATTTGTATTTCGTATAGTTTTTTGCATTATTATTATTGATTTTTCACGTTTGGGGGCAAAATCTATCGTGGTTTTTCTATTAAGAAGTTTCGGAAGACTTTCAAGTTATTTTTGTGCATTTTTTAGGAGTTTATCTTGTCACAATTTGATTAATTTTCACCCTTTTCAGAGATTTTTGTCAGTACAACTCTCTTTAATTTACCTTTTAGAGGCATTTTTAACTTTTGATCGATTTTTTGACTCTGGATGCTAAATTCTTCGTGGTTTTTCCATTGAGAAGTTACGGAAGACTGTTTAGTGTTTTTTGTACATTGTTTTGGGGTTCATCTTGATATTATTTGGATTTTTTTACCCTTTTTATGGATTTTTTTCAGTCTAACTATGTTTAATTCACTTTTTAGAGGCATTTTTGACATTCCTTGAGCGGCGTTTGATTGATTTTTTAACTCTAAGGGCAACAATTATCATGTTTTCTTTTGTAAAGGGGTTAGTTTTAGCATTTTTGACAAATCTACGCGGTGTTTTATTGATTTTTCAACTCTTAATACAATATTTATTTTGGTTGATTTTTATTTTTTCAAAATTTTCGTCAGTCGAATTCTGTTTCGTTCACTTTTTGGAGGCAACTTTTTTAGGGGTTTATCTTGTCATGATTTGGTTAATTTTTACCCTTTTTGGGGATTTTTTTTTATTTAATATACTTTTTAGATGCATTTTAGCAACTCTACACGGCTTTTATCAATTTTTCAACTCCAAAGTCAACATTTATTGAAGTTTTTTTCTTTAAGTGATTTTTGTACATTTTTCAAGGGTCATACAGGGTTGATTTTTATTTTTTTTAAATTTTCGTCAGTCTGATTCTGTTTCGTTCACTTTTTGGAGGCAACTTTTTTAGGGGTTTATCTTGTCATGATTTGGTTAATTTTTACCCTTTTTGGGGATTTTTTTTTATTTAATTTACTTTTTAGATGCATTTTAGCAACTCTACACGGCTTTTATCAATTTTTCAACTCCAAAGTCAACATTTATTGAAGTTTTTTTCTTTAAGTGATTTTTGTACATTTTTCAAGGGTCATACAGGGTTGATTTTTATTTTTTCAAAATTTTCGTCAGTCGAATTCTTTTTCGTTCACTTTTTGGAGGCAACTTTTTTAGGGGTTTATCTTGTCATGATTTGGTTAATTTTTACCCTTTTTGGGGATTTTTTTTTATTTAATATACTTTTTAGATGCATTTTAGCAACTCTACACGGCTTTTATCAATTTTTCAACTCCAAAGTCAACATTTATTGAAGTTTTTTTCTTTAAGTGATTTTTGTACATTTTTCAAGGGTCATACAGGGTTGATTTTTATTTTTTTTAAATTTTCGTCAGTCTGATTCTGTTTCGTTCACTTTTTGGAGGCAACTTTTTTAGGGGTTTATCTTGTCATGATTTGGTTAATTTTTACCCTTTTTGGGGATTTTTTTTTATTTAATTTACTTTTTAGATGCATTTTAGCAACTCTACACGGCTTTTATCAATTTTTCAACTCCAAAGTCAACATTTATTGAAGTTTTTTTCTTTAAGTGATTTTTGTACATTTTTCAAGGGTCATACAGGGTTGATTTTTATTTTTTTTAAATTTTCGTCAGTCTGATTCTGTTTCGTTCACTTTTTGGAGGCAACTTTTTTAGGGGTTTATCTTGTCATGATTTGGTTAATTTTTACCCTTTTTGGGGATTTTTTTTTATTTAATTTACTTTTTAGATGCATTTAAGCAACTCTACACGGCGTTTTATCGATTTTTCAACTCCAAAGTCAACATTTATTGAAGTTTTTTTTTTAAGTGATTTTGTTCACCACTTTTCTGAAAATGTTTTCAATTTAATTGTCTTCCGTTCAATAGTATTAGTGGTATTTAAAGACCTTTCTAAGGGATTTTTGTTGATTTTTTAACTCAACAATAATATTTGCGTGGTCTTTCTATCAAGACGTTACGGATGACTTTTCAAGTGATTTTTTACATTTTTAAGGGTCAACAAGGGTACTTGCCTGAATAAGGTTTATTTTTCACTTTTTTTAATTTTTTTTTAGTCTAGTCATTGTCTTTCGTTCACATTTTAAAGGCATTTTGGACAATTTTCATTAATTATTTCAACTTTGGAGGCAAAAATTGGAGAAGACTTTTTAGTGATTTTTGTGAATTTTGTAAGGGTTTAGCTTACATTGATTTTGTTCATTTTTAACCTTTTTAGGATTTTTTTTTATTCCAACTACCTTTAATTTACTTTTTAGATGCATTTTTGACAATTTATGAGCGGTTTTTGATTGATTTTCCAAATTTAATAGTAAAAATTATCGTGGTATGTCTATTAAGAAGAAGCGGGATTTTTTAATGATTTTTGTACATTTTTTTGGGGTTTATTTTGCTCTGATTCAATTGATTTTAACTCTTTTTAGAAATTTTTGTCACCCTAACTGTGTTTCGTTTATATTTCAGAGGCATTTTTAACAATTTTTACGCGTTTTTTTTTTGATTATTTGATTTTAAAGACAACTTTTATTATAGTTTTTCATTTAGTGATTTTTGTACACCACTTTTTTGAAAATTTTGTCAGTTTAATTGTCTTCATTCACTTATTAATGTTATTTAATACATTTTAAACGGATTTTTGTTGATTTCTTTACTCTGAAAGCAACAACGATAATTATTTTCGTAGTCTTTTTATCAAGAAGTTTCTAAAGACTAATTTTTAACATTTTTCAAGGCTATAACTCAAATTGTTGTTCACTTTTTTAAGCTTTTTCTCGCCCTAATTGACTTTCTAAAAGCATTTTGAACATTTTTTAAGAGTTCATGATTTTTTTCAACTTTTTATCAGGAAGTTGTGGAAAACTTTTTAGTGTTTTTGTAAATATTTTAGGGGTTCATTTTGCTAAAATTTGGTTGATTATTACTCTTCTCATGTTCAAATATTGTTTTTCGTTCAAAAAACCTTATCTTCCTTGTCTTTCGCGATATCAGCTTCAAATTTGGTCACGAGCTGCCTTAATGTACAGTCTTCTGATTTATGAGCTACTCAATTTCAGAAGATCACTCACTTCAAATATACACAGTGATTTGAAAATGATTGACAATTTTTGTAAGGCAAATAAAAAAAAATCATATCTCCTTTGTGTTCTGTAATATCATCTTCAAATTTGGTGACTAGTTACCTCAATGTACAGTCTCCAGATCAATCAATCCCAGAAGATTGTCCATTCCAGATATACAGGGTGATTTGAAAATTATTGACAAGGAAATTTAAAGAAATCAAATGTCCCTTGACTTTTGTGATATAATCTTCAAATTTGGTGACTTTTTTCTTCAGTGTACAGTCTTCAGATCTGTGACCTGCTAAATTTCGGAATATAATAAGTGTTTTACAAATTATTAACAATTTTTTTGAAGCAAATTGAAAAAAATATATATCTCCTTTGTCTTTTGTGATATCATCTTCAAATTTCTTGAGTAGCTACCTTTATTAACTATTCTCAGATTCATCAATTGTTCAAATCGAAGAAATGGGAAATATTTCAGATTTACAGGGTAATAAAAAAAATCATTGACTCGGCAAATTTGAAAAAATCATATCTCCCTTGTCTTTCGCGATATCAGCTTCAAATTTGGTCACGAGTTGCCTTAATGTATAGTCTTCAAATTCAGGAGATCTCTTATTGCAAATATACAGAGTGATTTAAAAACTATTGACAATTTTTGTGGGACAAATTAAAAGATCATCATAATATCTCCTTTGTCTTTTGTGATATCATCTTCAAATTTGGTGAATAGTTACATGCATCTTGAACACTTTTCTAGAGAATTTCTAACTCCATCAAAAAAACGCGGAAGACTTTTTGGTAATTTATCTTAATTTTTTCAACACTTTTTTTTAAATCCTACTTTGAGTGACATTTTAAAGTTTTTTTAATAATAATAATATTCGTTTATTTAGCATCAGCTACAATAGAACAGTTACAGAAAAAGGAGTATAAAATTTAAATATAAAAAAAATATGGTTAATCACAGGTTATCACAATATGTTGTCTTAACATTTTTTTAAAAAGGATCATATTATCACAGCTCTTAATATTTGTTGGTAACAGATTAAATTCATGCAAGCCTTTATACATAATAGATTTGTACATAGAGTTAGATCTACATTTATCCACAAGAATAAAGTCATCACAATTTCTAGTTTTATAATTATGTACATCTCTAAACACAGTCACTTTATCACAGATATATGGGGGCAATATTTTTTGTTTGATTTTAAAAATATACAATAAAACATTATACTTAATTTTTTGACTTACTGACAAAACATCTAACATATCAAGCATTAATTTAATTGGTGTATATTTATTACATTTTAAAACTACTCTTAAAGCTCTATTTTGAATTTTTTGAATCTCATTGATTTTGTAATTTGGCAGGCTGTACAAAATGGTTGAACAGAATTGAAGGTGGGGAGATGCAATAGCATTGTAAATCATCAATTTTGCATAAGCAGAGAGTTGTTGACAAGCTCGTGAAATAAAACCGACTTTTTTCGAAAATTTGCGCATCATAAAATTGGCGTGATCGTGAAAATTTAAAGTTGGATCCAATGTTATCCCAAGGTACTTAACTCTCTCCTCATACACAATTTTTTCGTCGTTGATGACAATATTTATATTATCCTTATCAACATTAGCCAACCTAGTCCTATTACCATATACACAAAATTTGGATTTACTCGTATTGATACATAATTTGTTATTACATAGCCACATAAAAATGCTGTTTAATTCGGAGTTTAAGGTGTTCTGCATTTCATTGAGATCATTTCCAACAACATACAACATAGTATCGTCAGCAAACAATACGACTTCACACTTACTAACCATTTTAACAATATCATTGATGTATATAATAAACAGTAATGGACCCAGTACTGTACCTTGGGGTACTCCATAATTAACAATAAGAGAATCGGACACAGTATTCTTGAATTTTACTCTTTGACTACGGTTATACAAATAATCTTCAAACCACTTTAAAACAGTACCCTCAACACCAATTGACGTTAATTTACATAACAAAAGTGACCTATCAACAGTTTCAAACGCACGCTTAAGATCTAAAAACACAGCCAAAACAATATTGCCCTTATCCATAGCTTTTCTAAACTCATAACAAATATTCACAATGACTGACTCACATGAGTGTTTTTCCCTGAAGCCGGACTGATTAGGAACTAATATATTATTTTTAACGCAGTGAAGCAGTAATTGTTCCTTTACCTCAATTTCTAGCAATTTTTCATAACAAGGAACTGTGTTGATAGGCCTGAACTCCTGATGATTTTTAGTATTGTGAACTTTGGGAACAGGGATCACTGTTGACATTTTCCAGGTTTCCGGGAATGTTCCAGTTGATAAGGACAGATTTATGACGTCGAGTAGTCGGTTTCCAATTACAGAACAAGCATCACTCAGAATCTTCTTCGATATTCCATTTTCACCGCCCCCAACATTTTTCATTTTTTTCAGTGTTTCTTTCATTTTATTTAGTGTGATATTTTCAAATTTGCGAAAAACAATAAGAGGATTAGTTGATGTCAAAGTATAACTTATAATAGGGTCCGGAATGTTACTAATTATACGTTCAATGCTCTGAATAAAATACTCATTGAATCCATTGGCTATGCACTGTTCATCAGCAAATGTTTTCTTCTCAAAAATAATTTCGTCTGGCAGATTGTGGTTTTTACTAGGCAAAAGTGTTTTAAGGTTCCTCCAGAGTTCTTGAGGATTATGCTTGTTCTCATCGATGGTTCCAATAAAATATTTCTCCTTTTCTGTCCTTATTTTGTTAACTATCAAGTTTCTCATGAGTTTGTATTCATTCCAACAATCGTTATTATTCGTCAGTACCGCTCTTTTATAAAGATGATCTCTGTCCCTCATCATCTCTCTAATCTCTTCATTCACCCATTTTTTATCCAGGTATTTTTGTTTTAAATTTATTTTGGTTTTAGGGCACATTTCGTCGAGGACATTTATTATATTTTGAACAAAAAGATCGGCGAGCAGATTAACATTCGAAAGAGAACTATTCCATGGAGCATCAATGAGAAAATCTTGGATTGTATCAACATTATAATTTTTCATTGATCTTCGGTAAGTTATCAGGTCTTTTGCAATATGAGGGTTATTATTATTTAATGTTACAGTTAGAATCGAATGATCACTTATCTTCGGAGTATGATGAACTTTGTGGACAGTATGTTTATGATTCGTTATGATGTAGTCAATTAGTGTCTGACTTCTTTGTACAATTCTAGTGGGAGTGTTTACAATTTGGTGGAATCCATTGGAGTATATGATATTACGAATCTTGGTGCCATAAAAACCATCCTTCAACAAGTCAAAATTAAAGTCCCCCATAACATAGCTGATGCCATCAAATTCAGCCAACCGGTCCATATAATCCGAAAAAAAATCAATAAATTTGGAGTTTTCGTTCTGCGGTGGATGATATAATACACCAAATAAGTACCTCGTGCCAGCATAAGATAATTCCAATGATACTATCCAAACATAGTTATCAATACATTGAATATTATTAATTTTATATCGTAAATCTGATCTTATCAGAGCCATTACTCCCCCCGTTCTTTTGTTATTAGTCACACTTTGTTCCAATCTGTATCCATCTATTAGAAGTTCAACCGAATCAACGTCTTCTGAAACATGAGTTTCAGAGAGTAAAACCAACAGAGGTCTCCAGTTATTAATTAAAATGACAATACTGTCCTTGTTGTTAAGAAAGCCCTGACAGTTAAAATAAACAACACCCGAGCTCAGGCCAATCTCACAGTCTAATTGCTATTTTATGACCTTATTTCTTTGAACCTGCTCAATTCTTTTATAAGTTTCACAATTATTGACATCCCATACGACATGATCCACATTTAAAGTTAACTTATACTTATCATTGGCTAAAATACAGTTAGAACATTTACTCACATTATTGGTACACACAGTAACATCATGTTCACCACTACACTTAGCACAGGCCTTCTTATCCTTGCAATCCTTCATTACGTGGCCGTAACGACAGCACTTGAAACAACGGACAATTCCATAATCCGAGTAGACTGGACACCGATTCCATCCAATGTTGAGTTTCTGCTTTTCCATAATCATACTGTAGTTGGTGGCATCAACTTCCAAGACAACATTGAAACGATGGTTATTAACCTTGGTTCTGCGTAATAACAGCATTTTTGAGTTGGTGTTGATGATCAAGTTGTTTTGTTTAGTCAGCTTTGTCAGGATATCATCATCAGAAGTTTGAAATTCACCATCATCGATTCCCACAACCTTGACGCGATGATTCAGCTGCTTCGGTGTTGACACAGTATAATTGTCTCCCAACTTACTCTGGATATGCGATTGAATGTTTGACAACTCCTTCTCATCCCCACAGTTCAAAATTAGGCCTCCATTTTTAGTTTGACGTCCCATCGCTAAACCTGCTCCAATATCCATTGGATTCACATTTTTTCTCAAGTGCTCTTTTACTTGCTGAATATTTTGTTGAGTATCCTTAGGTTTCACCACTAATACTTTATTGTTTTTGGCGACCGCTGCATAACTTGCATTATTTGACGTTTGGGATAAAGAGACTGCCACAGATGAGTTTGCGGTTTTCAAACTTTTAACTTCAGCGTTGAGGTTGTGGTTATCTTCCAATAACACATCCACTTTTCCATTCAACAGATCCACTTTTCCTGTCAACTCCTTGATTTTCTCAACTAAAAACTGTATAGCTGAATACATTTCCTCAGTTGTTTTGGGTTGATCTCCAAAATCTTCCGTACGGCTCCTTTTTCTCTGTTTGTTTACAGAGTCACATGACTTGCATTTCCATGCTGATTTTTTCATGTGAAACCCTCTAGTCTCCACATTTCCACATTTTGCATGAAAGGAATATTTACATGCCGTGCAAATAAGAATTGATTTTTGGTCATCTACAATTTTGCAGATTATGCAAATTCCATCGCCTTTTAAATTCTCGTTGACTTCGTTGCCTTCCATCACATCAGCAATCGGTGGCCCGGTGAGTTTTTGTTGAAATTGCTTATCTCGGCTATTAAGATAAGGCAAGGAATTTCACTATTTCCGCAATGATTCCTTCACTTTTCGCACAATACTATCTCACAATCAATAGTATATTGATTGCTCTTACAACTGTATAAAATCCAAACTTTAACGTTACTTTTTACAATTTATCGACGATTAAAAACGAGAGCTCAAAAACACGTCCGTACCGCATGGCAGGCATTGCTGCTCTCTATTCACACATCCAAATTCCGAAGTCTGGAAGTTGTTAATACGTTTCTCACTGTCTTGTTGATCTTTTCTATCTGGATCAACCACATTATAGCGTCATATTGCATCCAATATTTTCGTTTCTAGACAAACTTTTCTAATTGTTTTCCCATTCTGGTGACACGCTTGTTAACGCCCGCCCGACAAAGTTTCAATGGAACTTCGGACGAAACTAAGTTGAAAAGTCGTGTTTTCATTTATCACTGGAAGTTTCCATCTGGAAATAGCATTTTTAGACACTGACTGTCCAGAGTTGACTTGGAGGATATTAAGCCAAGATAAATATGACCCTTTTGAATTATGTTGTTCAGATGAAGTTATTAAAACTGTTTCTTTTAAGGAAACTGTCGACGTATTTTTGTTACAAATCAGATGAGATAAAACACCGAAAAAAACACAAGGCACGTCGCGTGAACACTACCTAATCAATCCAATTATCTCAATCTCCCGATCACTTTGTCTAAATACCCCTGAAAACCCATCGGCACACATGCACGTTCCATTCCCCCTGGACCTTCTTCTTTTCCAGACTCGATTTTCGTGATCCTGTTTTCCGGTTGTCTGTTTCGTTCCTATTCCTGGACTCGACACAACTTTTCCGGCAAAGTAATGGATGATTTTGTCAAAGACAGGTGGCGCAGTCGGTTGGATTACTCACGACTGAGTTGTGATCGGATTAGATAAAGCTTCTTTTTAATTTGAGTGCTATTGTTGCTTCTTTGCTACTCTCTCAAGTCAGTTGCACGTATTTGATAATGAAGTTTCACCCAACCCTCAAGACCTCAATATTTTCACGGACTCTTGCTTTGAATTTTGTTGAAGGAATATAAGCATCAACAACCAGTCACCTCACTTCAAATGCCATAACTCTCAAACGCCTTCATGGATTTTGGTGAAAATTTCACACAATATTCATCACATAATACCTCAATAATGATGTTCTACTCAACCCTCTAAACCTCCCTGTTTTTCAGAAATCTTGCTTTGAATTTTTTTGAAGAAATATAAGCACCAACAACCAGTCACCTAACTTCAAATGCCATAACTCTCAAACCCTCCATGGATTTTGAGGAAAATTTCACACAATATTCATCACATAATACCTCAATAATGATGTTCTAATCAACCTTCTAAACCTCACTGTTTTTGAGAAATCTTGCTTTGAATTTTTTTGAAGGAATATAAGCACCAACAACCAGCTACCTCACTAAAAATGCCATAACTCCCAAACGCCTCAATAGATTTTGGTGAAATTTCCACACAATATTCATCACATGATACCTCAATAATGATGTTCTACCCAACCCTCAAAACCTTACTGTTTTTGAGAAATCTCGCTTTGAATTTTGTTGAAGGAATATGAGCACCAACAACCAGCCACCTAACTAAAAATGTCATTACTCCCAAACGCCTTGATGAATTTTGGTGAAAATTTCACACAATATTCATCACATAATACCTCAATTATGATGTTCTACCTAACCCTCAAAACCTTACTGTTTTTGAAAAATCTCGCTTTGAATTTTGTTGAAGGAATATGAGCACTAACAACCAGCCACGTCACTAAAAATGTCATTACTCCCAAACGCCTTGATGAATTTTGGTGAAATTTTCACACAATATTCATCACATGATACCTTAATAATGATGTTCTACCCAACTCTCGAAACCTCACTGTTTTTGAGAAATCTAGCTTTGAATTTTGTTGAAGGAATATAAGCACCAACAACTAGTCACCTCAATAAAAATGCCATAACTCCCAAACGCCTCAATGGATTTTGGTGAAATTTCCACACAATATTCATCACATGATACCTCAATAATGATGTTCTACTAAACCCTCTAAACCTCACTGTTTTTCAGAAATCTTGCTTTGAATTTTGTTGAAGGAATATAAGCACCAACAACCAGTCACCTCACTAAAAATGACATAACTCCCAAACGCCTCAATAGATTTTGGTGAAATTTACACACAATATTAATCACATGATACCTCAATAATGATGTTCTACTCAACCCTCTAAACCTCACTGTTTTTCAGAAATCTTGCTTTGAATTTTGTTGAAGGAATATAAGCACCAACAACCAGTCACCTCACTAAAAATGACATAACTCCCAAACGCCTCAATGGATTTTGGTGAAATTTCCACACAATATGATACCTCAATAATGATGTTCTACTCAACCCTCTAAACCTCATTGTTCTTCAGAAATCTTACTTTGAATTTTGTTGAAGGAATATGAGAACCAACAACCAGCCACCTCACTAAACATGCCATAACTCCCAAATGCCTTGATGGATTTTGGTGAAATTTCCACATAATATTCATCACATGATACCTCAATAATGATGTTCTACTCAACCCTCTAAACCTCACTGTTTTTCAGAAATCTTGCTTTGAATTTTGTTGAAGGAATATGAGAACCAACAACCAGCCACCTCACTAAACATGCCATAACTCCCAAACGCCTCAATGGATTTTGGTGAAATTTCCACACAATATTCATTACATGATACCTCAATAATGATGTTCTACTCAACCCTCTGAACCTCACTGTTTTTCAGAAATCTTGCTTTGAATTTTGTTGAAGGAATATGAGAATCAACAACCAGCCACCTCACTAAACATGCCATAACTCCCAAATGCCTTGATGGATTTTAGTGAAATTTCCACACAATATTCATCACATGATACCTCAATAATGATGTTCTACTCAACCCTCTAAACCTCACTGTTTTTCAGAAATCTTGCTTTGAATTTTGTTGAAGGAATATGAGAACCAACAACCAGCCACCTCACTAAACATGCCATAACTCCCAAACGCCTCAATGGATTTTGGTGAAATTTCCACACAATATTCATTACATGATACCTCAATAATGATGTTCTACTCAACCCTCTAAACCTCACTGTTTTTCAGAAATCTTTCTTTGAATTTTGTTGAAGAAATATAAGCACCAACAACCAGCTACCTCACTAAAAATGCCATAACTCCCAAACTACTCAATGGATTTTGATGAAATCTTCACACAATATTCATCACATGATTCCTCAATGATGATGTTCTACTCAACCCTCTAAACCTCACTGTTTTTGAGAAATCTTGCTTTTAATTTTGTTGAAGGAATATAAGCACCAACAACCAGCTACCTCACTAAAAATGCCATAACTACCAAACGCCTCAATAGATTTTGGTGAAATTTCCACACAATATTTATTACATGATACCTCAATAATGATGTTCTAGCCAACCCTCTAAACCTCACTGTTTTTCAGAAATCTTTCTTTGAATTTTGTTGAAGGAATATAAGCACCAACAACCAGCCAGCTCACTTCAAATGCCATAACTCGCAAACGCCTCGATAATTTTGGTGAAATTTCCACACAATGTTCATCACATAATACCTCAATGATGATGTTCTAGCCAACCCTCTTAACCTCATTGTTTTTGAGAAATCTTGCTTTGAATTTTGTTGAAGGATTATAACACCAACAACCAGCCACCTCACTAAAAATGCCATAACCACCAAACGCCTTGATGGATTTTGGTGAAAATTTCACACAATATTCATCACATAATACCTCAATGATGATGTTCTAGCCAACCCTCTTAACCTCACTGTTTTTGCGAAATCTTGCTTTGAATTTTGTTGAAGGAATATAAGCACCAACAACCAGCCACCTCACTTCAAATGCCATAACTCCCAAGCGCCTTGATGGATTTTGGTGAAATTTTCACTCTCTATTTCAGTTTCACAGCATACACAGTAAAAAATATCCCCACTCTAACCTGATTCGTCAACTTTGCGCATACTGACTAAGAAGCCCAGCCTCCCATGCAGTGGGAAGTCTCCGCCTACTTCTGTGATCCTGATACTTGGTCGTGAAGACAAATTTTCCCATTAATGACGGGTCAGTTGACATTGAATGTCAATTGATGTGTTATTTACCCTGTTTAAGGATTGTTGAGGCTAGTATTATTAACCAGAATTTCACCAGCAACATTCACTCAATTCAATCTAAACATCCCGCTATCTCTAACCTATTTCCAGCAGCAAAAACGCAGCAAAATCAAGAATTAAATCATTCGTAAACCGTGGTACACAACATAAATATGCATGATGATTGTGACAACGTCAATAACGCGCGTTGATTGAGCCGAGGCCTAGTCTAGTTGGTCGGGCAGATCGCTTTTATTTTATGAGAATAAAATGGATTTATATTGCTATGGTGATTGTCAGGCATCAAATAATTGATGGGGTTCTGTTTCATACAACCAAGTTCGGTAAATGACATATTAAATCATCAGAACCCATAAGATTGGATAAATAATTTTCAATAACTGTGAATGTTGTGGCATGGTGTAGCTGGCGCCATCTCATGGTAAATCCACATATATCACAAAGTCAGTTTCTTGATATCAACTTCAAGGCACACTCAATATTTTCTCAAGAACCGCGCTCAATTCGAAGTTTTCTAATTGTTTTTTGTTGTGGTGACACGACCGTTAACGGTCTGTGGAGTTTCAATGAAACTTTGGTCGAAACTAACTTGGAAAGTCATGCTTTCATTTATCATGGAAACTTTTCATCGTTGCACCGAGTAATGGTATTTTTACGATTCGAAAGGGAGTTTCGAGGGAATAATGTAGGCGAGCAACAGAACTCCCGGAAGACGGAGAAATATTATAATTTACTACTGACTAATGACTAGTCGCTTTTTGCTTGGTTTTAATTTAGCTGTGGCGGAATTTACGAGCCGAGCTACTGCGATGCAATTAACAACTTTCAATTATAGCTGTATCGACTGTTACAGACCAAAATGTTTTTTTTTATTAAGAAAAATGTGTTGATCTTCGTCTATTCCACATAGCGGTCACGATTCCACGTTGGATGGACAAATTCGGGTCTGAGGCGATATGTCTTGTTCATTGTTTGTTTTGACTGTCTTGAATATGTCATTCACATTGCTCTCTCCTTAGAGCATTTCGTCCCAAAATGTCTTCATATCGATATCGGCAACTATCCTAGAATCTGCAATGCTATTTTCCGAAGAGATAGTCTCATCTTCTTTTTTCTAGGACTTGGAAGGCTTCCGAGTGTTTTTTCTCTATGACCTTCACCTCATACTTGCTCTTTTCTACCTTCTTATCGCTCAGCTGCATCAACTCCTGGATACTTGCTTTGGACTCAGGAATAATATTCGTTATCTCACCAAATTCCCTATACGTGCCTACACATTTATTTGAAGGACATTTGGGGAATTTGAAAAGATCATTTTCATCTTTGGGGTGCTATTAAAAATAAACTAGAAAAGCTGGAAGGTTCAAATATTGAGAAGGTACGCATGAAACCTTCTTTAATTGTGTATTGTTATGGATAATCAATTTTACTTTTGGATCTTTATTTTTTTGAAGGGAATTTGGGGAATTCAAAAAAATCGTCTTCAACTTTGCAGGACTATAAAAAATAAACTAGAAAAGCTAAAGGGTTTAAATTTTGAGAAGGTACTTTTGAAACCTTTTAAAAAAATTCACTATATTTGCATTGTATTCTCATTTTTACTTTTGGATCTTTATTTTTTTTAAGGGAATTTGGGGAATTCAAAAAAATCGTCTTCAACTTTGCAGGACTATAAAAAATTAACCAGAAGAGTTGAAGGGTTGAAATTTTGAGAAGGTACTTTTGAAACCTTTTTAAAAAATTCACTATATTTGCATTGTATTCTCATTTTTACTTTTGGATCTTTATTTTTTTTTAAAGGACATTTGAGGAATTTTGAAAAATCATCTTCAACTTTGAAGTGCCATTTAAAATAAACTAGAGAAGCTGGAAGGTTCAAATATTGAGAAGGTACGCATGAAACCTTCTCTGATTCTGTATTGATATGGATAATCAATTTTACTTTTGGATCTTTATTTTTTTTAAGGGAATTTGGGGAATTCAAAAAAATCGTCTTTAACTTTGCAGGACTATAAAAAATAAACTAGAACAGCTAAAAGGTTGAGATTTTAAAAAGGTACTTTTAAAACCTTTTTTAATAATTCACTTTATTTGCATTGTATTCTCATTTTTACTTTTGGATCTTAATTTTTTTTTTAAAGGACATTTGAGGAATTTTGAAAAATCATCTTCAACTTTGAAGTGCTATTTAAAATAAACTAGAGAAGCTGGAAGGTTCAAATATTGAGAAGGTACGCATGAAACCTTCTCTAATTCTGTATTGTTATGGATAATCAATTTTACTTTTGGATCTTTATTTTTTTTAAGGGAATTTGGGGAATTCAAAAAAATCGTCTTTAACTTTGCAGGACTATAAAAAATAAACTAGAACAGCTAAAGGGTTGAGATTTTAAGAAGGTACTTTTGAAACCTTTTTTAATAATTCACTTTATTTGCATTGTATTCTCATTTTTACTTTTGGATCTTAATTTTTTTTTTAAAGGACATTTGAGGAATTTTGAAAAATCATCTTTAACTTTGAAGTGCTATTTAAAATAAACTAGAGAAGCTGGAAGGTTCAAATATTGAGAAGGTACGCATGAAACCTTCTCTAATTCTGTATTGTTATGGATAATCAATTTTACTTTTGGATCTTTATTTTTTTTAAGGGAATTTGGGGAATTCAAAAAAATCGTCTTTAACTTTGCAGGACTATAAAAAATAAACTAGAACAGCTAAAGGGTTGAGATTTTAAGAAGGTACTTTTGAAACCTTTTTTAATAATTCACTTTATTTGCATTGTATTCTCATTTTTACTTTTGGATCTTAATTTTTTTTTTAAAGGACATTTGAGGAATTTTGAAAAATCATCTTCAACTTTGAAGTGCTATTTAAAATAAACTAGAGAAGCTGGAAGGTTCAAATATTGAGAAGGTACGCATGAAACCTTCTCTAATTCTGTATTGTTATGGATAATCAATTTTACTTTTGGATCTTTATTTTTTTTAAGGGAATTTGGGGAATTCAAAAAAATCGTCTTTAACTT
This sequence comes from Orchestes rusci, assembly GCA_958502075.1. Classification (NCBI taxonomy): domain Eukaryota; kingdom Metazoa; phylum Arthropoda; class Insecta; order Coleoptera; family Curculionidae; genus Orchestes; species Orchestes rusci. Next base: position 36,871,227 of record OY293307.1, read on the forward strand.
TGCAGGACTATAAAAAATAAACTAGAACAGCTAAAGGGTTGAGATTTTAAGAAGGTACTTTTGAAACCTTTTTTAATAATTCACTTTATTTGCATTGTATTCTCATTTTTACTTTTGGATCTTAATTTTTTTTTTAAAGGACATTTGAGGAATTTTGAAAAATCATCTTCAACTTTGAAGTGCTATTTAAAATAAACTAGAGAAGCTGGAAGGTTCAAATATTGAGAAGGTACGCATGAAACCTTCTCTAATTCTGTATTGTTATGGATAATCAATTTTACTTTTGGATCTTTATTTTTTTCAAGGGAATTTGGGGAATTCAAAAAAATCGTCTTTAACTTTGCAGGACTATAAAAAATTAACTAGAAGAGCTAAAGGGTTAAAATTTTGAGGAGGTACTTTTGAAACCTTTTTTAATAATTCACTTTATTTGCATTGTATTCTCATTTTTACTTTTGGATCTTTATTTTTTTTTTAAAGGACATTTGAGGAATTTTGAAAAATCATCTTCAACTTTGAAGTGCTATTTAAAATAAACTAGAGAAGCTGGAAGGTTCAAATATTGAGAAGGTACGCATGAAACCTTCTCTAATTCTGTATTGTTATGGATAATTAATTTTACTTTTGGATCTTTATTTTTTTTAAGGGAATTTGGGGAATTCAAAAAAATCGTCTTTAACTTTGCAGGACTATAAAAAATAAACTAGAAAAGCTAAAGGGTTAAAATTTTGAGGAGGTACTTTTGAAACCTTTTTCAAAAATTCACTATATTTGCATTGTTTTATCATTTTTACTTTTGGATCTTTATTTTTTTTTTAAAAGGACATTTGAGGAATTTGGAAAAATCATCTTCAACTTTGAAGTACTATTAAAAATAAACTAGAAAGCCTGGAAGGTTCAAATATTGAGAAGGTACGCATGAAACCTTCTTTAATTGAGTATTGTTATGGATAATCAATTTTACTTTTAGATCTTTATTTTTTTTAAGGGAATTTGGGGAATTCAAAAAAATCGTCTTCAACTTTGCAGGACTATAAAAAATAAACTAGAAAAGCTAAAGGGTTAAAATTTTGAGGAGGTACTTTTGAACCCTTTTTCAAAAATCCACTATATTTGCATTGTATTCTCATTTTTACTTTTGGATCTTTATTTTTTTTTAAAAAGGACATTTGAGGAATTTGGAAAAATCATCTTCAACTTTGAAGTGCTATTAAAAATAAACTAGAAAGCCTGGAAGGTTCAAATATTGAGAAGGTACGCATGAAACCTTCTTTAATTGTGTATTGTTATGGATATTCAATTTTACTTTTGGATCTTTATTTTTTTTAAGGGAATTTGGAGAATTCAAAAAAATCGTCTTCAACTTTGCAGGACTATAAAAAATAAACCAGAAAAGCTAAAGGGTTAAAATTTTGAGGAGGTACTTTTGAAACCTTTTGAAAAAATCCACTATATTTGCATTGTATTCTCATTTTTACTTTTGGATCTTTATTTTTTTTAAGGGAATTTGGGGAATTCAAAAAAATCGTCTTCAACTTTGAAGTGATATTTAAAATAAACTAGAAAAGCTGGGAGGTTCAAATATTGAGAAGGTACGCATGAAACCTTCTCTAATTGTGTATTGTTATGGATAATCAATTTTACTTTTGGATCTTTATTTTTTTTAAGGGAATTTGGGGAATTCAAAAAAATCGTCTTCAACTTTGCAGGACTATATAAAATAAACTAGAAGAGCTAAAGGTTTAAAATTTTGGGAAGGTACTTTTGAAACCTTTTTCAAAAATTCACTATATTTGCATTGTATTCTCATTTTCACTTTTGGATCTTTATTTTTTTTAAGGGAATTTGGGGAATTCAAAAAAATCGTCTTCAACTTTGCAGGACTATGAAAAATAAACTAGTAGAGCTAAGGGGTTAAAATTTTGAAAAAGGTTTCAAAAGGACGAAACCTTTTTTAAAAATTTACTATATTTGCATTGTATTCTCATTTTCACTTTTGGATCTTTATTTTTTTTTAAAAGGACATTTGAGGAATTTGGAAAAGTCATCTTCAACTTTGAAGTGCTATTTAAAATAAACTAGAAAAGCTGGAAGGTTCAAATATTGAGAAGGTACGCATGAAACCTTCTCTAATTGTGTATTGTTATGGATAATCAATTTTACTTTTGGATCTTTATTTTTTTTAAGGGAATTTAGGGAATTCAAAAAAATCGTCTTTAACTTTGCAGGACTATAAAAAATAAACTAGAAGAGCTAAAGGGTTCAAATTTTGTAGAGGTACTTTTGTAACCTTTTTCAAAAATTTACTGTATTTGCATTGTATTATCATTTTCACTTTTGGATCTTAATTTTTTTTTTAAAGGACATTTGAGGAATTTTGAAAAATCATCTTCAACTTTGAAGTGCTATTTAAAATAAACTAGAGAAGCTGGAAGGTTCAAATATTGAGAAGGTACGCATGAAACCTTCTTTAATTGTGTATTGTTATGGATAATCATTTTTACTTTTAGATCTTTATTTTTTTTAAGGGAATTTGGGGAATTCAAAAAAATCGTCTTCAACTTTGCAGGACCATAAAAAATAAACTAGAAGAGCTAAAGGGTTTAAATTTTGAGAAGGTACTTTTGAAATCTTTTTAAAAAATTCACTATATTTGCATTGTATTCTCATTTTTACTTTTGGATCTTTATTTTTTTTTTTAATGGACATTTGAGGAATTTGGAAAAATCATCTTCAACTTTGAAGTGCTATTAAAAATAAACTAGAAAGCCTGGAAGGTTCAAATATTGAGAAGGTACGCATAAAACCTTCATTAATTGAGTATTGTTATGGATAATCAATTTTACTTTTGGATCTTTATTTTTTTTAAGGGAATTTGGGGAATTCAAAAAAATCGTCTTCAACTTTGCAGGACTATAAAAAATAAACTAGAAGAGCTAAAGGGTTTAAATTTTGAGAAGGTACTTTTGAAACCTTTTTAAAAAATTCACTATATTTGCATTGTATTCTCATTTTTACTTTTGGATCTTTATTTTTTTTTAAAAGGACATTTGAGGAATTTGGAAAAATCATCTTCAACTTTGAAGTGCTATTAAAAATAAACTAGAAAGCCTGGAAGGTTCAAATATTGAGAAGGCACGCATGAAACCTTCTCTAATTGTGTATTGTTATGGATAATCAATTTTACTTTTGGATCTTTATTTTTTTTAAGGGAATTTAGGGAATTCAAAAAAATCGTCTTCAACTTTGAAGTGCTATTTAAAATAAACTAGAAAAGCTGGAAGGTTCAAATATTGAGAAGGCACGCATGAAACCTTCTCTAATTGTGTATTGTTATGGATAATCAATTTTACTTTTGGATCTTCATTTTTTTTAAGGGAATTTAGGGAATTCAAAAAAATCGTCTTCAACTTTGAAGTGCTGTTTAAAATAAACTAGAAAAGCTGGAAGGTTCAAATATTGAGAAGGCACGCATGAAACCTTCTCTAATTGTGTATTGTTATGGATAATCAATTTTACTTTTGGATCTTTATTTTTTTTAAGGGAATTTAGGGAATTCAAAAAAATCGTCTTCAACTTTGAAGTGCTATTTAAAATAAACTAGAAAAGCTGGAAGGTTCAAATATTGAGAAGGCACGCATGAAACCTTCTCTAATTGTGTATTGTTATGGATAATCAATTTTACTTTTGGATCTTTATTTTTTTTAAGGGAATTTAGGGAATTCAAAAAAATCGTCTTCAACTTTGAAGTGCTATTTAAAATAAACTAGAAAAGCTGGAAGGTTCAAATATTGAGAAGGCACGCATGGAACCTTCTCTAATTGTGTATTGTTATGGATAATCAATTTCACTTTTGGATCTTTATTTTTTTTAAGGGAATTTAGGGAATTCAAAAAAATCGTCTTCAACTTTGAAGTGCTATTTAAAATAAACTAGAAAAGCTGGAAGGTTCAAATATTGAGAAGGCACGCATGGAACCTTCTCTAATTGTGTATTGTTATGGATAATCAATTTTACTTTTGGATCTTCATTTTTTTTAAGGGAATTTAGGGAATTCAAAAAAATCGTCTTCAACTTTGAAGTGCTGTTTAAAATAAACTAGAAAAGCTGGAAGGTTCAAATATTGAGAAGGCACGCATGAAACCTTCTCTAATTGTGTATTGTTATGGATAATCAATTTTACTTTTGGATCTTTATTTTTTTTAAGGGAATTTAGGGAATTCAAAAAAATCGTCTTCAACTTTGGAGTGCTATTTAAAATAAACTAGAAAAGCTGGAAGGTTCAAATATTGAGAAGGCACGCATGAAACCTTCTCTAATTGTGTATTGTTATGGATAATCAATTTTACTTTTGGATCTTTATTTTTTTTAAGGGAATTTAGGGAATTCAAAAAAATCGTCTTCAACTTTGAAGTGCTATTTAAAATAAACTAGAAAAGCTGGAAGGTTCAAATATTGAGAAGGCACGCATGGAACCTTCTCTAATTGTGTATTGTTATGGATAATCAATTTTACTTTTGGATCTTTATTTTTTTTAAGGGAATTTAGGGAATTCAAAAAAATCGTCTTCAACTTTGAAGTGCTATTTAAAATAAACTAGAAAAGCTGGAAGGTTCAAATATTGAGAAGGCACGCATGAAACCTTCTCTAATTGTGTATTGTTATGGATAATCAATTTTACTTTTGGATCTTTATTTTTTTTAAGGGAATTTAGGGAATTCAAAAAAATTGTCTTCAACTTTGAAGTGCTATTTAAAATAAACTAGAAAAGCTGGAAGGTTCAAATATTGAGAAGGCACGCATGAAACCTTCTCTAATTGTGTATTGTTATGGATAATCAATTTTACTTTTGGATCTTTATTTTTTTTAAGGGAATTTAGGGAATTCAAAAAAATCGTCTTCAACTTTGAAGTGCTATTTAAAATAAACTAGAAAAGCTGGAAGGTTCAAATATTGAGAAGGCACGCATGAAACCTTCTCTAATTGTGTATTGTTATGGATAATCAATTTTACTTTTGGATCTTTATTTTTTTTAAGGGAATTTAGGGAATTCAAAAAAATCGTCTTCAACTTTGGAGTGCTATTTAAAATAAACTAGAAAAGCTGGAAGGTTCAAATATTGAGAAGGCACGCATGAAACCTTCTCTAATTGTGTATTGTTATGGATAATCAATTTTACTTTTGGATCTTTATTTTTTTTAAAGGAATTTAGGGAATTTAAAAAAATCGTCTTCAACTTTGAAGTGCTATTTAAAATAAACTAGAAAAGCTGGAAGGTTCAAATATTGAGAAGGCACGCATGAAACCTTCTCTAATTGTGTATTGTTATGGATAATCAATTTTACTTTTGGATCTTTATTTTTTTTAAGGGAATTTAGGGAATTCAAAAAATTCGTCTTCAACTTTGAAGTGCTATTTAAAATAAACTAGAAAAGCTGGAAGGTTCAAATATTGAGAAGGCACGCATGAAACCTTCTCTAATTGTGTATTGTTATGGATAATCAATTTTACTTTTGGATCTTTATTTTTTTTAAGGGAATTTAGGGAATTCAAAAAAATCGTCTTCAACTTTGAAGTGCTATTTAAAATAAACTAGAAAAGCTGGAAGGTTCAAATATTGAGAAGGCACGCATGAAACCTTCTCTAATTGTGTATTGTTATGGATAATCAATTTTACTTTTGGATCTTTATTTTTTTTAAGGGAATTTAGGGAATTCAAAAAAATCGTCTTCAACTTTGAAGTGCTATTTAAAATAAACTAGAAAAGCTGGAAGGTTCAAATATTGAGAAGGCACGCATGAAACCTTCTCTAATTGTGTATTGTTATGGATAATCAATTTTACTTTTGGATCTTTATTTTTTTTAAGGGAATTTAGGGAATTCAAAAAAATCGTCTTCAACTTTGAAGTGCTATTTAAAATAAACTAGAAAAGCTGGAAGGTTCAAATATTGAGAAGGCACGCATGAAACCTTCTCTAATTGTGTATTGTTATGGATAATCAATTTTACTTTTGGATCTTTATTTTTTTTAAGGGAATTTAGGGAATTCAAAAAAATCGTCTTCAACTTTGGAGTGCTATTTAAAATAAACTAGAAAAGCTGGAAGGTTCAAATATTGAGAAGGCACGCATGAAACCTTCTCTAATTGTGTATTGTCATGGATAATCAATTTTACTTTTGGATCTTTATTTTTTTTAAGGGAATTTAGGGAATTCAAAAAAATCGTCTTCAACTTTGGAGTGCTATTTAAAATAAACTAGAAAAGCTGGAAGGTTCAAATATTGAGAAGGCACGCATGAAACCTTCTCTAATTGTGTATTGTTATGGATAATCAATTTTACTTTTGGATCTTTATTTTTTTTAAAGGAATTTAGGGAATTTAAAAAAATCGTCTTCAACTTTGAAGTGCTATTTAAAATAAACTAGAAAAGCTGGAAGGTTCAAATATTGAGAAGGCACGCATGAAACCTTCTCTAATTGTGTATTGTTATGGATAATCAATTTTACTTTTGGATCTTTATTTTTTTTAAGGGAATTTAGGGAATTCAAAAAAATCGTCTTCAACTTTGGAGTGCTATTTAAAATAAACTAGAAAAGCTGGAAGGTTCAAATATTGAGAAGGCACGCATGAAACCTTCTCTAATTGTGTATTGTCATGGATAATCAATTTTACTTTTGGATCTTTATTTTTTTTAAGGGAATTTAGGGAATTCAAAAAAATCGTCTTCAACTTTGGAGTGCTATTTAAAATAAACTAGAAAAGCTGGAAGGTTCAAATATTGAGAAGGCACGCATGAAACCTTCTCTAATTGTGTATTGTTATGGATAATCAATTTTACTTTTGGATCTTTATTTTTTTTAAAGGAATTTAGGGAATTTAAAAAAATCGTCTTCAACTTTGAAGTGCTATTTAAAATAAACTAGAAAAGCTGGAAGGTTCAAATATTGAGAAGGCACGCATGAAACCTTCTCTAATTGTGTATCGTTATGGATAATCAATTTTACTTTTGGATCTTTATTTTTTTTAAGGGAATTTAGGGAATTCAAAAAATTCGTCTTCAACTTTGAAGTGCTATTTAAAATAAACTAGAAAAGCTGGAAGGTTCAAATATTGAGAAGGCACGCATGAAACCTTCTCTTATTGTGTATTGTTATGGATAATCAATTTTACTTTTGGATCTTTATTTTTTTTAAGGGAATTTAGGGAATTCAAAAAAATCGTCTTCAACTTTGAAGTGCTATTTAAAATAAACTAGAAAAGCTGGAAGGTTCAAATATTGAGAAGGCACGCATGAAACCTTCTCTAATTGTGTATCGTTATGGATAATCAATTTTACTTTTGGATCTTTATTTTTTTTAAAGGAATTTAGGGAATTTAAAAAAATCGTCTTCAACTTTGAAGTGCTATTTAAAATAAACTAGAAAAGCTGGAAGGTTCAAATATTGAGAAGGCACGCATGAAACCTTCTCTAATTGTGTATTGTTATGGATAATCAATTTTACTTTTGGATCTTTATTTTTTTTAAGGGAATTTAGGGAATTCAAAAAAATCGTCTTCAACTTTGAAGTGCTATTTAAAATAAACTAGAAAAGCTGGAAGGTTCAAATATTGAGAAGGCACGCATGAAACCTTCTCTAATTGTGTATTGTTATGGATAATCAATTTTACTTTTGGATCTTTATTTTTTTTAAGGGAATTTAGGGAATTCAAAAAAATCGTCTTCAACTTTGAAGTGCTATTTAAAATAAACTAGAAAAGCTGGAAGGTTCAAATATTGAGAAGGCACGCATGAAACCTTCTCTAATTGTGTATTGTTATGGATAATCAATTTTACTTTTGGATCTTTATTTTTTTTAAGGGAATTTAGGGAATTCAAAAAAATCGTCTTCAACTTTGGAGTGCTATTTAAAATAAACTAGAAAAGCTGGAAGGTTCAAATATTGAGAAGGCACGCATGAAACCTTCTCTAATTGTGTATTGTTATGGATAATCAATTTTACTTTTGGATCTTTATTTTTTTTAAGGGAATTTAGGGAATTCAAAAAAATCGTCTTCAACTTTGAAGTGCTATTTAAAATAAACTAGAAAAGCTGGAAGGTTCAAATATTGAGAAGGCACGCATGAAACCTTCTCTAATTGTGTATTGTTATGGATAATCAATTTTACTTTTGGATCTTTATTTTTTTTAAGGGAATTTAGGGAATTCAAAAAAATCGTCTTCAACTTTGAAGTGCTATTTAAAATAAACTAGAAAAGCTGGAAGGTTCAAATATTGAGAAGGCACGCATGAAACCTTCTCTAATTGTGTATTGTTATGGATAATCAATTTTACTTTTGGATCTTTATTTTTTTTAAGGGAATTTAGGGAATTCAAAAAAATCGTCTTCAACTTTGGAGTGCTATTTAAAATAAACTAGAAAAGCTGGAAGGTTCAAATATTGAGAAGGCACGCATGAAACCTTCTCTAATTGTGTATTGTTATGGATAATCAATTTTACTTTTGGATCTTTATTTTTTTTAAGGGAATTTAGGGAATTCAAAAAAATCGTCTTCAACTTTGAAGTGCTATTTAAAATAAACTAGAAAAGCTGGAAGGTTCAAATATTGAGAAGGCACGCATGAAACCTTCTCTAATTGTGTATTGTTATGGATAATCAATTTTACTTTTGGATCTTTATTTTTTTTAAGGGAATTTAGGGAATTCAAAAAAATCGTCTTCAACTTTGGAGTGCTATTTAAAATAAACTAGAAAAGCTGGAAGGTTCAAATATTGAGAAGGCACGCATGAAACCTTCTCTAATTGTGTATTGTTATGGATAATCAATTTTACTTTTGGATCTTTATTTTTTTTATAGGAATTTAGGGAATTTAAAAAAATCGTCTTCAACTTTGAAGTGCTATTTAAAATAAACTAGAAAAGCTGGAAGGTTCAAATATTGAGAAGGCACGCATGAAACCTTCTCTAATTGTGTATTGTTATGGATAATCAATTTTACTTTTGGATCTTTATTTTTTTTAAGGGAATTTAGGGAATTCAAAAAAATCGTCTTCAACTTTGGAGTGCTATTTAAAATAAACTAGAAAAGCTGGAAGGTTCAAATATTGAGAAGGCACGCATGAAACCTTCTCTAATTGTGTATTGTTATGGATAATCAATTTTACTTTTGGATCTTTATTTTTTTTAAGGGAATTTAGGGAATTCAAAAAAATCGTCTTCAACTTTGAAGTGCTATTTAAAATAAACTAGAAAAGCTGGAAGGTTCAAATATTGAGAAGGCACGCATGAAACCTTCTCTAATTGTGTATTGTTATGGATAATCAATTTTACTTTTGGATCTTTATTTTTTTTAAGGGAATTTAGGGAATTCAAAAAAATCGTCTTCAACTTTGAAGTGCTATTTAAAATAAACTAGAAAAGCTGGAAGGTTCAAATATTGAGAAGGCACGCATGAAACCTTCTCTAATTGTGTATTGTTATGGATAATCAATTTTACTTTTGGATCTTTATTTTTTTTAAGGGAATTTAGGGAATTCAAAAAATTCGTCTTCAACTTTGAAGTGCTATTTAAAATAAACTAGAAAAGCTGGAAGGTTCAAATATTGAGAAGGCACGCATGAAACCTTCTCTAATTGTGTATTGTTATGGATAATCAATTTTACTTTTGGATCTTTATTTTTTTTAAGGGAATTTAGGGAATTCAAAAAAATCGTCTTCAACTTTGGAGTGCTATTTAAAATAAACTAGAAAAGCTGGAAGGTTCAAATATTGAGAAGGCACGCATGAAACCTTCTCTAATTGTGTATTGTTATGGATAATCAATTTTACTTTTGGATCTTTATTTTTTTTAAGGGAATTTAGGAAATTCAAAAAAATCGTCTTCAACTTTGAAGTGCTATTTAAAATAAACTAGAAAAGCTGGAAGGTTCAAATATTGAGAAGGCACGCATGAAACCTTCTCTAATTGTGTATTGTTATGGATAATCAATTTTACTTTTGGATCTTTATTTTTTTTAAAGGAATTTAGGGAATTTAAAAAAATCGTCTTCAACTTTGAAGTGCTATTTAAAATAAACTAGAAAAGCTGGAAGGTTCAAATATTGAGAAGGCACGCATGAAACCTTCTCTAATTGTGTATTGTTATGGATAATCAATTTTACTTTTGGATCTTAATTTTTTTTAAGGGAATTTAGGGAATTCAAAAAAATCGTCTTCAACTTTGAAGTGCTATTTAAAATAAACTAGAAAAGCTGGAAGGTTCAAATATTGAGAAGGCACGCATGAAACCTTCTCTAATTGTGTATTGTTATGGATAATCAATTTTACTTTTGGATCTTTATTTTTTTTAAGGGAATTTAGGGAATTCAAAAAAATCGTCTTCAACTTTGAAGTGCTATTTAAAATAAACTAGAAAAGCTGGAAGGTTCAAATATTGAGAAGGCACGCATGAAACCTTCTCTAATTGTGTATTGTTATGGATAATCAATTTTACTTTTGGATCTTTATTTTTTTTAAGGGAATTTAGGGAATTCAAAAAAATCGTCTTCAACTTTGAAGTGCTATTTAAAATAAACTAGAAAAGCTGGAAGGTTCAAATATTGAGAAGGCACGCATGAAACCTTCTCTAATTGTGTATTGTTATGGATAATCAATTTTACTTTTGGATCTTTATTTTTTTTAAGGGAATTTAGGGAATTCAAAAAAATCGTCTTCAACTTTGAAGTGCTATTTAAAATAAACTAGAAAAGCTGGAAGGTTCAAATATTGAGAAGGCACGCATGAAACCTTCTCTAATTGTGTATTGTTATGGATAATCAATTTTACTTTTGGATCTTTATTTTTTTTAAGGGAATTTAGGGAATTCAAAAAAATCGTCTTCAACTTTGAAGTGCTATTTAAAATAAACTAGAAAAGCTGGAAGGTTCAAATATTGAGAAGGCACGCATGAAACCTTCTCTAATTGTGTATTGTTATGGATAATCAATTTTACTTTTGGATCTTTATTTTTTTTAAGGGAATTTAGGGAATTCAAAAAAATCGTCTTCAACTTTGAAGTGCTATTTAAAATAAACTAGAAAAGCTGGAAGGTTCAAATATTGAGAAGGCACGCATGAAACCTTCTCTAATTGTGTATTGTTATGGATAATCAATTTTACTTTTGGATCTTTATTTTTTTTTAAGGGAATTTGGGGAATTCAAAAAAATCGTCTTTAACTTTGCAGGACTATAAAAAATTAACTAGAAGAGCTGAAGGGTTCAAATTTTGTAGAGGTACTTTTGTAACCTTTTTCAAAAATTTACTGTATTTGCATTGTATTATCATTTTCACTCATGGATCTTTATTTTTTTTTTAAAGGACATTTGAGGAATTTTGAAAAATCATCTTCAACTTTGAAGTGCTATTAAAAATAAACTAGAAAGCCTGGAAGGTTCAAATATTGAGAAGGTACGCATGAAACCTTCTTTAATTGTGTATTGTTATGGATAATCATTTTTACTTTTGGATCTTTATTTTTTTTAAGGGAATTTGGGGAATTCAAAAAAAATCGTCTTCGACTTTGCAGGACTATAAAAAATAAACTAGAAAAGCTAAAGGGTTTAAATTTTGAGAAGGTACTTTTGAAACCTTTTTAAAAAATTCACTATATTTGCATTGTATTCTCATTTTTACTTTTGGATCTTTATTTTTTTTTAAAAAGGACATTTGAGGAATTTGGAAAAATCATCTTCAACTTTGAAGTGCTATTTAAAATAAACTAGAAAAGCTGGAAGGTTCAAATATTGAGAAGGCACGCATGAAACCTTCTCTAATTGTGTATTGTTATGGATAATCAATTTTACTTTTGGATCTTTATTTTTTTTAAGGGAATTTAGGGAATTCAAAAAAATCGTCTTCAACTTTGAAGTGCTATTTAAAATAAACTAGAAAAGCTGGAAGGTTCAAATATTGAGAAGGCACGCATGAAACCTTCTCTAATTGTGTATTGTTATGGATAATCAATTTTACTTTTGGATCTTTATTTTTTTTAAGGGAATTTAGGGAATTCAAAAAAATCGTCTTCAACTTTGAAGTGCTATTTAAAATAAACTAGAAAAGCTGGAAGGTTCAAATATTGAGAAGGCACGCATGAAACCTTCTCTAATTGTGTATTGTTATGGATAATCAATTTTACTTCTGGATCTTTATTTTTTTTAAGGGAATTTAGGGAATTCAAAAAAATCGTCTTCAACTTTGAAGTGCTATTTAAAATAAACTAGAAAAGCTGGAAGGTTCAAATATTGAGAAGGCACGCATGAAACCTTCTCTAATTGTGTATTGTTATGGATAATCAATTTTACTTTTGGATCTTTATTTTTTTTAAGGGAATTTAGGGAATTCAAAAAAATCGTCTTCAACTTTGAAGTGCTATTTAAAATAAACTAGAAAAGCTGGAAGGTTCAAATATTGAGAAGGCACGCATGAAACCTTCTCTAATTGTGTATTGTTATGGATAATCAATTTTACTTTTGGATCTTTATTTTTTTTAAGGGAATTTAGGGAATTCAAAAAAATCGTCTTCAACTTTGAAGTGCTATTTAAAATAAACTAGAAAAGCTGGAAGGTTCAAATATTGAGAAGGCACGCATGAAACCTTCTCTAATTGTGTATTGTTATGGATAATCAATTTTACTTTTGGATCTTTATTTTTTTTAAGGGAATTTAGGGAATTCAAAAAAATCGTCTTCAACTTTGAAGTGCTATTTAAAATAAACTAGAAAAGCTGGAAGGTTCAAATATTGAGAAGGCACGCATGAAACCTTCTCTAATTGTGTATTGTTATGGATAATCAATTTTACTTTTGGATCTTTATTTTTTTTTAAGGGAATTTGGGGAATTCAAAAAAATCGTCTTTAACTTTGCAGGACTATAAAAAATTAACTAGAAGAGCTGAAGGGTTCAAATTTTGTAGAGGTACTTTTGTAACCTTTTTCAAAAATTTACTGTATTTGCATTGTATTATCATTTTCACTCATGGATCTTTATTTTTTTTTTAAAGGACATTTGAGGAATTTTGAAAAATCATCTTCAACTTTGAAGTGCTATTAAAAATAAACTAGAAAGCCTGGAAGGTTCAAATATTGAGAAGGTACGCATGAAACCTTCTTTAATTGTGTATTGTTATGGATAATCATTTTTACTTTTGGATCTTTATTTTTTTTAAGGGAATTTGGGGAATTCAAAAAAAATCGTCTTCGACTTTGCAGGACTATAAAAAATAAACTAGAAAAGCTAAAGGGTTTAAATTTTGAGAAGGTACTTTTGAAACCTTTTTAAAAAATTCACTATATTTGCATTGTATTCTCATTTTTACTTTTGGATCTTTATTTTTTTTTAAAAAGGACATTTGAGGAATTTGGAAAAATCATCTTCAACTTTGAAGTGCTATTTAAAATAAACTAGAAAAGCTGGAAGGTTCAAATATTGAGAAGGCACGCATGAAACCTTCTCTAATTGTGTATTGTTATGGATAATCAATTTTACTTTTGGATCTTTATTTTTTTTAAGGGAATTTAGGGAATTCAAAAAAATCGTCTTCAACTTTGAAGTGCTATTTAAAATAAACTAGAAAAGCTGGAAGGTTCAAATATTGAGAAGGCACGCATGAAACCTTCTCTAATTGTGTATTGTTATGGATAATCAATTTTACTTTTGGATCTTTATTTTTTTTAAGGGAATTTAGGGAATTCAAAAAAATCGTCTTCAACTTTGAAGTGCTATTTAAAATAAACTAGAAAAGCTGGAAGGTTCAAATATTGAGAAGGCACGCATGAAACCTTCTCTAATTGTGTATTGTTATGGATAATCAATTTTACTTCTGGATCTTTATTTTTTTTAAGGGAATTTAGGGAATTCAAAAAAATCGTCTTCAACTTTGAAGTGCTATTTAAAATAAACTAGAAAAGCTGGAAGGTTCAAATATTGAGAAGGCACGCATGAAACCTTCTCTAATTGTGTATTGTTATGGATAATCAATTTTACTTTTGGATCTTTATTTTTTTTAAGGGAATTTAGGGAATTCAAAAAAATCGTCTTCATCTTTGAAGTGCTATTTAAAATAAACTAGAAAAGCTGGAAGGTTCAAATATTGAGAAGGCACGCATGAAACCTTCTCTAATTGTGTATTGTTATGGATAATCAATTTTACTTTTGGATCTTTATTTTTTTTTAAGGGAATTTGGGGAATTCAAAAAAATCGTCTTTAACTTTGCAGGACTATAAAAAATTAACTAGAAGAGCTGAAGGGTTCAAATTTTGTAGAGGTACTTTTGTAACCTTTTTCAAAAATTTACTGTATTTGCATTGTATTATCATTTTCACTCATGGATCTTTATTTTTTTTTTAAAGGACATTTGAGGAATTTTGAAAAATCATCTTCAACTTTGAAGTGCTATTAAAAATAAACTAGAAAGCCTGGAAGGTTCAAATATTGAGAAGGTACGCATGAAACCTTCTTTAATTGTGTATTGTTATGGATAATCATTTTTACTTTTGGATCTTTATTTTTTTTAAGGGAATTTAGGGAATTCAAAAAAATCGTCTTCAACTTTGAAGTGCTATTTAAAATAAACTAGAAAAGCTGGAAGGTTCAAATATTGAGAAGGCACGCATGAAACCTTCTCTAATTGTGTATTGTTATGGATAATCAATTTTACTTTTGGATCTTTATTTTTTTTAAGGGAATTTAGGGAATTCAAAAAAATCGTCTTCAACTTTGAAGTGCTATTTAAAATAAACTAGAAAAGCTGGAAGGTTCAAATATTGAGAAGGCACGCATGAAACCTTCTCTAATTGTGTATTGTTATGGATAATCAATTTTACTTCTGGATCTTTATTTTTTTTAAGGGAATTTAGGGAATTCAAAAAAATCGTCTTCAACTTTGAAGTGCTATTTAAAATAAACTAGAAAAGCTGGAAGGTTCAAATATTGAGAAGGCACGCATGAAACCTTCTCTAATTGTGTATTGTTATGGATAATCAATTTTACTTTTGGATCTTTATTTTTTTTAAGGGAATTTAGGGAATTCAAAAAAATCGTCTTCATCTTTGAAGTGCTATTTAAAATAAACTAGAAAAGCTGGAAGGTTCAAATATTGAGAAGGCACGCATGAAACCTTCTCTAATTGTGTATTGTTATGGATAATCAATTTTACTTTTGGATCTTTATTTTTTTTTAAGGGAATTTGGGGAATTCAAAAAAATCGTCTTTAACTTTGCAGGACTATAAAAAATTAACTAGAAGAGCTGAAGGGTTCAAATTTTGTAGAGGTACTTTTGTAACCTTTTTCAAAAATTTACTGTATTTGCATTGTATTATCATTTTCACTCATGGATCTTTATTTTTTTTTTAAAGGACATTTGAGGAATTTTGAAAAATCATCTTCAACTTTGAAGTGCTATTAAAAATAAACTAGAAAGCCTGGAAGGTTCAAATATTGAGAAGGTACGCATGAAACCTTCTTTAATTGTGTATTGTTATGGATAATCATTTTTACTTTTGGATCTTTATTTTTTTTAAGGGAATTTAGGGAATTCAAAAAAATCGTCTTCAACTTTGAAGTGCTATTAAAAATAAACTAGAAAGCCTGGAAGGTTCAAATATTGAGAAGGTACGCATGAAACCTTCTTTAATTGTGTATTGTTATGGATAATCATTTTTACTTTTGGATCTTTATTTTTTTTAAGGGAATTTGGGGAATTCAAAAAAAATCGTCTTCGACTTTGCAGGACTATAAAAAATAAACTAGAAAAGCTAAAGGGTTTAAATTTTGAGAAGGTACTTTTGAAACCTTTTTAAAAAATTCACTATATTTGCATTGTATTCTCATTTTTACTTTTGGATCTTTATTTTTTTTTAAAAAGGACATTTGAGGAATTTGGAAAAATCATCTTCAACTTTGAAGTGCTATTTAAAATAAACTAGAAAAGCTGGAAGGTTCAAATATTGAGAAGGCACGCATGAAACCTTCTCTAATTGTGTATTGTTATGGATAATCAATTTTACTTTTGGATCTTTATTTTTTTTAAGGGAATTTAGGGAATTCAAAAAAATCGTCTTCAACTTTGAAGTGCTATTTAAAATAAACTAGAAAAGCTGGAAGGTTCAAATATTGAGAAGGCACGCATGAAACCTTCTCTAATTGTGTATTGTTATGGATAATCAATTTTACTTTTGGATCTTTATTTTTTTTAAGGGAATTTAGGGAATTCAAAAAAATCGTCTTCAACTTTGAAGTGCTATTTAAAATAAACTAGAAAAGCTGGAAGGTTCAAATATTGAGAAGGCACGCATGAAACCTTCTCTAATTGTGTATTGTTATGGATAATCAATTTTACTTCTGGATCTTTATTTTTTTTAAGGGAATTTAGGGAATTCAAAAAAATCGTCTTCAACTTTGAAGTGCTATTTAAAATAAACTAGAAAAGCTGGAAGGTTCAAATATTGAGAAGGCACGCATGAAACCTTCTCTAATTGTGTATTGTTATGGATAATCAATTTTACTTTTGGATCTTTATTTTTTTTAAGGGAATTTAGGGAATTCAAAAAAATCGTCTTCAACTTTGAAGTGCTATTTAAAATAAACTAGAAAAGCTGGAAGGTTCAAATATTGAGAAGGCACGCATGAAACCTTCTCTAATTGTGTATTGTTATGGATAATCAATTTTACTTTTGGATCTTTATTTTTTTTAAGGGAATTTAGGGAATTCAAAAAAATCGTCTTCATCTTTGAAGTGCTATTTAAAATAAACTAGAAAAGCTGGAAGGTTCAAATATTGAGAAGGCACGCATGAAACCATCTCTAATTGTGTATTGTTATGGATAATCAATTTTACTTTTGGATCTTTATTTTTTTTTAAGGGAATTTGGGGAATTCAAAAAAATCGTCTTTAACTTTGCAGGACTATAAAAAATTAACTAGAAGAGCTGAAGGGTTCAAATTTTGTAGAGGTACTTTTGTAACCTTTTTCAAAAATTTACTGTATTTGCATTGTATTATCATTTTCACTCATGGATCTTTATTTTTTTTTTAAAGGACATTTGAGGAATTTTGAAAAATCATCTTCAACTCTGAAGTGCTATTAAAAATAAACTAGAAAGCCTGGAAGGTTCAAATATTGAGAAGGTACGCATGAAACCTTCTTTAATTGTGTATTGTTATGGATAATCATTTTTACTTTTGGATCTTTATTTTTTTTAAGGGAATTTGGGGAATTCAAAAAAAATCGTCTTCAACTTTGCAGGACTATAAAAAATAAACTAGAAAAGCTAAAGGGTTTAAATTTTGAGAAGGTACTTTTGAAACCTTTTTAAAAAATTCACTATATTTGCATTGTATTCTCATTTTTACTTTTGGATCTTTATTTTTTTTTAAAAAGGACATTTGAGGAATTTGGAAAAATCATCTTCAACTTTGAAGTGCTATTAAAAATAAACTAGAAAGCCTGGAAGGTTCAAATATTGAGAAGGTACGCATGAAACCTTCTTTAATTGAGTATTGTTATGGATAATCAATTTTACTTTTGGATCTTTATTTTTTTTAAGGGAATTTGGGGAAATCAAAAAAATCGTCTTCAACTTTGCAGGACTATAAAAAATAAACTAGAAAAGCTAAAGGGTTAAAATTTTGAGGAGGTACTTTTGAAACCTTTTTCAAAAATTCACTATATTTGCATTGTGTTATCATTTTTACTTTTGGATTTTTACTTTTTTTTTAAAGGAATTTTGAGGACTTTGGAAAAATCATCTTCAACTTTGGAGTGCTATCAAAAATAAACTAGAAAAGCTGAAAGGTTCAAATATTGAGAAGGTACGCATGAAACCTTTTTTAATTGTGTATTGAAATGTAGAATTATTTTTACTTTTGGATCTTTATTTTTTTTAGGGAATTTGGGGAATTTGAAAAAATCGTACTCAACTTTGCAGGACTATATGTTTAGAGGAGCTGGAAAATCCAAATCAACCAGGAAAACTTTTGGAATCTTTTTGTCGCATTTCAAAAAATATAAAAAAATTAAAATATATAGCATTACCTCTATTACTTTGTCTTGTCAAAGAAAACCTGGAAGTAAAGTGACTAGCGACAAAGCAAATCTAGTCCAATTATATAGTTGATTTTATTACATCTCAAGACAAGTAACAAGTAATTTTTTTCACTCTCTGTTTCACAAACCACATTTCTACAACTTCAATCTGGACATTTAAAGCAAATTCTCCCATTCTCGAACCAATTCTAGACCATTAACTCCAATAATTGTCACTTGGACTGAACTGCAGCTCATTTTCCAACTCATTGAATGAAAAAATAAACCCTATCTCGTCCACGCCATTTTGTATCGGACATCGCCGTGTCCCAACTTGAGGTACAATAATTGGATTATTTTTCATCGGGATAAATTGCGTTTCGACGTGTAGAATAAACTCGATTTGCTAGACGTCCAGACTAGAAAATGGATTTCTTCGTTTTAATAGTGTGAGTTTGTATTCGGATATAAAATGGATTTTGATTACAATCCGGCAACGCTGGAGCGTTGACAGATGACAGCTGTTTTTTCTAGTTGATAATTTTATTTGTTGGTGAGCACATCTGTTATAGTTTCTTACTTAACTCAATAAGGAGAAAACATTGTTTCCTGAAGGAAACTAATCAGATTATAAAGAGCTCGAAATGTCGCAGAAGGCTTTATTTAGCCACCTGTCAACGCTAACAAAACGATGGGTCTGCAAACATCACTTTGCCATTAGGAAAACTCCAGGGATTTTCTGGATATAATTTAATTTCCCCAAAGAATATCTTTTTGTAGTCATATAGGTTGATGAAAGTTTATCTTCTATTGTTTCAATAAGTAATTTATTGAGGTGTCTAAGTAATAAAATCTTCTTACTTTTTTGTATACAGCATAATCTGCCGAAAAATAAGTCACTCTTGACACTAGGTCTATGGAAGATATTAAAGCTGAAAGCTGAAATCAATTGACAGTTCACGTACCGATAGTTTGTAGGATTTCTTCGTAGACGACGTTGTCAATTCTATGTTCAATTTCATTCTTTTTCCAACATAATTTCATACATTCATTGTACCAAAGTGGTTGTTGAAGCTTTTTGTTATTGTGGGTTAGATTGAGTTGGTTTTGGATAGGCTTTTTCAAGCAAAAATAAAAAATAAATAAAATATCGCGACATTTTTTTTTTGTCAAAAAATACTATCAATCAATATTTGTTGGTGTTGATCGAACAACAATCAACTTAATAACTCAATGTACGACTCTAGAACAATGTCCGATAGAAGTAGATTACATCATTATATTTCCACCATTCTCTTCATCTTCAACTTTACTCCATTTTGTCAGGGAACAGTAACAATATTACTATTGTACATTTAGCGAATATCTGACATTTCCTCAGACGCTTCTTGGCGTCTTTTGTCAAAGAGAATTATAGCTTAGTTCTTACACCAGTCAATTTTCGCGAGAAGTTTCTTGTATGACATGCTCGTCATATATTCCAACTAAAGGATACGGTCTTTTGAAGTTGCTAACTTTCTCTTGTCAGTCGGTTTTCATTATGGCCAATCTAATTAGATGCTTTTGCAAGAACATAGCAACGATGGATTGTGTTGTTAGCTTTGACATCGTTAGAATTAAATACAATCAATCAAAGGCAGTAGGATCCAGCCCTTTGGCTAACCAGGCACACAGACCACTCCAGGTCACACAGACCTATCAACTATCGCCCCACGTGGGCCCCTCTCAATCACACAAAATTAATCATTATTTTGAGATTCATAAACCACGTTCGATATCGCACTTGATAAATCAAGATAACTACATTTTCCTGTCATGTAGTTTTTGAGGTGTTTTAATAGAACAGCAGCACTGGGTGATTTGGTCGTCATATAACCAGCGGCAAATTAAAAATAACGACAGGTCACGCTCACCCTCTTATGCATGCATACTCCTATAAAATCTGAATAAATGAATATAAATACTCATATAGCAAAAGCCTGGAATGAGTTCTCTACACTAAAATGGAACTCTCCGTCCACGAGATTTATAGCCGCTCTGGATATTTTTGGAAAATCATGTTTTAGATGAAATCTTGTACGATCATGATGTTATCGAGTTTATGGACAGAGGCGGAGGTTGATGTTTTATTGCTGGGTTCATCTCTTGTATCAACCAAGACTCCTCATTTCATCACTGCAATGATTAATAATCCAACCGATCATTATGAAACAGCTGATTTTGTCAAGACCCAACCTCACTTTGTCCATCAACTGTCAAAATGGACAATCTTGGAGTTTTTAATTGAAAAATAATCAAATAAATGATGTATTTTACACTAAATAGTATAAAAATTGAATCTAATGAATTACTTAATAATTGAGTTCAAATTAACGACTTAAGAGTGGATAAATTCCGGCCTGTGTCAGCATAGTTGGTACTACGACCTGACACAATGCACTGTCTTATGGAATAAATGGGACTACTATAGCTAGGTTCGGCCGGACTGCTGATTTTTTGATTGTCAATATTGGATAATGACTCTTTAGGTTTCCGTTGTCTGATTTCTGACAAAGAGAGTGTTTTGTTTTTGATTCTTTGGGGCGTGACTAAATCGCCGAAACCCCGGCTGTACATCAAAAATGAGAAACCAGTTTGACCAGCTATAATTTATAGACTCTTTTTGAATTGAAGATTTTGAATTGAAATTCTGGTCATTTGAAGCTTGGAGATTACTCTATTGAAAAAAATTAATCCCCAATCCACGATTTAATTTTTGAAATTTTGACGAATTTTTGACAACTTTCCGAAAAGAAAAAATATATCACTTTGAGAGGCTCTAATTTATAAACCGTTCGAGATTTTGAATTGAAATTCTAGTCATTTAAAGCTAAAAGATTATTCTATTGGAGAAAATCAATGCCCAGTTCACAACTTCATTTTTGAAATTTTGACGAATTTTTGAGAACTCTCCAAAAAGAAAAAATATACAACTGTGAGAAGCTCTGATTCACAAACTCTTTTAACTTTTGGTTTGAAATTTTATTCACAAGAAGCTTGGAGTTTTTTCTATTAAAAAATGTGAACTTCAAATCAACATGTTCGTTTTCAAATTTTTAACGAATTTTTAAAATGTCTCCTACAAGAAATAGTCAAAATTTGAACATGCCACTTTGACCAGCTATAATTTATAAACCGTTCGAGATTTTGAATTAAGATTTTAGTCATTCAAAGCTAAAAGATTCTTTTATTGAAGAAAATTGATCCCAAGATCACAACTTCATTTTTGAAATTTTGACGAATTTTTGACAATTCTCCAAAAAGAAAAAAATATACCAATTCAAGAAGCTCTGATTTTCAAACTGTTTAAACTTTTGGCTTGAAATTTCATTCATGAGAAGCTTGAAGGTTTCTCTATTGAAAAATATGAATTTCAAATCGACATGTTCATTTCCAAAATTTAAACGAATTTTAAAAAAATTTCCTACAAGAAATAGTCAAAATTTGAACATGCCACTTTGACCAGCTATAATTTATAAACCGTTCGAGATTTTGAATTGAGATTTTAGTCATTCAAAGCTAAAAGATTCTTTTATTAAAGAAAATTGATCCCAAGTTCACAACTTCATTTTTGAAATTTTGACGAATTTTTGACAACTCTCCAAAAAGAAAAAAATATACCACTTTAAAAAGCTCTAATTTTCAAACTGTTTAAACTTTTGGCTTGAAATTTCATTCATGAGGAGCTTGAAGGTTTCTCTATTGAAAAATGTGAACTTTAAATCGACATGTTCATTTCCGAAATTTAAACGAATTTTAAAAAAATTTCCTACAAGAAATAGTCAAAATTTGAACATGCCACTTTGACCAGCTATAATTTATAAACCGTTCGAGATTTTGAATTGAGATTTTAGTCATTCAAAGCTAAAAGATTCTTTTATTGAAGAAAATTGATCCCAAGTTCACAACTTCATTTTTGAAATTTTGACGAATTTTTGACAACTCTCCAAAAAGAAAAAAATATACCTATTTAAGAAGCTCTGATTTTCAAACTGTTTAAACTTTTGGCTTGAAATTTCATTCATAAGAAGCTTGAAGGTTTCTCTATTGAAAAATATGAATTTCAAATCGACATGTTCATTTTCAAAATTTAAACAAATTTTAATAACATTTCCTACAAGAAATAGTCAAAATTTGAACATGCCACTTTGACCAGCTATAATTTATAAACCGTTCGAGATTTTGAATTGAGATTTCAGTCATTCAAAGCTAAAAGATTCTTTTATTGAAAAAAATTGATCATAAGTTCACAACTTCATTTTTGAAATTTTGACGAATTTTTGACAACTCTCCAAAAAGAAAAAAATATACCACTTTAAGAAGCTCTGATTTTTAAACTGTTTAAACTTTTGACTTGAAATTTCATTCATAAGAAGCTTGAAGGTTTCTCTATTGAAAAATGTGAACTTTGAATCGACATGTTCATTCCCAAAATTTAAACGAATTTTTAAAAATTTTCCTACAAGAAATAGTCAAAATTTGAACATACCACTTTGACCAGCTATAATTTATAAACCGTTCGAGATTTTGAATTAAGATTTTAGTCATTCAAAGCTAAAAGATTCTTTTATTGAAGAAAATTGATCCCAAGTTCACAACTTCATTTTTGAAATTTTGAAGAATTTTTGACAACTCTCCAAAAAGAAAAAAATATACCACTTTAAAAAGCTCTAATTTTCAAACTGTTTAAACTTTTGGCTTGAAATTTCATTCATGAGAAGCTTAAAGGTTTCTCTATTGAAAAATATGAATTTCAAATCGACATGTTCATTTCCAAAATTTAAACGAATTTTAAAAAAATTTCCTACAAGAAATAGTCAAAATTTGAACATGCCACTTTGACCGGATATAATTTATAAACAGTTTGAGATTTTGAATTGAAACTCTAGTCATTTGAACCTCAGAGATTCCCCTATTGAAAAAAATTAATTCCACATCCACAATTTTGACAAATTTTTGACAACTCTCCAAAAAGAAAAAATATACCACTTTGAGGAGCTCTAATTTTCAAAGTATTCATACTTTTGGCTCTATTCATAAGAAGCTTGAGGGTTTTTGTGCTATAATTTTTGAAACGTTTGTGATTTTGGCCAGCTTCAGCTTCTTCCAGACATTATCTAAGTATTATACCGCCGTCTATGTTTATGGTGTGTCATAAAGTTAACACTTTCCTATTTCGTGAAGAGTTTTGTATCTACACGAAGTTTGCAATCTTCTCAGTTTATTATCTGCCTACAGGCTGTAAACAAAGATATAATCTCGTCTTAAATTCCAGCATTTTATGCTAAAAGAGCGTTAACTGAACATGAATAGGACAAAATTTAACGAAAACACTGTGTATTATAGAATATTCCAATTCACCCACACGTTCCTGATTTGTTTTGGAAAAGCTGCAATTCCAACATTCACTCTTTTTTATCCCAATCTATATATAACAAGGTTGAAGTAAACCAAGCGCATTTAACCAGAATGATAAATCTGTGTATTTCTTGGAAGGTGTCAGGAAACGCATTGGGCTATTATTAAAACAGTCCTAATGTTTTGTTCTACATGTGCTTTTTAGTGTTTCCCGACGTGAGCTAAGTGGAAGACAAATATACGCAATTAACTGTCTATTTTGGATTTTTTCTTTGAACTTTGAAGGAAGCGTAACTAAAACAAAAGTTTCATAAATCACCATTTTATCAAACCGCAATGCCCATGCATATGTCACAAACCGTTGTTGTATCAGCAAAAATAATAGTTGGAGTTTCGGGTAATTTAAATGTAAAACAAAGTATCGTTAATAATATGTCATCTGCAAGTTGGGGAAAGTTGGCATCGTCTGGGGAGCAATTATGCAGTCGCAGTGTTCCAAACAAAAATCCATATTCAGTGGCGCGATCCGCAGGGATTCACGGACACACCACTCTTCTGGCGAATTTCTGAAATTAGATTTCAGGTTGAAAAGCGACAATGCATATGAGTTTTTGAATTTGCTATGAACGAGTTAATCTTGCTCTGATTGTGGATGGGTGGATTTGCCTATCAAAAATTCCCACTGTTGGGCAGGCTATGCTGATAAAATAATTGTCCACCAGGGATTTAATTTTGGAGATTTTTCAGTTTCTAAATAATTGCTTTCATTTTTCTTTGGACTTGTTTTTCTTAATTTTTTACTTCCCACTTTTACTGCTTAAATGTTTTTATCTTATTTCCTTTGTAAAATAGTTTTGTCTGTATTTTTATATATCTCAATCCGTTTGTCCTCAACAATTCTCCAATGTTGCTTAAAATATTGTGAAGGAATTTTCAAACATCCATCATGAAAGGGAGGTTTGAAATTTTCAAGCTTCTCAACATGTAACTTATCGAAAAAGATTTGAAATATATTCTGGAAAATTTTCAATACGATATCTCAATCCGTTTGTCTTCAACAATTCTCCAATGTTGCTTTTAATATTGTGAAGGAATTTTCAGAAATCCATCATGAAAAGGAGGTTTAAAATTTTCAAGCCGCTCAACATGTTACTTATAGAGAAAGGTTTGAAATATATTCTGAGAAATTTTCAATCCGATATCTCAATCCGTTTGTCTTCAACAATCCAATGTTGCTTTTAATTTTGTGAAGGAATTTTCAAAAATCCATCATGAAAGCGAGGATTGAAATTTTCAAACTTCTCAACATGTCACTTATGAAGAGAGGTTTGAAATATATTTTCAGAAATTTTCAATCCGATATCTCAATCCGTTTGTCTTCAACAATCCAATGTTGCTTTTAATTTTGTGAAGGAATTTTCAAAAATCCATCATGAAAGCGAGGATTGAAATTTTCAAACTTCTCAACATGTCACTTATGAAGAGAGGTTTGAAATATATTTTCAGAAATTTTCAATCCGATATCTCAATCCGTTTGTCTTCAACAATTCTCCAATGCTACTTTAAACATTGAGAAGGAATTTCAAAAATCCATCATGAAAGTGAGGTTTGAAATTTTCAAACTTCTTAACATGTAACTTATAGAAAAAGGTTTAAAATATTTCCTGGGATATTTCCAATCTGATATCTCGATCCGTTGGTCTTCTACAATTCTCCAATGTTACTTTAAACATTGAGAAGGAATTTTCAAAAATCCATCATGAAAGTGAGGTTTGAAATTTTCAAACTTCTCAACATGTTACTTATGGAGAAAGGTTTGAAATATATTCTGAGAAATTTTCAATACGATATCTCAATCCGTTTGTCTTCAACAATTCTCCAATGCTACTTTAAACATTGAGAAGGAATTTTCAAAAATCCATCATGAAAGTGAGGTTTGAAATTTTCAAACTTCTCAACATGTTACTTATGGAGAAAGGTTTGAAATATATTCTGAGAAATTTTCAATACGATATCTCAATCCGTTTGTCTTCAACAATTCTCCAATGCTACTTTAAACATTGAGAAGGAATTTCAAAAATCCATCATGAAAGTGAGGTTTGAAATTTTCAAACTTCTCAACATGTTACTTATAGAGAAAGGTTTGAAATATATTCTGAGAAATTCTCAATCCGATATCTCAATCCGTTTGTCTTTAACAATTCTCCAATGTTGCTTTTAATTCTTGTGAAGGAATTTTCAAAAATCCATCATGAAAGCGAGGATTGAAATTTTCAAACTTCTCAACATGTTACTTCTAGGGAAATGTTTGAAATATATTCTGAGAAATTTTCAATCCGATATCTTGATCCGTTTGCCTTCAACAATTCTCCAATGTTGCTTTAAATATTGTGAAGGAATTTTCAAAAATCCATCATGAAAGCTAGGTTTGAAATTTTCAAGCTTCTCATCATGCAACTTATAGTAAAAGGTTTAAAATATATTCTGGAAAATTTTCAAATCAATATCTCAATCCATTGGTCTTCAACAATTCTCCAATGTTGCTTTAAATATCGTGAAGACATTTTCAAAAATCTATAATGAAAGCGAGGTTTGAAATTTTCAAGCCGCTCAACATGTTACTCATGGAGAAAGGTTTGAAATATATCCTGGGATATTTTCAATCCGATATCTCAATCCGTTTGTCTTCAACAATTCTCCAAATCTGCTTCAAATATTGTGAACAAATTCCAAAAATTTGTCATGAAAGCGAAGTTAAAATGTTCTGATTCATTTATAATGATTTTCTCGACGGTGGAGCCTGAAGAAATCATTCAGATTGACTTCAAATGACTTTGACATAAGACGCCCGAGAAAAACTATTTTACGCATATCTACACTTATCTTTGACGTTCGAGTGACGAAATTTGAAAAGATGAACTTCTTTGAAAGTTGACATTTGGCGCAATTTAAGGAGGTGAACTGATCTCGTTTGAAAATTGACATGTAGCGCCCGAGGAAAACAGACAAAATTTAACAATTTAGCACCCGAGTAAACGTGAATTTGAAAAAAAAGTGACGATTGAGGATAAATACACTGATGAGGTGATGATTGATTTGGCGCCCGAGGAAACTTTTGATGACCTCCCTGTATCTATACGAAGTTCTCAGTCAAAAAGCCCATTGTTTGTATGGAAACAATGGGCTTTTGTCAATATAAAAGCTTAATGATCATAGTTTAGCGCCCAAGGCACCCTACAAGTGGAAAATAATATTGATCTTAAGCATTTTTGGCACCCGAAAAATCGTTCCGATTGATTCAAAACAGACAGAGAAACAATCTGTTGACAACATTCACACATGAAATGACGGTTTGGCACCCGAATATGAAATTTGAAAATCATCAAGAATTATATAATTGAAGACTTTTTGAATATTTAAAAAAATGATAACGATAAAAGTATGATTTTTGAAAAGCAATAGTTGTAATATCGACAAAAATCGCCCGTGTTCAAGGAAAGTGACGATTTGGCGCCCGAGGAAAGTTGCAGAATAACGCTGTCAATCAAGTTTCAACGCGAGCATAACTTGACTGATTTGACAGTCTAATACAAAAAATAACATTGGGCGTCCAAGTTATATCAGGTTCAATTAACAAAAACATTACTTTGTAAATTGAAAGACACCCAGAACCACCACAAAAACACTCCAAGACATCTCAGAAACACCTACTACATTTTTTTAAAACCACCAAAACATCCCAAAGTACCCAAAACATGTTTGGAACACCTCAAAAACACCTGAAAGACACCTAGAAACACCTCAAAAACACCTTATGCTTATCTACTAATAGTTCATAGTACAGTCAAACGTCAAAACATATTTTAAATAAAAAGACAAAAGTACATTTTGATTCTGCACTGTTGCCAAAGTGAACACAAATTGGTTGTTTTTCTTCTTAGATTGATTTTATTTTAATCAGTATTTTTTTTTTATTTTTAGGTAAACCACAACTGCGTTATTCAGGTGAGTGGTAGCAAAATATATCATGTTTTAATTAATACTAAGATGACTACAATTAATTAAGATTTGTTTGTACAGGATCAAACAGAAAATTCCCGCAAAGTAGAGCAAACAAAAGGGTTAATATAATATTAATTTTGAAGCCTTTACCTCTTCATTGATCAATTATGAAAACTTTCATGGATCAAATATGTAGATACACCCTTAAATTAATTTATGGAAACATTCATGCCATGTTTGCGTTTATATTAAGAAAAAAAATGCCCTTTATTCCAGCCATTATTTTATCAATTTCCCCGGCCTGGCTGAGGCGTGATGATTATTTACTCTGTTCCCGCTTCTAATTAAGCAAATCTTTGTCACAATATTGACGCTTTATGGATAAAGATTAAAGGTTTATAGCAAATAGCCGCGGGAGGTCGTTTAATAAGATTTTCATCGGGAGAATTTTTAAAACGAAAATGTTTTATAATTGAGATCGTCGGGTTGATTTGGAATTTCTAATCATCTCGGTTTGGGAGATTTGACTTTGAATATCTTGGTGATTGGGGTTGACCTGATTTTTAACTTAACGCCAATTTTACGAGGTTGCATGTTGGAGGAAATTTGCATCTTAATAAAAATGCTTCGTTTTATGGCTTGCTGACGATAAAAATCATATAGGGCTAGTGTATGACTTGAATTGAGCATGATGGAATAGAAATTGCGTCCAGGTCAATTCATTCTCCAAAATTTCCTGTTTTGTTTTAAACACGAATATATTTTGAGTTTGATTTTGACAAATAGTTCGTTTCCTTTTGGTAAGATGGAGTAGGACAACATGGAGAGTGAAAAGTTCGAAGGAGCGTCCTTTTACTGGGGGTTTTAAACTACCTTTCAGATAAAATGTGGAAACTTAGTCAAATTGAATATATGGCAACGTTGCGCATTGTCAAAAATGTCAGGTGACTTTTGTCGACTGTGATTATCTTTTAACAATCTTATGATCTTTGATGGTTTGGAAAATAATCATGCATGAATAAGCTGGCAACGTTGCTTGGTGTCAAATATGACAGTTTTTGAGGATTTCATGATTTTCGAACGTTTTGATTTCACAATAAGTATTAGAATTCTTTGCTTCTTTGCTGAAAAATGTAATTATTCATGGATTTTTTTTTGGTTGTTTCCGCAGAACAAAGAGTTTTTTTTGATGATTTTTGAACTTGAGCGGCTTGGGTTATTATTCATTAAGATCTCAAATGAATAATTTTTTTTTGGATGTGGTCACTACTGGAACAGGGAACAAAAATAATGAAAAAACTCGTTAATTATAATCAGGAACAAGAGAAAAGGAAAAAACCTTACGAAGATTATATAAAATCTCTGAAAAAAGTATTAATAATTTATAAATTAATTAAAGAATGAAAATCACAGTTAAAATTTGGAACCATCACATCTAGACAAACTTCTGAAAATTTTCCAAAAGATAGCAATGAGCATTTTTGAACAAAAGTATGTTTTCATCTTTTTTTTTCGACCCAAAGATAAAAAAATATCAAATATTCTCTATATTGAACAATTTTTGATCAAGTCACCAAGAATGTTGAAAAATATTTGAAAAATATCTAGTGAAAAAATTGAAAATTATGAAATTCAAAAAAAAATCCATAAAAAAAATGATGCTAAACGAAGAAGAAACTTTTGCTCAAAGTCGAGTATGCTCTTCATAAAAAATTATTTTTGAGATTTTGTGATAAAACTGCTAATTTTTGAGATATGTGGGAAACATTCTGATGGTTACTGTCATATTTTGATGTCTCATTTAGGCAAAGTCCAAATTCAACTCTTTATTACTCCATTATTGTACGAGTTCTAGAAACACTTTGTATATGAAAGTTATGGGAAATTTTTTGTTCTACATAAAAAAAATATTTTTGAGATTTTGTAATAAAATTGCTAATTTTTGAGAGAAATGTCTGATGGTGACTGTCATATTTTCATATCTCATTTAGGGAAAGTCCAAATTCAACTCTTTATCACTCCATTATTGTACGAGTTCTAGAAACACTTTGTATATGAAAGTTATGGGAAATTTTTTGTTCTACATAAAAAAAATATTTTCGAGATTTTGTAATAAAATTGCTAATTTTTGAGAGAAATGTCTGATGGTGACTGTCATATTTTCATATCTCATTTAGGGAAAGTCCAAATTCAACTCCTCATAACTCCGTCATTGTGAAAGTTATGAAGAAATTTTGTGAATGAAAGTTACAGAGAATTTTGTTTTTTATAAAAAATTATTCCTGAAATTGTGTGAATAAATCGCTGATTTTTTAAATATTTTGAAAAATGTCTAATGGTGACTGTCATATTTTGATGTCTCATTTAGGCAACGTCCAAATTCAACTCCTTATAACTCCATCATTGTACGAGTTCTAGAAACTCTTTGTTTATGAAAGTTATGGGAAATTTTTTGTTCTCCTTAAAAAAAATATTTTCGAGATTTTGTAATAAAATTGCTAATTTTTGAGAGAAATGTCTGATGGTGACTGTCATATTTTCATATCTCATTTAGGGAAAGTCCAAATTCAACTCCTCATAACTCCGTCATTGTGAAAGTTATGAAGAAATTTTGTGAATGAAAGTTACAGAGAATTTTGTTTTTTATAAAAAATTATTCTTGAAATTGTGTGAATAAATCGCTGATTTTTTAAATATTTTGAAAAATGTCTAATGGTGATATCTTTGTGTCCCATTTAAGCAAAGTACAAATCCAACTGTCCATAATTTCGTTATTGTTAAAGTTTCAAAAAAGTTTTGTGAATAAGAGCTTTGGAAAATGTTGTACTTTCTCAAAAATTGTTCCTAAGATTTGCTCGCAAAATTGTTAATTTTGAGGATATTTTGAAAAAGGTCTGATAGTGATAGTGATATCACAATAAAGAAAAGAACCATAAACTCAGGGGAAAAAATTATTAAAGACAAAAAATAAAATCAAAAACGTATTTGAAAATTTTTTTCAAGAAAGAAAGTGGGGACAAAAAATGCGTTAATTTGGCAAACACTGGAAAAAAATTGAAAATTACAGAAGTTCAACGAATAACTCCCAACAAACAGTTGTTATCAATATTCAGAATACAAAAATGAAAAATTAACTGGAGATCTAAAAACAAAGATAAAAAAAAACTGTTGAGATTGGCTCTACATTCTTTACGATCCAAGAATTGCGTCTAGTTGGAACCGATTCTAGGAATGACATTTTAGACAATGAGTAACTTGGTGCACCTCAATTATAGCAAATTTTCTCCTCTTTCCATCGAGGCTGGGCTCGTTTCAATATCTTTTGTAGTTTTTGAGTTATTGTAGAAAGTACGAAGTGATTAACAACAACTTAATTGCCTGTTTGAAGTCATAAGACCATTTTGACAATTCCTGACAGGTTTTTGAAAAAGGCAATGAGTAACTCACTATACCTCAATTATAGCCAATTGTCTCCGCTTTCCATTGAGGTTGAGCCCATTTCAATATCTTTTGTAGTTTTTGAGTTGTGAAGGAAAATACAGAGTGATCACCCAGGACATGGATACATGTCTGAAGCCATGAAGAGATCATGAAAATTTCTGAGGGCTTTTGAAAGAGGACAATGAGCTCCTCGACACATCTTGCCTTTAGCAAATTTCCTCCTCTTTTCATTTGAGAGGGGCTCGTTTCAATACCTTCTATAGTTTTTGAGTTATTGTAGAAAGTACGAAGTGATTAACAACAACTTAATTGCCTGTTTGAAGTCATAAGACCATTTTGACAATTCCTGACAGGTTTTTGAAGAAGGCAATGAGTAACTCACTATACCTCAATTATAGCCAATTGTCTCCGCTTTCCATTGAGGTTGAGCCCATTTCAATATCTTTTGTAGTTTTTGAGTTGTGAAGGAAAATACAGAGTGATCACCCAGGACATGGATACATGTCTGAAGCCATAAAGAGATCATGAAAATTTCTGAGGGCTTTTGAAAGAGGACAATGAGCTCCTCGACACATCTTGCCTATAGCAAATTTCCTCCTCTTTCCATTTGGAAGGGGCTCGTTCCAATACCTTTTATAGTTTTTGAGTTATTGTAGAAAGTACGAAGTGATTAACAACAACTTAATTGCCTGTTTGAAGTCATAAGACCATTTTGACAATTCCTGACAGGTTTTTGAAAAAGGCAATGAGTAACTCAGTATACCTCAATTATAGCCAATTGTCTCCGCTTTCCATTGAGGTTGAGCCCATTTCAATATCTTTTGTAGTTTTTGAGTTGTGGAGGAAAATACAGAGTGATCACCCAGGACATGGATACATGTCTAAAGCCATAAACAGATTATGAAAATTGCTGAGGGCTTTTGAAAGAGGACAATGAGTTACTCGACACATCTTGACTATAGCAAATTTCCTCTTCTTTTTATTTATGTGGGGCTCGTTTCAATATCTTCTATAGGTTTTGAGTTATTGTAGAAAGTACGGAGTGATTAACAAAAACGTATTCGCCTGTCAGAAGCCATAAGATTTTGACATCTCCTGACATGTTTGTGAAGAGGGTAATGACAGTACACCTCAATTATAGGAAATTTACTCCTCTTTTCATTGATGTTGGGCTTATTTAAATATCTTTTGTAGTTTTTGAGAACTCGTTTACAATGGATAAGGGTCGTTCAAGATTGATTGAAGCTGGAAAGAGACAACTATCAATTAACTCGTTATTACTTACAATCACTAATGTCATCAGCTAACGAGCTAGTACTATCTATTTGGCTCCACACATTTAGAGTTTCAAAGCGGCACATTGCTCTTTGTAGTGGTTTCCAATATCAATAGCCTATCGGACAACAAGGTCCCATAATAAAGTGTACCTCACAATATATTAAATTATATTCTCTAATTCTGATCGAGCTCCAAGACACTCGAGCCGGTATTATCGACCCGGCCAGGGGTGCATATACCCTCATATTAAACCCAGTGTGGTCGGATCATATTGTTTTATAAGAGGAAAATTGAATTCATAAATCACAGACCCATAAATCTGCCATTATTTGCAGAAAGTATGGCATTGAAGTGGCTCTTGGAAAGTATGGAAAATTAATTGAAATGTTCACCAACTAGGGTTTGGACATTGATTTTGCTGCATGTTGATATATCCAACCCTATTTATTGCAGATATAAGATCAATTCACAAAGCACTCAAATATTGTTCGGAATATGAGAGAAATTTATCTTTTCTGATATTTCCAGTTAGACAAAGTGCTCTGGGCGCAATCAATAATGTGTGTGAGGGAGCAAAAACAAACTCAATTCACTTCTCAGACCCATCCAAATCTATGGTCAAGAGGCGAATAAACTCCGAGAGCAATTACTCAAAGTTAGCTCACTGTTCGACAAGTAGAGGGGCATTTATTCAAATTTATCTCTGGATCCCTCTGGATGAGGTACACGCTTTTCCCATCTAATGCGGTCGATTGTTAAACCCACATCAACCGCCTTCGGTTGTCACTGACTGGGGATTACCCTTATTTTTAATGCGTCTTTTATCTGATACAAAACCTAGAGCAGTCAATAGATGAGGCCGCATCAGCTAGTTCAATATGTCAGCGGTTTAGTGTAGTGGGATCATCCTAATTGCTTGTGGCCAACGAAACGATGCCAATTGTTTCGTATGAATTAATGGATATCCAGTTACTGGCAACTATACTAACTGCTCACCGCCAATCACAGTGCGCTATTGAGATGAAGTTGACGACTATTGTTGTTTTTGGGAAACCAATTGATTTCTGTGCCGCAATCCATAATTTGTGGGTTTATGATATACATTTTATATTATGGTTCAGGCAGATTCAACAATTATCAATGAATAATGAATATATCAAGTACTGGAGATTCATCATAGACTAGGTTCATACAATTTTTGGCACATTTTCCATGTTTTTGAGGTCTGGAAGTCTGGAAAAGTTCTCCGCTCTGATGCAGACTTCTAACTCGAGCTAGTTAAGCTGGAATTGCCCTTCCAAATAAGCTCCATTTTGCAAGTGTCGTCCCATCCAGTGCTTTCAAGTTGAGAGAGTGGGGCATTCTTTCCTTGGTCGTTGGCGTTCTGGAAAAGAAAGTCCGGGTCCTATTTGTTGATCACATCCATTTCCAGCTCTTTTTTTTCATGTCCTTGTCTGGTTTGCGTTCCATAAGAGGCTAGTTGCTTGTTTTTAAGGTAGTTTCACAGCCCTCTTTCTCATTCCCCTTGCTCGGCGGAGTTCCTCAGAAATATGGTCTCGTTTTGGGAGTCAAAGAGGAGCGTGAAGGATGCCTCCTAGATTTGGTGAACAGCATCACTGCCACTTCCGACTGAGCTTTTTTCCGAATAGGAGATTAGGTTGGAGTTTTTTCTATGAATTTGATCCAGTTGGTGAGTTTTTTGGTAGTTGTACACCTTAACTAGTAGAGGTCGTCGTCAATCACCAAAACAGAGAAGTGTTTTTTGGTTTCGTTGATGGTTAAGCTTCCCTATTTCAGGTGTTTACCATTGAAGTCTTCCCAAAGCAACCTTGGACTGGGAATCAGCCCGGATGGCTGGTATCAAGAGAGGGTACTGTTGGGACTTCAGTAAGAAACTGAGCCCACAGTTGTTTTCTGCGGCTGTAGGGATGATCACCAGAATGGACTCCAAACCATGGGTTATTACTGGATGTTGGATTATGTTGGTCTTGACAGCAAGCAGTGTTCCTTCTCATGGACCAGTGATTCTGTTTTCCCTGGACACTGAAACTCAAAAACTACAAAAGATATTGGAACGAGCCCAGCCTCTATGAGATGAGGAAATTTTCTATAACCAAGATATAGTGAGTTACTCATTCTCTTGTTCAAGAACCTGTCAAGAATTGTCTTCTTATGGCTTCAGACAGGCGGATACGTTGTGGCTTACACCTCCATACTTATCTCAAAACTCAAAAACTGCAAGAGATATTGAAACGATCTTCACCTCAATGGAAAGAAAAGGAAATTGGCTACACTTGATGTGTGTCGAGTTACTCATTGTCTTCTTCAAAAACCAGTGAGAAGTTGTCAAAATCATCTTATGACTTCAGACAGGCGAATACGTTGTTGTACTTTCCTCAATAACTCAAAAACTGTGAGAGGAATTGAAACTAGCCTTACCTCAATAAAAAAAAAAACAATTTGATAAAATTGAGGTATGCCAAGCTACTCATTTTCTTCTTTCAAAAGCCTGGGTAATCACTCCATATTTTCATCAACAACTCAAAAACAACAAAAGATATTGAAATGGGCACAACCTCTATGGAAAGAGAAGGAAATCACCTATAATTCAGGTAAAGTGAGTTTTTCATTGGATTCTTCAAAAACCTCTTGGGAATAGTCAATTTTTATAATGGTTTCAGACAGGCAAATATGTACGTTGTTCAATACCTCAAAAACTATAACAGGTATTAGAACGAGTCATACCTTAATGGAAAGGAAAGGAAATTTGCTATGATTATGAGGTGCTGGGTTACTCATTGTCTTCTTCCAGAAGCCCTCAGCAATGCTCATAATCAGTTTATGGCTTCAGTTATGTATCCATGTCCTGGGTAATCACTCCATATTTTCCTCCGTAACTCAAAAACTAAAAAAGATATTGAAACGACCTTCATTTCAATGGAAAGAGGAAAAAAATTGCTGTAACTGAGTTATGCTGAGTCCAAAAATCCTCAGCATTTGTCTCAATCTGCTTATAGCTGCAGACATGTATCCGCACCCTGAGTGATGACCACATTTTCCTTTATAATCAAAAAACTACGAAAAATATTGGAACAAGCCTGACCTCAATGGAAAGTGGAGAAAATTTGCCATAATTGAGGTTTTGTTTTCTTCCAAATGCCCTCAGCAGTTGTCAAAATCCATATTCTTCTTTATAACTAAAAAACTACATAACATATAGTGAATCACTCATTAATCATGGAGTATGACGTCGATGAAATGTATGGAGTCTCTCTCCTGAATTTCAGGTTTCCATATTGAGTGTGGTGATCCTGAGGTGACGGGGACTTACATTGTCTGGCATTGATCGCTGCAGGTTGCAGATTCCTAATCATCAAGAGTTGAAAGGAGGAAGAGTCTGAGGACCATCGCTCGTTAAAGAGGTCCTGTCTGTTAATAAGATGACTTGAATACTCCCATGCCTGTCCAACGTGGATTGAAAAAAAATCATCCATACTCCACTTCTATGGAAGACCTAGACTGATTAGTGACTGGGGAAGGCTTATAAATCCTGACTTGTTGCTCCAGGAAATGGAATATAAGAAAACTAAAACACACATGGTGAAAACAAGAAGAATAAGAGACAAATATT
This sequence comes from Orchestes rusci, assembly GCA_958502075.1. Taxonomy (NCBI): domain Eukaryota; kingdom Metazoa; phylum Arthropoda; class Insecta; order Coleoptera; family Curculionidae; genus Orchestes; species Orchestes rusci. The sequence goes on from OY293307.1 coordinate 36,907,036, forward strand.
CATAGCCGATGAGAATTCTGACAAAAAAATTGATTGTTACAACATTATTCTGTACACAGATATTTAATGAAAAACGGCTGATCATGACCTCATGGGTTATGAAGATTCTGCAACACCTTATTATTCAACTGAAAAACGGCTGATTGTGGCCCAATGAGTTATGGAGTGCTGAATTTTGAACTGAGAATATGTCTGATCTGTCACTTTTCTGATGTGAGGACGAATGTTCATACTCAATAATTTCCAATCTTGATTGTGATGATTTCGAACTATACGATCATCCTAAGATGAATTCCCAAACCATTTTCAAATATCAGCCTGTTTGATGTTCGTTTGATACTCATTCTCACATCACTATTACACAATGGTGCCTTGATAAATCCACATCACACGAATATATTGCATACTTTTTTTCGCATTTCCAGTAATACAGCAGCATTAAAAACGCATTAAAGCATCGCAACGCCCAGAATGTAATTTGGAATTTGCTGCGCTCAAAAATTGTTGGAGAGCAAAAAGTAATTGGTCGTGTCGTAAAAGTTCAAATTGGGACGTCTTATCTGATTCGTGACATTGCCAGTTTGATGGATGTGCCTAGTACAATGTATAAATGCTTTATCCGAGACAATCATACCATAATGAAGCGAAACCCACCAGCTCAGTCAGGCACCTAATTTGCTTCTCGAAGTTCCCCACTCGTGATGGAAACACATATCCATCAATTCGGATGAAACAATTGGCATTGTTGTCCGATATCCACGAGCAATTACATTGCACTGGAAGCAAAACCGCTGACAAACCGTTTCTCAGTCGATTTGCTGTCCTATGACCTGTGATGATTGACAAACATACACTTGCTATGCTGAACTGGAAGGTATTTGATTATGTTGATTCTTTCTATCCTCTTCGAAAATCAACGTCAATTGGAGGGATTGGTGTTGGAGCTGCGATTAACGATGAGAGCGATGATACCAGCAAAGCGCAGAAAATTATTTCCAGATGTTTATGTTGAGGCCTGGCATCCTAGCAACGATAATTGATGTGTAAACCCACCCTTAGACAATAATTATTTAATAGGATCCGTCATATATATGACTTCTATAATAGAGATACAACACTGATTTTGGCAAATATGTATTGATGAGCAGTCGATATTTGCTGTTATCAACCAAATTTGGCGTCCGAGCAGGGTCAATGTGTTGTTATTTTCAATTTTATCGATAGATTTGGATGTATTTTAAAAATATATGTTCAATGTTACTAGATTTTTGCTCAAATCAATAAAATTTCGCATCCGTTTATGGTAGTTTTTTTTTCGAAATGTGTAGACGTAATGTTTTTTGTTATTCTCCTTTTTTTGATGATTTCCGCAGATATGTATTAATAAGCGGTTGATATTTTCTGGAATCAACCAAATTTGGCGCCCGGGCATGGTCAATTTTGAAGATATATGTTCAATACCACTAGATTTTTACTACAATCAATAGAATTTCGCGTCCATTCATGTTTTTTTCTCTGTAAAAGGCAATTTATGGTGCTCAAAACAGCCGTCAATTTATGTTTTTTTCTCCTATTTTTTTCCGGATTTTGACGATTTCTGCAGATATGTTCCAATAAGCGGTCGATATTTGCTGTAATCAACCAAAATTTGGCGCCCGAGCATGGTCAATTTTTATTGTCATTTTACATTTTATCGATAGATTTGGGTGCATTTTGAAGATATATGTTCAACCCTACTCGATTTTTACTTACATCAAAAAAATTTTTCGTCTGTTGATGTTTTTTTTTTTCTTTAAAAGGCAGTTTCTGGCGCTCGATACAGATGCCAATTTTTTTGCATTTTTTTTTGTCTGATTTTGATGACTTCTGCAGATATGTATCAATGAGCAGTCGATATTTCCTGAAATCAACAAAATTTGGCGTCCGAGCATGGGCAATTCTTCAGATTTGGATGCATTTTGAAGATATATGTTCAACACTACTAGAGTTTTGCTCAAATCAATAAAATTTCGCGTCCGTTTATGTTTTTTTTTTTTGAAAGGCAGTCAATGGCACTCGATACAGACGACAATCTTTTTTTTGGACTTTGATGATTTCTTTAGATATGTATCAATGAGTGGTCGATATTTTCTGAAATCAGCAAAATTTGGCGCCCGAGCATGGTCAATTCTTTGTTATTTCTCGTTTTATTTGGATGCATTTTGAAGATATATGTTATATATGTTTAGCACTACTAGATTTTTGCTCAAATCAATAAAATTTCGCGTCCGTTTATGTTGTTTTTTTCTTTAAAAGGCAGTTTATGGGGCTTGATATAACCGTCAATTTTTTTGTCATTTTTTTTTATCGAATTTTGATGATTTCTGTAGATATGTATCAATGAGCGGTTGATATTTTCTGAAACCAGCAAAATTTGGCGTCCGAGCATGGGCAATTCTTCAGATTTGGATGCATTTTGAAGATATATGTTCAACACTACTAGAGTTTTGCTCAAATCAATAAAATTTCGCGTCCGTTTATGTTTTTTTTTTTTGAAAGGCAGTCAATGGCACTCGATACAGACGACAATCTTTTTTTTGGACTTTGATGATTTCTTTAGATATGTATCAATGAGTGGTCGATATTTTCTGAAATCAGCAAAATTTGGCGCCCGAGCATGGTCAATTCTTTGTTATTTCTCGTTTTATTTGGATGCATTTTGAAGATATATGTTATATATGTTTAGCACTACTAGATTTTTGCTCAAATCAATAAAATTTCGCGTCCGTTTATGTTGTTTTTTTCTTTAAAAGGCAGTTTATGGGGCTTGATATAACCGTCAATTTTTTTGTCATTTTTTTTTATCGAATTTTGATGATTTCTGTAGATATGTATCAATGAGCGGTTGATATTTTCTGAAACCAGCAAAATTTGGCGCCCGAGCATGGTCGATTCATGGTTATTTTTCATTTTATTGATAGATTTGGATGCATTTTGGAGATTATGTTCAACACTACTAGAGTTTTGCTCAAATCAATAAAATTTCGCGTCCGTTTATGTTTTTTTTTTTTGAAAGGCAGTCAATGGCACTCGATACAGACGACAATCTTTTTTTTGGACTTTGATGATTTCTTTAGATATGTATCAATGAGTGGTCGATATTTTCTGAAATCAGCAAAATTTGGCGCCCGAGCATGGTCAATTCTTTGTTATTTCTCGTTTTATTTGGATGCATTTTGAAGATATATGTTATATATGTTTAGCACTACTAGATTTTTGCTCAAATCAATAAAATTTCGCGTCCGTTTATGTTGTTTTTTTCTTTAAAAGGCAGTTTATGGGGCTTGATATAACCGTCAATTTTTTTGTCATTTTTTTTTATCGAATTTTGATGATTTCTGTAGATATGTATCAATGAGCGGTTGATATTTTCTGAAACCAGCAAAATTTGGCGCCCGAGCATGGTCGATTCATGGTTATTTTTCATTTTATTGATAGATTTGGATGCATTTTGGAGATATATGTTCAACACTACTAGAGTTTTGCTCAAATCAATAAAATTTCGCGTCCGTTTATGTTTTTTTTTTTTGAAAGGCAGTCAATGGCACTCGATACAGACGACAATCTTTTTTTTGGACTTTGATGATTTCTTTAGATATGTATCAATGAGTGGTCGATATTTTCTGAAATCAGCAAAATTTGGCGCCCGAGCATGGTCAATTCTTTGTTATTTCTCGTTTTATTTGGATGCATTTTGAAGATATATGTTATATATGTTTAGCACTACTAGATTTTTGCTCAAATCAATAAAATTTCGCGTCCGTTTATGTTGTTTTTTTCTTTAAAAGGCAGTTTATGGGGCTTGATATAACCGTCAATTTTTTTGTCATTTTTTTTTTATCGAGTTTTGATGATTTCTGTAGATATGTATCAATGAGCGGTTGATATTTTCTGAAACCAGCAAAATTTGGCGCCCGAGCATGGTCGATTCATGGTTATTTTTCATTTTATTGATAGATTTGGATGCATTTTGGAGATATATGTTCAACACTACTAGAGTTTTGCTCAAATCAATAAAATTTCGCGTCCGTTTATGTTTTTTTTTTTGAAAGGCAGTCAATGGCACTCGATACAGACGACAATCTTTTTTTTGGACTTTGATGATTTCTTTAGATATGTATCAATGAGTGGTCGATATTTTCTGAAATCAGCAAAATTTGGCGCCCGAGCATGGTCAATTCTTTGTTATTTCTCGTTTTATTTGGATGCATTTTGAAGATATATGTTATATATGTTTAGCACTACTAGATTTTTGCTGAAATCAATAAAATTTCGCGTCCGTTTATGTTGTTTTTTTCTTTAAAAGGCAGTTTATGGGGCTTGATATAACCGTCAATTTTTTTGTCATTTTTTTTTTATCGAATTTTGATGATTTCTGTAGATATGTATCAATGAGCGGTTGATATTTTATGAAACCAGCAAAATTTGGCGCCCGAGCATGGTCGATTCATGGTTATTTTTCATTTTATTGATAGATTTGGATGCATTTTGGAGATATATGTTCAACACTACTCGATTTTCGTTCAAATCAATAAAATTTCGCGTCCGTTTATGTTGTTTTTTTCTTTAAAAGGCAGTTTATGGGGCTTGATATAACCGTCAATTTTTTTGTCATTTTTTTTTTTATCGAATTTTGATGATTTCTGTAGATATGTATCAATGAGCGGTCGACATTTTCTGAAATCAACATGGCGCCCGGGCATGGTCAATTCTTTGCTATTTTCCATTTTATTGATGGATTGGGATGCATTTTGAAGATCTACAGCAAATGCCAGACAACTTCCGAGTAACATCATAATTGCCGCCAAGCGAGTTATCATGAAATTTGCTTGTGACCAAATTTGGCCACCAGCAAACTTCATAATAACAAGCTTGGTGGCAACGATTGCGTGGATCGAAGGTTGTTTGGCGTTCACTTTAAGATCAATTTTTATTGTCAGATTATGATGATTTCTGCAGATATGTATCAATGAGTGGTCGATTTTTCCTAAAATCAACAAAATTTGGCGTCCGAGCATGGTCGATTTTTTGTTATTCTCCATTTATTGATAGATTTCGATGCATTTAGAAGATATATGTTGAATACTACTGGATTTTTGCTCAGATCAATGAAATTTCGCGTTCATTCATGGTTTCTTTCTTTTAAAGGCAGTTTATGGCGCTTGATGTAGACGTTATTTAATTTGTTATTTACTTTTTTATGTCGGATTTTGATGATTTTTGCAGACATGTATTAATAAGAGGTCGATTTTGCTCTAATCAACAAAATTTGGCGCCCGAGCAGGGTCAATTTTTTGCTATTTTCCATTTTTTATGATGATGATTTTTGAAGACGTCTGATCAATATAAGTTGATTTTTGCACAAATCAATAAATTTTTGCGCCCGTTCATCGTTTTTTTCCCATCAATGGCAATTTATGGCAAACGTCAATTTTTTGTAATTCTCCTCCTTATTTCTGTGATCATTTTTGCACTACGTTATAAAATTCCAATTTTTGGCACCAAAGATAAATGATGTTTGCAGACATGTATTCAACAGAGGTCGATTTTCAACACCCGTTACAAATTTCATTAATTTTTAATTCGACGTGAATTTTTCGATATTTTTTTTTCAATATGTTTGTGACAATATGTGAGTAGTTAGCGGATAAGATTGGCTTGTTTCTATCTCCAGAATCGCACAAAAAAGGTTAAAAATGCTTAATGTCCTCTGTTCCTGGTCAACCTAAGATCTCCATAATTTGATTGGACCGATCAACAACTGACACTGTTTCAGTGTATAGCTCTTCTGATATAGCCATCCTCAGTGCCTTGGTATCAGCTTTGACCAAAAAGGATATAAGTCGCTTCTCAAGAAGTGGTCCTCAATGCACCATTCTCACAACATTCAATATGGTGAACCTATACTAGCCGTGACGTCATCATCTTTACGATTGAGTTTACCGGTTTATCCTTTCATGTCTAGGACCTTGTGAACCGCTCTTCATTATCTTGTTCGATTGACACTATTGACAGTGACAGATCAGAATTGACAGTGACAGATCAGATGTCTGTTGTATTGTTTGTTATGTTTTAAGTTTGAATAAATGAAGGCAATCCATTCTTGATTCACACCGGAGCAGTTTATTCTTTTTTTTGCTTGTTGATTGTGTGAATATTATTTATGTAGTCGTGTGAAGCCTGTACTTATACGTCATACGACAGTGCAATTCCATGTTTGTTTTTTGTCTTTTTCATCACAGACTGGTTAACGAACCTTCATCATTGACCAAACCCATGATGATGAGATGTTATGAATACGAATTGTCCAATCAGTATAATCATTGTTCTGTCTGGCTCATTTATTAGACGATAGCAAACATTTTTTGTTAGTTCAGATATAATGACCAGCGATAACAGATCTCGGCAGTGGGTATTTTGATAAATTGTTTTTTTTTTCTATTTGATATAGCAAAGAGATATTATTTCAACTTGATATTATTTGTTTTTTCACTGAAAAAATATTTTTCTTTTTTATCAAGTGATTGCACATTATTTATGCCAAATTTAATAACAATGAACTTTGAGCAGTGTAATTGAATTTATTAGAAAACGTCAGGTGAAAAACTCAATGATCAGTTTATGACTATTCATTACGATGTTGAAATGATGATAGAACGAATGGAGAAGAATTTCATAATTTGAGGGAATACGACTCACGTTTTGTATTTTATCAGATTTGCTATGAAGAAGCGATTTTCATTTGCAATATGACAACTTTGAAACTCCTCAACATACAAAACCTCACTGTTTTTAAGGAACCTTGCTTTGGATTTTGTTGAAGAAGTATAAGCACCAACAACCAGTCACCTCACTAAAAACGCCATATCTCTCAAACGCCTTGATGGATTTTGGTGATATTTCCACACAATGTTCTTCACATTGTACCTCAATGATGAGGCTCTACTCAACCCTCCAAACCTCCCGATTTTCAAAGAACCTTGCTTTGAATTTTGTTTAAGAAATATAAGCACCTCACTTAAAAAGCTATATCTCACAAAACGCCTTGATGGATTTTGGTGATATTTTCACAAAATGTTCTTCATATGATTCCTCAATAATGATGATATACTCAACCCTCAAAACCTCACTGTTTTTGAGAAACCTTGCTTTGAATTTTCTTGAATAATATAAGCACCAACAATCAAAAATGACATAACTACCAAAATCTAGTCTTTCTATATTCTAGATACATCGGACTCAAAACCTCATTGAACCTCATTCTTGTCGTTTCTACCCTAGACCAATTTTCTTCATCACCCTCTCAATCTCAGTTGTTGGCCAAGAAAAACAAAAATGAAAATAATTAGATCCTTGACACGCCATCAAAGGGCGTACATTTTTTCATTGTTTTGGAAGGGTGGCAAAAAAGAAACGACTTTATTAGACTAATTATATGCGGAGGAATTCGTCAAAAGCTCATTAACTAATTGGGGAAAAAAATTGAACGAAATCGGCACGCATGGAACGTTTGGTGACGTAATTATGTATTTCTACTGTAGTTATTATAGGAAATTATCGAAAATAAAGCCCAATGGTTGTTGTAATTCTAATTCAAGCATACCTACTTTTGCAAACCGCATACGGTCGGAAGTTATTGATGTCACTCTGTCCACCTCCCGTATTAATCACGATATCCAGCGGTGGCGCGTATCCTGTCGGACCATAGGTATATACTGATGGAAATCAATAGTATTGACAAGCCGTCAGAAATGTACCGCAACCCACGCAAAACAAACTGGACTGAATACCGGGAGGAGCTGGAGGCGGGGTTGAGCGGGATCAAGGAACGTATGCGTAACAGATTTGATGTTGAGGTGGTAGCGGAACAACTACAAAACGCCATAATTTACTCATACCATCAAAGCTGTCCGCTAATCCGGCGTTCTTCATGCAAGGACACAACCTGGTGGAACGAGAAACTTGACAAGATGAAGGGGAACACACGCAGACTCTTCAATGCGGCCAAGAAAACCGGTGAATGGGATGAATACCACCATACTCTGACGAAATACAACAAAGAAGTAAGGGAAGCTAAGAGGAACTCCTGGAGGAAATTTTGCACTGAGGTCGAAAAAACCTCGGAAGGCGCACGCCTCCAGAGAATCCTAGCTAAAGACTCCCTTCCCCCAATGGGAACACTAAAGAAACCAAATGGGAAATACACGAAAAATGGCGGAGAAACCATTGAGACACTACTCAGGGTACACTTTCCAGACTCGACCATAATCAACTCGCAACAGGGAACCAACTCCCTATCTCCTGAGATCCTCCGGATGAGAGGATCAAGAGATGATTGGGTCATAGCCCGACAGATTGTGACACCAAATAGAATCGAATGGGCCATAAACTCATTCGAATCATACAAAGCACCTGGATGCGATGGGATAATACCGGCACACCTGCAGCAGGGCGAAGCCCAACTCATATCGATGCTTTGCCAACTATTCAGAGCAAGCCTGGCAACGGGACACATACCCATGATATGGAAACTCTCACGAGTGGTCTTTATACCAAAACCCGGGAAAGATAGCTCTCAGCCCAAGGCATTCAGACCAATAAATCTCTCGTCGTTTCTACTCAAAACGATGGAGAAAGTGATTGAAAGGCACATTAGGGAGACCTCCCTAATAGAGAGGCCACTACACAAAAACCAAAACGCCTATCAACCTGGTAAATCATGTGAAACTGCTCTGCATGAACTTGTTCATAAAATAGAGCAACCACTGAACAACCAAGGAGTTGCCCTAGCTGCATTCCTTGATATAGAAGGAGCATTTGATCACACCTCCTTCGATTCAATGACCACTGCGCTCAATCGGCGTGGAATTAAAGACACAGTTTGTAGGTGGATAAGAAACATGCTGAAAGGTAGGAGAATTCAAGCAACTATGCTTGACAAAACTGTAACTATAGAGGCAGCTTAAGGCTGCCCCCAGGGTGAAGTCTTGTCCCCTCTCCTCTGGAGCCTAGTTGCAGATGAACTACTGGTAGAGTTAAACAGCAAAGGTTTCTACGCTCAAGGCTATGCCGATGACTGGCAAACACACCAAGACAATATCAGAACTGATGCAGACAGCTCTGACAATCGTAGAAGATTGGTGCAGGAAGGTGAACCTGAAGGTCAATCTTGAGAAAACCTCCCTGGTCAGCTTTACGAGAAAGAGGAAGACAGCGGAATTATTCAAACCCATGTTCTCTGGACAAGAACTGCAGGTGGTAAGAGAAGTCAAATACCTAGGCATCATCCTGGATGACAAACTCACATAGAATTCACACCTACAGAAAATAGTGAATCGAGGTAAAGCCACAATAATGGCAACAAAAAGAGCGATAGGAAAGAATTGGGGCATAAATCCGCGCATGGTACACTGGCTCTACTGTACCGTGGTAAGACCCACCCTTGCTTATAGCTCTGTTGTCTGGTGGCCGAGAATCGAGCAGCGACTAGCAGCCATGGAACTTGCAAAAGTTCAGAGGCTAGCATGTCTCTGTGTAACGGGAGCCATGAAAACCACTCCAACACTTGCCATGGAGGCCATGCTTAACCTACCTCCTTTAGATATCTATATCAAAATGGAAGCAAGAATGGGAGCTTATAGACTCAGCAACACCAGGAACTGGAGCCACTCAAACTCCCAAGGACACACTAAGATAACCAGCACAGTCACGAACCACTTAGTAACAATGAGGAGTGATATCATGCTAAAAAATATCAACTTTAGCACGTCTCCCAAGACCAAGCTAATATGGGAAGAGGAAACGGTGAAACAACTCCGGATGGTTAATGGGGCAATATGGTACACAGACGGCTCCAAAACAAGCCGGGGAACTGGTGCCGGAATCGTAGGTGAAAATCCAAAGTGGGAAACATGTGAACCACTCGGGATGTACGCTACAGTTTTCCAGGCAGAAGTACATGCAATAAACGTATGCGTGCAAGAGAATCTCAGGAGAGGCTACAGAGGAAGGAAAATCCTTATCCTCAGTGACAGCCAAGCTGCAATCAAAACCATCTCCTGTCGGGAAACCAAATCCAAACAAGTCATGGACTGTCAGCAAAACCTTGTCACACTGGGAGTATCTAACGATGACACTCTTGGATGGATACCAGGACACACAGGTATAGCTGGGAACAAGCGTGCGGATCTACTAGCACGCAAAGCTGCAAACACACCACTTCTGGGTCCAGAACCTGCTATTAATATTACAAAATCCTCTGTTTTGTTGGCTGAACGGTTGGTCCAAAAAACAACAGAAAGCTAGATGGTGCCAATCACCAGGTCTGAAACACAGTAAATTAATGATGACAGACGAGATCGAATCATCATTTTCTGGAAGCCTACTGAAACTCAGCAGGAATCAGCTTAGGAAAGTAACAGGTATATTAACTGGACACTGCACTCAAAGGAAACACATGCATATCATGGGTCTTTTCAACGAGTAACCCATATGTAGGCTGTGCAACGAGGAGGAGGAAACAGCCTCCCACATTGTATTCGAATGTGAAGCGCTGGCGTACTGGAGAAGAGATACTGAGGAATTCACAACCACTCCTCAAAGGACGGACAGGGAAACAGTAGAACGAGTCATAAACCTTATTCGGGCAATGGAGCTCTTCGACTGAGAGACAGGCACAGAGAAGATACAATAAGCCCAACTAGAGGCTGCGGTGTCGGGGCCAACAGCCCGAAATTCGTAGCGCCTGTACTTCAGTAATCAGTAATCAGTAATTCAAGCATTCTCGATATAGCTCTTATGCTAGACGTGTATTTATTCTTCAACGCAAAATAAACCACTTCCAAGAACCGCAAAATTCTCCATTATCTCCACTCTAGAGAGTCTATTTCGTGAATCTGCTCCTACACAATAAGTTTCATTTCCCAGCCGCGTTATGACAACAGCAAAAAATTCCATATACTTAAATTCAAATATGCGGCTCATCCAAAAATATGACACTCCCCTTGGGTTTAGATATATCTTTATGTTAAAACCTGTCTACCTTTCAGCGGGACATTTCATAAATAAAACCACTCACAAAGTATTTGTGACATTTGGAACACCTTAAAATAATATTAATGGTTGTGCTTGTTTTGTTGGGAAGTTGTTTCGAGATTAGTTAGTCCATAGTTGTTGTCTGACTGGAATTTTTAGTATAGTTTGGCTCCTTTTCCGGGTATTAAAAAAAAGTTCACTTCATTTAAAAAATAACACTCATAGAAAATTTAATGAACTGTTAGTTGGGGTCCAAAATCCATACAACCAGTTATCTTAGTACACGATGAACACAAGAAAAGAAAATAATGGAAAATAGAGACCGACGATGGAGTGTCGTAAAGATGAAATTAGATTCGGCCAACGACCGACGAAAGACCTTGTATTTTGCTTTTATTTTAGTAATGGAGATTGCTACTTGACATACTTCTGATAGGAGATTGTTTTTTGAGGACTCTTGATTCGAGAGTTATGGAGGGACGAATAAAAAAAATTACGTACAATAGCAATTTATGGAAACAACAGTTTGACAATGACAAACAGAAGTATACCAATTCAACTTGGTCGTATCAGGTGTGCTTGTTTATACCTATTATATGTCAACTGTACAAAATAGGTGAAAATGAACATACCTATTACGACTCGCCTAAAAGTTCGTTTGTTTTCACGATGCGATCCAGATTTTATAAAATCGACCTATTCAACTTTTAATGGGCTATTTATTATGGAAACGGCGTGAAAGTTTATTAAATATTTTGCTTAGGCAGCCGTCACTTGTCACTTTAATCTTCATTAAAAAGTTCAGCAAACTACGTGTCCGTGCTAAGGAGGATTTATGATGAAAAAGTTGTTCTGAAAGGTTTGCATAATTTGCTGATGAAAATAATTTATTATTGAATAATGAGAAAAGTTTTCGATCATTATCACTGCTGTAGAGGGCTTACATTTAACACGTGACAATCAATTATTTACTTAATTGAGCAATTTTTTTTTGTTTCTGCCATTTGTGTATCTCAAAACTTCTTAAGATTAAGTTTTATGGGAATGTTGCATCAAAAGTAAGGCGAAACGCCTTATTAAAAAGCACGGTTTCAAGTTTATTCGGAAAATAATGTTCGAGAAAATGGAGATTACAGGCCAACGATAAATGAGAAACTTTACTGAAAAATGCTTTGTTTTTTTCTTGGTAAAAAATTCTCCATGATTCAATTCAAATTTTTCTATAATTTGCCGGCTTTAACGATTGAATTTGTTGCCGCTGTAAACCTAGTCAATTTGTTACATCACACCTGCCGGTCTACGCCCATGCAGTTGACTACGTTTACATCGCTTACCCTGTAATCCACTGGCAGGGTTGTGAAATCTGAATGATGGAGATGTTTTGGGGCAAATGATGATACAGGGTTAGTTTGGGTTAGTCTATCTTGGGTCTATCAACCAATCACAGCACGTGAGAATTTTTCCAAAGCATAAAATTCTATAAGAAAAATGTCTAAAAAACACACTGGTTGAAAATTCGAATCGCTTTTTCTTATTCTCCTATTCCAGTTAATGAGTTTTTCATCAATGTTAATGAACAAGACTAGCAGTAACTAATAGACCGTTTACGGATTTTTTTCGCAAATCACCTTGTATATTTTTTCATCGATTTCCATAGAAAAATGGCTGAAAAACTCACTGGTGAACAATTCAAAACGCTATCTTTTATAGTGTTCCAGTTAATGAATGTTTCATCAATGTTAATGAAGAAACCTAGCAGTAACTTATAGATCGTACACGTATTTTTTTCGCAAATCACCCTGTATATGTTTTCATTGATTTTCATAGAAAATGTCTGAAAAACTGACTGATTAACAATTCAAAACGCTTTCTCTTATAGTGTTCCAGTCAATGAATGTTTCATCAATGTTAATGAAAAAACCTAGCAGTAACTTCAAGGTCGTTCACGTGATTTTTTCGCAAATCACCCTGTATATGTTTCAATTGATTTTCATATAAAAATGTATAAAAAACTCAATGATAAACGATTCAAAACGCTTTCTATTATAGTGTTTCAGTTAATGAATGTTTCATCAACGTTAATAAAAAAACCTAGCAGTAACTTTAAGATCGTTCACGTTATTTTTTCGCAAATCCCCCTGTATATGTTTCAATCGATTTTCATATAAAAATGTATAAAAAACTCAATGATAAACGATTCAAAACGCTTTCTATTATGGTGTTTCAGTTAATGAATGTTTCATCAACGTTAATGAAAAAACCTAGCAGTAACTTTAAGATCGTTCACGTAATTCTTTCGCAAATCACCCTGTATATGTTTCAATCGATTTTCATATAAAATGTATAAAAAACTCAATGATAAACGATTCAAAACGCTTTCTCTTATAGCGTTCCAGTCAATGAATGTTTCATCAACGTTAATGAAAAAACCTAGCAGTAACTCTAAGATCGTTCACGTAATTCTTTCGCAAATCACCCTGTATATGTTTCAATCGATTTTCATATAAAAATGTATAAAAAACTCAATGATAAACGATTCAAAACGCTTTCTATTATAGTGTTTCAGTTAATGAATGTTTCATCAACGTTAATGAAAAAACCTAGCAGTAACTTTAAGATCGTTCACGTAATTCTTTCGCAAATCACCCTGTATATGTTTCAATCGATTTTCATATAAAATGTATAAAAAACTCAATGATAAACGATTCAAAACGCTTTCTCTTATAGCGTTCCAGTCAATGAATGTTTCATCAACGTTAATGAAAAAACCTAGCAGTAACTCTAAGATCGTTCACGTAATTCTTTCGCAAATCACCCTGTATATGTTTCAATCGATTTTCATATAAAAATGTATAAAAAACTCAATGATAAACGATTCAAAACGCTTTCTATTATAGTGTTTCAGTTAATGAATGTTTCATCAACGTTAATGAAAAAACCTAGCAGTAACTTTAAGATCGTTCACGTAATTTTTTCGCAAATCACCCTGTATATGTTTCAATCGATTTTCATATAAAAATGTATAAAAAACTCAATGATAAACAATTCAAAACGCTTTCTATTATAGTGTTCCAGTTAATGAATGTTTCATTAAGGTTATTGAAAAAACCTAGCAGTTACTTAAAGATCGTTCACGTAATTCTTTCGCAAATCACCCTGTATATGTTTCAATCGATTTTCATATAAAAATGTATAAAAAACTCAATGATAAACGATTCAAAACGCTTTCTATTATAGTGTTTCAGTTAATGAATGTTTTATCAACGTTAATGAAAAAACCTAGCAGTAACTCTAAGATCGTTCACGTAATTCTTTCGCAAATCACCCTGTATATGTTTCAATCGATTTTCATATAAAAATGTATAAAAAACTCAATGATAAACGATTCAAAACGCTTTCTATTATAGTGTTTCAGTTAATGAATGTTTCATCAACGTTAATGAAAAAACCTAGCAGTAACTTTAAGATCGTTCACGTAATTTTTTCGCAAATCACCCTGTATATGTTTCAATCGATTTTCATATAAAAATGTATAAAAAACTCAATGATAAACAATTCAAAACGCTTTCTATTATAGTGTTTCAGTCAATGAATGTTTCATCGACGTTAATGAAAGAACCTAGCAGTAACTTTAAGATCGTTCACGTAATTTTTTCGCAAATCACCCTGTATATGTTTCAATTGATTTTAATAGAAAATGTCTGAAAAACTCACTGATTAACAATTCAAAACGCTTTCTCTTATAGTGTTCTAGTTAATGAATTTTTCATCAATGGTAATGAAGAAACCTAGCAGTAACTCATAGACCATTAAAAAGCAAGAGTTCTTATGAAAAAAAATATGTATCTGATATTTTAGATACAAAAACTTCTGAAAAAAAAATAGATTTGATGAATTTGAGAAGAATGGAGAGTTTCTTGCTCACTCATAAGTTGTTTAACCTCAATCCAGTCAACAGATTCGTTTCGAATTGAATTATCATTTGATAAAGTTATGGATCAAAACAAATAATTCTGAATGGTGTAATAATAAGATATTACAGCCCTCAGTCATCATGACTACCATCAACTGAATGCTCTCTGTAAAATTCATCGACATCAATCCCAATTTACGATCAATATATTTTTCCATAAATAAATATGCGGCTTGTCACAGTTTTGATGGGCTCCATAAAATGTCCACTATGCATATTTTACGTTTGTCAACCGTAACGATCTAAATATAGGGATTTAAATGACGCATACCAAAGTGAAAGAAGCAGAGGATCTTGAGGCGATAAAATTTATGAGCTGAATCATTAATATTGTTTTAAGGCGCATAAACGTCGCGGATATTTCGGGAGACATTTGTCTGGAGACTGTTTTGTTGATGGAGGAAAGGTATATTCTTTTTCCTGAGTTATATATCTTGTGCAGGGTTAAAAATAGATTGCAGGAACATTTTGTTGTTATGGTTTTCTGTATTATCATCACTAATTTTTTTTTGTTTTTCCGTTATTTTTTTAACTTGACTTATAATCTCCCTAGAGCTCGAATTATTTCCGGAAATTTTGTCGTGTTGCGAATTTTAAAAATTCGCAACGAGAACAAATTTCCGGATTTTTAATTCAAGCTCCAGGGAGATTCGGCAAGAAAATTTCATGCCAAAACTGATAATTGGAAAAAACATAACCCAGGACTCACCTCGCATTAAGTGGAAGAAACCAACGGCTCCTTACTCTACTCGCCATTGAGGAAGAAAGAAGGGAATCAGGATTTTATAAAACATTTGGAAGTTATAAACAATCTTGTCCATAATTGATAACATTGCAACTTTGTATTAGAAGTTGAAAATAAATCATTTATCAAAAATATTTGTCAGTGTTTTAACAGCTGTCAAGCACTCGCGGCTGGATGTAGCTCCCATGCACCAACCACAGTGTTGCCGTTTGCCTTATCTCTGTCTGTGAAAGTTGGGTTGGGTTGGGATTGTTAGGGAGAGTGGGGACGGCAACACTGTTATCATATGGGAGCTACATCCAGATGCAATGCCAGGGCGATTTCCACTTATTAATCTTTCAGTCACGTAATTATCGATCAAAAGAAAAATCCAGAGGGTGGCGCTCGAGTTTCGGACTCTCATTTATTACCCATGACCCGCCACTGCCGCAAATCCCCATCAATAGATTAACATTTAATCCGATTTTGAATAGTATATTATGTATTCATTTATACAGGGTGACACAATTAACAGAGAGGGGTGTCATAGCAAAACTTAATTATGTGTGTGTATCTCACGCCCTGTATGATATTCAAATTGAACACCCAGACGTATACTAATGGATTTTGGAAGCTGGGATATTTGAATTTCAAGTGGTTTACATTGTATAAATCAGTTTTCTGTTGAGTGTGACAGTGTGAACATTGAGTGATCTGATAGAAGCGGATAAACATTAGTTTGTGAAGGGGTAAGGGGGTTTGAATGGTTTTTTTGCAATCAATATGCCATTACATATTGAAATTATGAATATTTTTCAAAAATTGTTTTCCAGTTTGTTCCCACCTTTATACTTACTTATTATTATTTTTAGTTTTAGAAAGATATTTTGGTTTTTGATCTTTTCTCTTATATATTTTTTTTCAATTCTTTATTTCTTTGTTCGACAATTTATCAATCATTATAGTTCTGTCAGAAAAAAATTCCCTTTCCCAATAAAATTTGTTTCATTCAAATGCGTCTATTTTTTTGTAATTAAAATTCCTGCTGAATCCAGTGGTACAAATTTCAGGACGCTCTTTTTAATATTCCAAGAGATATGATTTTTTTTGTCTAGCCATGTCAGAGGATTATTTTTTTTTTATTTCAAAAGATATGAGTTTTTTTGTCTAGTCTTGTAAACGAATTATTTTTCCTTTACTCATTCCTCACCTTTTCTGCAGCCCCTATAAAAATTTTTGTGATAAAAGGAAAAGGGAAATTTCTGCTGGATTCACTGGTGTGAATTTCAGGACGCTATCTTTAATATTTCAAAAGATATATTTTTTTTTGTCTTGACTTGTAAGTCAATTATTTTCCCTTTACTTTTTTCCTAGCTTTCCTGCTGCACCTATGAAAGTTTTTTGAATGAAGGGAATAGGAGAACTCCCGCTGAATTCGCTTGTGTGAATTTCAAAACGCTATCTTTAATATTTCAAGAGATATGAGTTCTTTTGTCTAGCCTTGTGATAAACTTATTTTTCGTTCACTAATTTCTCACCTTTCCTGCTGCTACTATGAAAGATTTTTTTGATGAAAAGAAAAGAGGAATTCCTGCTGAATTCACTGGTGTGAATTTCAGGACGCTATCTTTAATATTTCAAAAAATATTTTTTTTTTTTTGTCTTGACTTGTAAGTCAATTATTTTCCCTTTACTTTTTTCTTAGCTCTCCTGCTGCACCTATAAAAGTTTTTTGAATGGAGGGAATAGGAGAACTCCCGCTGAATTCGCTTGTGTAAATTTCAAAACGTTATCTTCAATATTTCAAGAGAAATGAGTTCTTTTGTCTAGCCTTGTGAATAACTTATTTTTTGTTCACTAATTTCTCACCTTTCCTGCTGCTACTATGAAAGATTTTTTTAATGAAAAGATGAGGGGAATTCCTGCTGGATTCACTGGAATGAATTTCAGGACGCTATCTTTAATATTTCAAAAGATGTGAGATGTTTTGTCCAGCCTTGTAAGCGAATTATTTTTTCTTCACTTATTTCATGAATTTCCTGCTGCGCCTATAAAAGATTTTTTAATGAAGGAAATTGGAGGATTCCTGCTGGATTCACTGGGATGAATTTCAGGACGCTATCTTTAATATTTCAAAAGATGTGAGTTTTTTTGTCTAGCCTTGTAAGCGAATTATTTTTCCTTTACTTATTTTTCAACTTTTCTGCTGCGCCTATAAAAGATTTTTTAATGAAGGAAATTGGAGGATTCCTGCTGGATTCACTGGGATGAATTTCAGGACGCTATCTTTAATATTTCAAAAGATGTGAGTTTTTTTGTCTAGCCTTGTAAGCGAATTATTTTTCCTTTACTTATTTTTCAACTTTTCTGCTGCGCCTATAAAAGTTTTTTTGATGGAGAAAATGGGAGGATTCCTGTTGAATACACTGGGGCAAATTTCACGACGCTATCTTTAATATTTCAAAAGATGATTTTTTTTTGTTTAGCCTTGTCAGTGGATTATTTTCCTTCTACTTTTTGCTAACTTTTTTGCTGCGTTTATAAAAGTTCTTTATCAATTATCAAATTTTACGCCACTATCTCTAATATTTCGGGAGATATGATTTTTTTTTGTCTTCGTCTGCGGATCATTTTTCTTTCACTTTTTTTTTGACTTTCCTGCCGCACCTATAAAAGCTTTGAAATTAAGGGTATACAAAAATAAGATCCCTGCTGAATCCACTGGTGTAAATTTCATAAGGCTATCTTTAATATTTCAAGAGGTATGATTTTTTTGTCAATTGTAATATCAGCGAGCTATTTTTCCTAACTTTCCTGCTGCGTCTATAAAAGTTTTTTGATGAAGATCATATTAAAATTCCTGCTGGATCCACTGGTGCAAATTTCACGGAGCCATCTTCAATATTTCGAGAGATATGATTTTTTTTGTTTAGCCTTGTCAGCGGATTATTTTTTTTTCTTTTTTCCTGCTGCTTCAATGGAGGGTATGGAAAAATTCTTGCTGAATCCACTGGTGCATATTTTACGACGCTTTATTTAATATCTCAAGATATATGTTTTTTTTTGTTTGGCCTTGTTAGCAGATTATTTCTCTTTTACTTCTTTGCTTGATTTCCTGCTAAGTCCATAAAAAAAATGATGACAGTATAGAGCAATCTCTGCTTAATTCACTGGTGCAAATTTTACGACGCTATCTTTAATATTTCAAGAAATGATTTTTTTTGTCTAGCTTTTTTTTTTCTTTCCTGTTGCGTACAAAATTATCAAATTTAAATAGAGTTACATTTTTTTTAATGTTTTGATCCCAAGATCTTTTTTCACTGCTCTTTCGTCTTTGGTTCACTCGAGAATATTGAACAAAAAAACCAACCTCAGATTAAAAGTTTATTTCGCAACTCATACACGTCAATGAAGTAGTGAAAGTTTAACTATTATACCTATATGAAACCTCATTGTGAATTATGCAACAGAAATTATAAATTCTTTATCGAAAACTATTCAAAATTCAAAGAGAAATTCACAAAAGTTCCGCATAGTAATAAAAGTATCATATCGATATATTTTTGGCGCCCAGCATGGGGCGGTGAATTTTGGGTTGAGATAACCAGCTTGTCAATTGTTAAAGTTTTTTTGATTTTAACCCAAATAAAAAAAAGAAAACGGAAAGAAAATGATGGCAACAAGTTTTAACGTAGGAAAACATTTTCAATTATTTTTTCTTATGGGCAGTGAGCCTGTAATCTTCATTACTTTGAACATTATTTTTCAAGTAAACTCGAGACTGTGCTTTTAAATAAGATGTTTCGCCTCACTTTTGATGCAAAATTTGATACAATTCCCATAAAACTTAATCTTAAGAAGTTTTGAGATACACAAATGGCAGAAACAAAAAAAAATTGCTCAATTAAGTAAATAATTGATTGTCACGTGTTAAATGTAAGCCCTCTACAGCAGTAATAATGATCGAAAACTTTTCTCATTATTCAATAATAAATTATTTCCATCAGCAAATTATGCAGACCTTTGAGAACAACTTTTTCATCATAAATCCTCCTTATCACGGACACGTAGTTTGCTAAACTTTTTAATGAAGATTAAAGTGACAAGTGACGGCTGCCTAAGCAAAATATTTAATAAACTTTCACGCCGTTTCCATAATAAATAGCCCATTAAAAGTTGAATATGATGCTTCACTGGTCGATTTTATGAGCTCAAAGAACAAAAATCTCATTCTTGTTTGATTATCTCATAAATAATTAAAGTTAGTGTTTAGTTAAACATACATATTATGACCAGAACAGTAGACGTCAGCATGCCGACCTGCTATATATTAGCCACGAATAGTAATAATAGATACAAAAAAAAATCACTGTTTGTGATAACCTAACAGGTCGATTGGAGTTGTCCAGACCGACGTCGGACAATCTATCACTTCGTCAAATGAGGTAGTTACAGCCGACGTCGGCATGCCCATCCTATTTTGATAAATAATTGACCAATATGTTTTAAAACGTACTTTGAGGGAACATAGACAAAAAAGGAGAGAGATTGACCTCAATTTAGTACAATATACTCCTCAATGATCGCCATATCACTCTCAAATAACCTCAATTTTCACAACAATATTCGTTAAATAATTATTTATTCAATTGGGTACGTAGCAAAGTTACCATTGTACTTTTGAGGGATATAGATAAGACACAGGGAAAGAAATTGACCTCAAATTTGGACAATAAACTCCGCAATCATAGTCGTTTCACTCACAAATAACCTCAATCATCACAACAATTATCATTAAATAATTATTTATTGAATTGTGTACGTGGTAACGCTAATATTGTACTTTGAGGGGACATAGACAAAAAACCAGGAGAGATATTGACCTCAATTTAGTACAATATACCCCTCAATAATCTCCGTATCACTCTCAAATAACCTCAATTTCCATGACAATATTTGTTAAATAATCATTTATTGAGTTGGGTACGTGGCAGAGTTACTATTGTACTTTGGAGGGATATGGATGAGACACAAGGAAAAATATTGACCTCAAATTTCGACAATATACTCCTCAATCATAGTCGTATCACTCACAAATAACCTCAATCATCACAACAATTATCATTAAATAATTATTTATTGAATTATGTACGTGGTAACGCTAACATTGTACTTTGAGGGGACATAGACAAAACACCAGGAAAGATATTGATCTAAATTTAGTACAATATACCCCTCAATAATCTCCGTATCACTCTCAAATAACCTCAATTTCCATGACAATATTTGTTAAATAATCATTTATTGAGTTGGGTACGTGGCAGAGTTACTATTGTACTTTGGAGAAATATGACAAAAAAATAGGAAAGATATTGACCTCAAATTTGGACAATATACTTCTCAATCATAGTCGTTTCACTCACAAATAACCTCAATCATCACAACAATTATCATTAAATAATTATTTATTGAATTGTGTACGTGGTAACGCTAATATTGTACTTTGAGGGGACATAGACAAAAAACCAGGAGAGATATTGACCTCAATTTAGTACAATATACCCCTCAATAATCTCCGTATCACTCTCAAATAACCTCAATTTCCATGACAATATTTGTTAAATAATCATTTATTGAGTTGGGTACGTAGCAGAGACTATTGTACTTTGGAGGGCTATAGACAAAAAAATGGGAAAGATATTGACCTCAAATTTGGACAATATACTCCTCAATCATAGTCGTATCACTCAAAAATGAGTTCATCCTCCAAAACAATAATCGTTAATATATTATTTATTGGATTGTGTACGTAGCAACGTTAATATTGTACTTTGAGGGAACATAAAAAAAAAACTAGGAGAGATATTGACCTCAATTTAGTACAATATACCCCTCAATAATCTCCGTATCACTCTCAAATAACCTCAATTTCCATGACAATATTTGTAAAATAATCATTTATTGAGTTGGGTACGTGGCAGAGTTACTATTGTACTTTGGAGAAATATGACAAAAAAATAGGAAAGATATTGACCTCAAATTTGGACAATATACTTCTCAATCATAGTCGTTTCACTCACAAATAACCTCAATCATCACAACAATTATCATTAAATAATTATTTATTGAATTGTGTACGTGGTAACGCTAATATTGTACTTTGAGGGGACATAGACAAAACACCAGGAAAGATATTGATCTAAATTTAGTACAATATACACCTTAATAATCTCCGTATCACTCTCAAATAACCTCAATTTCCATGACAATATTTGTTAAATAATCATTTATTGAGTTGGGTACGTAGCAGAGACTATTGTACTTTGGAGGGCTTTAGACAAAAAAATGGGAAAGACATTGACCTCAAATTTGGACAATATACTCCTCAATCATAGTCGTATCACTCAAAAATAAGTTCATCCTCCAAAACAATGATCGTTAATATATTATTTATTGGATTGTGTACGTAGCAACGTTAATATTGTACTTTGAGGGAACATAGAAAAAAAACTAGGAGAGATATTGACCTCAATTTAGTACAATATACCCCTCAATAATCTCCGTATCACTCTCAAATAACCTCAATTTCCATGACAATATTTGTTAAATAATCATTTATTCAGTTGGGTACGTAGCAGAGTTACTATTGTACTTTGGAGGGATATGGATGAGACACAAGGAAAAATATTGACCTCAAATTTCGACAATATACTCCTCAATCATAGTCGTATCGTATCACTCACAAATAACCTCAATCTTCACAACAATAATCATTAAATGATTATTTATTGAATTGTGTACGTGGTAACGCTAATATTGTACTTTGAGGGGACATAGACAAAAAACTAGGAGAGATATTGACCTCAATTTAGTACAATATACCCCTCAATAATCTCCGTATCACTCTCAAATAACCTCAATTTCCATGACAATATTTGTTAAATAATCATTTATTCAGTTGGGTACGTAGCAGAGTTACTATTGTACTTTGGAGGGATATGGATGAGACACAAGGAAAAATATTGACCTCAAATTTCGACAATATACTCCTCAATCATAGTCGTATCGTATCACTCACAAATAACCTCAATCTTTACAACAATAATCATTAAATGATTATTTATTGAATTGTGTACGTGGTAACGCTAATATTGTACTTTGAGGAGACATAGACAAAAAACTAGGAGAGATATTGACCTCAATTTAGTACAATATACCCCTCAATAATCTCCGTATCACTCTCAAATAACCTCAATTTCCATGACAATATTTGTTAAATAATCATTTATTGAGTTGGGTACGTGGCAAAGTTACTATTGTACTTTTGAGGGATATAGATAAGACACAAGGAAAAATATTGACCTCAATTCAGTACAATATACCCCTCAATAATCTCCGTATCACTCTCAAATAACCTCAATTTCCATGACAATATTTGTTAAATAATCATTTATTGAGTTGGGTACGTAGCAGAGACTATTGTACTTTGGAGGGCTATAGACAAAAAAATGGGAAAGACATTGACCTCAAATTTGGACAATATACTCCTCAATCATAGTCGTATCACTCAAAAATAAGTTCATCCTCCAAAACAATGATCGTTGATATATTATTTATTGGATTGTGTACGTAGCAACGTTAATATTGTACTTTGAGGGAACATAGAAAAAAAACTAGGAGAGATATTGACCTCAATTTAGTACAATATACCCCTCAATAATCTCCGTATCACTCTCAAATAACCTCAATTTCCATGACAATATTTGTTAAATAATCATTTATTCAGTTGGGTACGTAGCAGAGTTACTATTGTACTTTGGAGGGATATGGATGAGACACAAGGAAAAATATTGACCTCAAATTTTGACAATATACTCCTCAATCATAGTCGTATCGTATCACTCACAAATAACCTCAATCTTTACAACAATAATCATTAAATGATTATTTATTGAATTGTGTACGTGGTAACGCTAATATTGTACTTTGAGGGGACATGGACAAAAAACTAGGAGAGATATTGACCTCAATTTAGTACAATATACCCCTCAATAATCTCCGTATCACTCTCAAATAACCTCAATTTCTATGACAATATTTGTTAAATAATCATTTATTCAGTTGGGTACGTAGCAGAGTTACTATTGTATTTTGGAGGGATATGGATGAGACACAAGGAAAAATATTGACCTCAAATTTCGACAATATACTCCTCAATCATAGTCGTATCGTATCACTCACAAATAACCTCAATCTTCACAACAATAATCATTAAATGATTATTTATTGAATTGTGTACGTGGTAACGCTAATATTGTACTTTGAGGAGACATAGACAAAAAACTAGGAGAGATATTGACCTCAATTTAGTACAATATACCCCTCAATAATCTCCGTATCACTCTCAAATAACCTCAATTTCCATGACAATATTTGTTAAATAATCATTTATTGAGTTGGGTACGTGGCAAAGTTACTATTGTACTTTTGAGGGATATAGATAAGACACAAGGAAAAATATTGACCTCAATTCAGTACAATATACCCCTCAATAATCTCCGTATCACTCTCAAATAACCTCAATTTCCATGACAATATTTGTTAAATAATCATTTATTGAGTTGGGTACGTAGCAGAGACTATTGTACTTTGGAGGGCTATAGACAAAAAAATGGGAAAGACATTGACCTCAAATTTGGACAATATACTCCTCAATCATAGTCGTATCACTCAAAAATAAGTTCATCCTCCAAAACAATGATCGTTGATATATTATTTATTGGATTGTGTACGTAGCAACGTTAATATTGTACTTTGAGGGAACATAGAAAAAAAAACTAGGAGAGATATTGACCTCAATTTAGTACAATATACCCCTCAATAATCTCCGTATCACTCTCAAATAACCTCAATTTCCATGACAATATTTGTTAAATAATCATTTATTCAGTTGGGTACGTAGCAGAGTTACTATTGTACTTTGGAGGGATATGGATGAGACACAAGGAAAAATATTGACCTCAAATTTTGACAATATACTCCTCAATCATAGTCGTATCGTATCACTCACAAATAACCTCAATCTTTACAACAATAATCATTAAATGATTATTTATTGAATTGTGTACGTGGTAACGCTAATATTGTACTTTGAGGGGACATGGACAAAAAACTAGGGGAGATATTGACCTCAATTTAGTACAATATACCCCTCAATAATCTCCGTATCACTCTCAAATAACCTCAATTTCTATGACAATATTTGTTAAATAATCATTTATTCAGTTGGGTACGTAGCAGAGTTACTATTGTACTTTGGAGGGATATGGATGAGACACAAGGAAAAATATTGACCTCAAATTTCGACAATATACTCCTCAATCATAGTCGTATCGTATCACTCACAAATAACCTCAATCTTCACAACAATAATCATTAAATGATTATTTATTGAATTGTGTACGTGGTAACGCTAATATTGTACTTTGAGGGGACATAGACAAAAAACTAGGAGAGATATAGACCTCAATTCAGTACAATATACCCCTCAATAATCTCCGTATCACTCTCAAATAACCTCAATTTCCATGACAATATTTGTTAAATAATCATTTATTCAGTTGGGTACGTAGCAGAGTTACTATTGTACTTTGGAGGGATATGGATGAGACACAAGGAAAAATATTGACCTCAAATTTCGACAATATACTCCTCAATCATAGTCGTATCGTATCACTCACAAATAACCTCAATCTTCACAACAATAATCATTAAATGATTATTTATTGAATTGTGTACGTGGTAACGCTAATATTGTACTTTGAGGGGACATAGACAAAAAACTAGGAGAGATATTGACCTCAATTTAGTACAATATACCCCTCAATAATCTCCGTATCACTCTCAAATGACCTCAATTTCCATGACAATATTTGTTAAATAATCATTTATTCAGTTGGGTACGTAGCAGAGTTACTATTGTACTTTGGAGGGATATGGATGAGACACAAGGAAAAATATTGACCTCAAATTTCGACAATATACTCCTCAATCATAGTCGTATCGTATCACTCACAAATAACCTCAATCTTTACAACAATAATCATTAAATGATTATTTATTGAATTGTGTACGTGGTAACGCTAATATTGTACTTTGAGGAGACATAGACAAAAAACTAGGAGAGATATTGACCTCAATTTAGTACAATATACCCCTCAATAATCTCCGTATCACTCTCAAATAACCTCAATTCCCATGACAATATTTGTTAAATAATCATTTATTGAGTTGGGTACGTGGCAGAGTCACTATTCTACTTTGGAGAGATATGGACAAAAAAATGGGAAATATATTGAGCTCAAATTTGGACAATATACTCCTCAATCATAGTCGTATCACTCACAAATAACCTCAATCATCACAAAAATAATCAATAAATGATTATTTATTGAATTGTGTACTTTGAGGGGACATAGATAAAACTAGGAGAGATATTGACCTCAATTTAGTACAATATACTCCTCAATAATCGCCGTATCACCCACAAATAACCTCTACCTTCACAACAATGATCGTAAATTAATTATTTATTGAATTGTGTACGTACCAACGTTAGTATTGTACTTTGAGGGGACATAGACAAAAAAGCAGGAGAGATCTTGACCTCAATTTAGTACAATATTCTCCTCAATAATCGCCCTATTACTCACAAATAACCTCAATTCACACAACAATATTTGTCATTTATTGATTTGGGTAAGTGGCAGAGTTACTATTGTACTTTGGAGGGATATAGACAAAAAACTAGGAAAGATATTGACCTCAAATTTAAACAATATACTCCCCAAATAACCTCAACCTCCACACGAATATTTTTGAATTAGTCATTCATCAAGTTGTGTACGAAGCAGCATCATTATTCAGCGTTCTGCAAATTCCTCGCACAGTTGGCTTAAATTCATGAATTTTGACAGATTTGACAGATCGCGACGTTGCCAAACCGTACAAAGAATTACAATAGCATTTATAATTGTTGTGAAGAGATTCCTCAACCAGCTTGAGGCTGATAATTGGCAAATTGCTCATCATTCCCGACAGTTGAAATCTTTCAACTCTACCGAGAAAAACTATACTTTTTCTCACATATTTGAAAATAGAATAAAACTGAAATGGGATCGAACTTCCAAACATCTCTGCAGCACGTATCGAACTCCTGTTACATATCTGAAAATTGTACGTGACCAAAAACTAGTCCTGAGAGCCAAATGTAGCACTATTGACTTGATAAACTAAATGCATAATTAACTTTGCTCGGCAAGAAACAACGAAACATAAAAAAATCCATTTTACATTGCGCGACTTTAATTAAGATTGAGAAAATCAATTCAAGGCGCTCGCAGCAGGCCTCCTGCTAACTGCCATCATTAATAATAATTGCGTTGCCCCAGTCTTTGTTTACGCCATGGAAAATTTGATCGTCCGGAAATGGACAAGCTTGGAAAAAATGCAGACAAGCTGAGATAAAAATCCCAATTAAACTGTGAAAGGAGGATGTTTACTATTCGTTATGCGTTATACTTACCACTGAACTTTCCAAAACGTAAATATAACTTAGGTAAGAATTTCCGCTGAATACTCACTTATTCAGTTGAAGCCTTTGCATACATAATATACGAGAGTCTGTGTGTAGAGCGTTGATATAAAGTAAATTCTCCGCTTTTCTCTTAATTAATGGAGATTAGGAGGTTTAGATAGAGTGCATTCAGTGAAATGGAGCAGCACTCATGTATCCATGATTTCATTGTTAACATGCTCCGACCAATTTTTGAGGGTTATCGGTGAGAGTTATAAGTCAATAATAGAAAATTTCCTTCTCTTTCCAATGAGGGTGAGCTCATTTTGATATCTTTTGTGGTTTTTGAGTTATAGAGGAAAGAGTGGAGTGGTTACCTTGGACGAAGATTGCTTTGTGAACTCATTGGCAGATTTTGATAATTCCTGAGGGATTATTGGTGAGCGTAATGAGTCAGGCAGTACACCTCAATTGTTGCAAATTTCCTTTTCTTTCCAATGAAGTTAAGCTCGTCTTGATATGTGATGTGGTTTTTGAGTTATAGAGGAAAGAGTGGAGTGGTTACCTTGGACGAAGATTGCTTTGTGAACTCATTGGCAAATTTTTATAATTCATCAGAGGTTATTGGTTCAAGTAATGAGTCAGCCAGTCCTCCTCAATTGTAGCAAACTTCCTCCTCTTTTCAACGAGGCAAAGCTCATTTTGATATCTTTTGTGGTTTTTGAGTTATAGAGGCAAGAGTGTTGTGGTTACCTTATATGAAGATTGCTTTGTGAACCCATTGACATATTTTCAGAATTCCTCAGAGGTTATTGGTTCGCGTAATGAGTCAGTCAGTACCCCTTAATTGTAGCAAACTTCCTCATCTTTTCAATGAGGCAAAGCTCGTTTTGATATCTTTTGTGGTTTTTGAGTTATAGAGGCAAGAGTGTAGTGGTTACCTTATATGAAGATTGCTTTGTGAACTCATTGGCAAATTTTGATAATTCCTGAGGGATTATTAGTGAGCATAATGAGTCAGGCAGTACACCTCAATTGTTGCAAATTTCCTCCTCTTTCCAATAAGGTTAAGCTCGTTTTGATATGTAATGTGGTTTTTGAGTTATAGAGAATAGAGTGGAATGGTTACCTCAGATGAACATTGCCTTGTGAACTCATTGGCAAATTTTGATAATTCCTGAGGGATTATTAGTAAGCGTAATGAGTCTGGCAGTACACCTTAATTGCTGCAAATTTCCTCCTCTTTCCAATGACGCCATGTTTGTTTTGATATCTTTTGTGGTTTTTGAGTTATAGAGGCAAGAGTGTAGTGGTTACCTCATATCAAGATTGCTTTGTGAACCCATTGATAGATTTTTATAATTCCTCAGAGGTTATTGGTTCGCGTAATGAGTCAGCCAGTCCCCCTTAATTGTAGCAAATTTCCTCCTCTTTTCAACAAGGCAAAGCTCGTTTTGATATCTTTTGTGGTTTTTGAGTTATAGAGGCAAAAGTGTAGTGGTTACCTTATATGAAGATTGCTTTGTGAACCCATTGACATATTTTCAGAATTCCTCAGAGGTTATTGGTAAGCGTTATGAATCAGTCAGTAACCCTCAATTGTAGCAAACTCCCTCCTCTTTTCAATGAGGCAAAGCTCGTTTTGATATCTTTTGTGGTTTTTGTTATAGAGGCAAGAGTGTAGTTGTTACCTTGTATGAAGATTGCTTTGTGAACCCATTGACAGATTTTTTTAATTCCTCAGAGGTTATTGGTTCGCGTAATGGGTCAGCCAGTACCCCTCAATTGTAGCAAACTTCCTCCTATTCTCAATGAGGCAAAGCTCGTTTTGATATCTTTAGTGGTTTTTGAGTTATAGAGGCAAGAGTGTAGTGGTTACCTAATATGGAGATTGCTTTGTGAACCCATTGACAGATTTTTATAATTTCTCAGAGGTTATTGCTTCGCGTGATGAGTCAGCCAGTACCCCTTAATTGTAGCAAACTTCCTCATCTTTTTAGTGAGGCAAAGCGCGTTTTGATATCTTTTGTGGTTTTTGAGTTATAGAGGCAAGAGTGTAGTGTTTACCTTATATGAAGATTGCTTTGTGAACCCATTGACAGATTTTTATAATTTCTCAGAGGTTATTGGTAAGCGAAATGAGTCAGCCAGTCCCCCTTAATTGTAGCAAACTTCCTCCTCTTTTCAATGAGGCAAAGCTGATTTTGTTATCTTTTGTGGTTTTTAAGTTATAGAGGCAAGAGTGTAGTGGTTACCTTATATGAAGATTGCTTTGTAAACCCATTGACAGATTTTTATAATTCCTCAGAGGTTATTGGTTAGCGTAATAAGTCAGCCAGTACCCCTTAATTGTAGCAAACTTCCTTCTCTTCTCAATGAGGCAAAGCTCGTTTTGATATCTTTTGTAGTTTTTGAGTTATGGATGCAAGAGTGTAGTGGTTACCTAATATGGAGATTGCTTTGTGAACCCATTGACAGATTTTTATAATTTCTCAGAGGTTATTGCTTCGCGTGATGAGTCAGCCAGTACCCCTTAATTGTAGCAAACTTCCTCCTCTTTTCAATGAGGCAAAGCTCGTTTTGATATCTTTTGTGGTTTTTGAGTTATAGAGGCAAGAGTGTAGTGGTTACCTTATATGAAGATTGCTTTGTGAACCCATTGACAGATTTTTATAATTCCTCAGAGGTTATTGGTAAGCGTAATGAGTCAGCCAGTACCCCTTAACTGTAGCAAACTTCCTCCTCTTTTCAATGAGGCAAAGCTCGTTTTGATATCTTTTGTGGTTTTTGAGTTATATAGGCAAGAGTGTAGTGGTTACCTCATATGAAGATTGCTTTGTGAACTCATTGACAGATTTTTATAATTCCTCAGAGGTTATTGGTTCGTGTAATGAGGCAGGCAATTCATCTCAATTGTAGCAAATTCACTCCTCTTTTCAATGAGGTTAAGCTCGTTTTGATATGTAATGTGGTTTTTGAGTTATAGAGGAAAGAGTGGAGTGGTTACCTTAGATGAACATTGCCTTGTGAACTCATTGGCAAATTTTTATCATTTCTGAGGGATTATTAGTGAGCGTAATGAGTCAGGCAGTACACCTCAATTGTTGCAAATTTCCTCCTTTTTCCAATGACGCAATGTTTGTTTTGATATCTTTTGCTGTTTTTGAGTTATAGAGGAAAGAGTGGAGTGGTTACCTTGGACGAAGATTGCTTTGTTTAGTCATTGGCAGATTTTGATGATTCCTCAGAGGTTATTGGGTCGCGTAATGAATCAGGCAGTACACTTCAATTGTAGCAAACTTCCTTCCCTTTCCAATGAGGCTAAGCTTGTTTCGAAATATTTTGTGGTTTTCTAGTTATAGAGGAAAGAGTGGAGTAGTTACCTTGGACGGAGATTGCTCTATGAACCCATAAGCAAATTTTGATGATTCTTCGAGGATTATTGGTGAGAATGATAAGTCAGGCCATACATCTCAATAATGGCAAATTTTCTCCTCTTTCCAATGAGGTCTCGCTTGTTTTGATATGAAGTGTGGTTTTTGAGTTATATAGGAAAGAGTGGAGTGGTTATCATAGATGGAGATTGCTCTATGAACTGATTGAAAAACTTTTTTGAGAGATTATCAGTGAGGATAATGAATTTTCTCCTTTTTCCAATTTTGTCATGTTATGTGATTTTTGAGTTATGTATGAAAAAGTTCAAAGGTTACACTAGACGAAGATTGCTAAATCAAAATCAGCCAAGAAGCAGGATCAGAAGTGTCTTCATAACCCAGGGCCTCAGAAGAAACTGGACTTTTTTCTACAGAAGCAGAAGGGTCCTATAGCTGCATATAAACAGTATCACAGAGATCCAAAAATGAATGCTCAACATTGACACCAGTACGCCTTGTGAGTATTGCGACAAACAGAGGAAAACGTCGACCTAAGATGGTGAAAGAAAATCAACTCAAATGTCCAGAAAGAAACTTGAAGCACATGAGATGAGGAAGAATCAACCAGAAGCACTAAAAAGGGACTACATCCAGTAGAAGAACTGAAATCATATCCGAGGAATCTGCAACTGGAAAAAATGATACTGAAGCTCAAGTCCAAACGCAAAATCCTCCAAGTTGAAGTTCTTTTGCACCATGGAGAATTGACTGACATGGGTTCTCCTGCACGATGTCCTCGACCAAACAACATGGCCGCTGTAGCATCCCTTTGTCGGTATTATTCCAACAAAATCACCATTTACCTTTCAACCCCCCACTCATTATCCCACTTAAACTCTTTCTTTGCATTGCTTCTCAAACGTTTTCTTTCTCCTCGACGACAGACTTGCTATTAATTATGATGCTTAAGCTTTAAACCCGACTGAATTATTAGAATCATTTGCCTAGCACTAATTAAACTGGGGTAGCGAAACTTTCTACCCCACTAATCGGCGTCTGGCATTAACAAGACGGCAACGGGGTGAATTTCTGTCGACGCTGCGATAGATTTTGTTTTTATTTTTTGATCGTTTCGGGACGATCCAATTTTGATTGCTTGTAATTAATTTTTTTTGAGTGACGAGTGTTCGGTTCTCGGAAGCGAGGATCGTTTGCTGTAACGTTTCGTGTAGAGGTTTTGTAAAATGTCGATTTAATGAGAGTATTGATTTGAGAAATTCCGTCATTACAACGCGTGCGATTGTGCTAAATGATGAACCAGAACGTGATCCTTCAAAATTATAATTTAAGAAGTGAGGATGTAGCCGGTTTCAAGCAGGCAAAGACAGCGGCGCTAGACAAAAATGGCGTTGGAAAGCACATGAAGCTGTAAAGGCTGTCGACAGAGGCATCACAAATTGGCGCCCGAGCAGGGACCGATGATTGAATCCGTTCGATATCGATGTATCACTGGACTTGTGACCGTTTTTGGTCATGGGTGTAAACCAGCAGCAAGAGAAATGACCTTGACAAACCAGGAATTCCGGCAAAGAACTCAATCTCTTGGAACAGCCTTAATCATTTTTTATATTGAGTTGTGTACGTTGAATTGTTCAAAACTTTGTAGAAGCACCCAGGGAGAACTATAAGAGATATCAACATCAAATTTCAATGACATACTCGTCAACCATTGACCTATAAGTCTAATTAAAATAAATCTTGGCGCACGAGCAGGGACTGATGGTTGAACCCGTTCGACATCGATCCACTTTTTTTGTCCTTATGATTATGGTAGTACCATCTTATAGGTCGGCTAGCAGAAGAGCTATCTCTGACAATCGGGAAAATTGGCGCCCGAGCAGGGACCGATTATAAAATTCGTACGGTATATGACCGTTTTCGTTCTTGTAACTATGATCGTAAGCTTATCATATAAAAATCAAATTCCTTGCTTTCCTTCTCTCATTTTTATCCACTTAACAGACAACAATCGAATGAAATAAAACGTTCCAAATCCCGTTCTTTCAAACCAGTCATGTGTTCAGAATACAACTGTAGCCAGCAGAAAGTGCTGACTGCAATCGAGCATTTATTGACTTGAAGTTTTGTGCATGTTTTTACCTCGACTTTTGGCGTTAGATTGGTCGTGTTGTGAAACTTTTGTGCCATTGAAAGACTAATTTTTCCAAAGATACAATCTACACCCAACACATAACTTTGCCCAAACATATTCTGACATGCTACAGACTAAGCTCCGTCTGTTGGGACAAAGTTTCCAAATTAGGACTACTATAATAGAGGGAGTGAGTAAAAATTATTTCGACGCTCCACCAATAACGAGCCAAAGTTTCTTGCCTTAATTAATGACAACGAAAACAATTTTGAGGGTTAGTTGAAGTTTAAAAAGTTTTCAAGTGTCATAATTAATAATCATTGCGGGTTCTTTTTTGGCTCTAATTTATGGAATAGTAGAACATTTGTTGGCTTGATTTCAATTCATGTTTATTTTTCCAGGGAGGAGTACTTCAGATGTCGCGGTTTAAGGTGAGTTTTGTAATTGTGAGCAGAGGAAAATTTTAATTGGCTCATTTGTGAAAAAAAAAATTGGCAAGGTTCTTTGTGTTTGCTTGAGTTTATAGTCTGTTTTACTTCGTTGATGTTTCGATTTTTTTTTTGTTTGCTAAATTCAGGCTGGTTTATGGAGAAACTTTATCAAATTGTCTTCAAAATGGCGCAAAATTCATTCAATTTGGTCATATCGTTTAAAAGTTATAGCGTTTTGAATTTTTAGGAAGCAAAAATATGTCAAAAAAACGATTATTGAAAATTATGTATCTCTTTCATGTATCTTGCTTATTGAAATTGGCGCCCGAGCAGGGACCGATTGATTTATTGAACCGACTTTTGTTGTTTTTATTGAATTTTAAAACATCAATACTTTTCTTCAAATTACAGTTATAATAGAGTATATCGTCATTGCGGGACGAAAGTGTCATCCACTTCAATAATGTAATGGACACCATGACAGAAAATTCAGCCTTCAGCCATATTGTATTTGAAAGTCACCAAAACCTGTTCATATTTTATTACGTCAACATAACTCTCTTTCGCATCACGGTCATAAATATCTCTTGTGCGAGACTAAAACTTGACGATAGATGGATTTTGCCCATCACTAATTTATTTACACACATTATTGATGTATGTTTACCCACACTATTACTAATTTATGTTTTGCCTATTAGTTGAATCGATGATTCACAACAAGAGATGTTCAAAGAAAGTTAAACAAACGTTGTAGATTTTTTTCCATAATTTATTGGAAGATGACTCACCGTTGCTTATGATGTTTGATTTGCTCCAAGACCTTTAACGATCTCTTGGAAAACGACGCTCGCATACAAAACTTCTCATCGATAAAAAAAAACACTTCTGTGAATTACGAATATCGCCATAACGAACACATTCTATTCGCAATAAAGGCAGCGAATCCAGACCGCCATCGTGCCACAAAGGAAATAAATACACGGATTTCTGATGGCAAAAAGTCCGCATTAAGCATTTCCGTTTTTGCCGTTGCCGCTCTCTTTCGTTCCTTTCGCAATTCCGACGTCCGTTCCGATAAATAACGAATGACTTTTGGCAGGGCGGCCGTTACAAGGGTGCCAACCCCATCAATAATCATGACTTAGAATTCCCTTTAAATACACACTTCGCTTAACTCCCTGAACGAAATATTAATGCAACTAAATGGGAAATCAATATCTTCTAAGCTCAAGGCTTTGCTCTGGTTAAGGCAGGGTAGGAGTGATTGAAACGACGAGTTTTAGAACTTTTTCACGTTCTTACTGAAAAGGAATAATTTATTTTGCAAATACGATTGAATTATGGGTAACTATATTTTAGAATGTATCTACGAAGGGACTGATTGGGATCCCTTTTGTATTTGTTAGATAAATTTGGAAAACACTGACCATCAAAGATTGGCGCCCGAGCAGGGACCGATGGTTTACTCGTACAGTATCGATGTACCATTGAGTGTGTGATCGTTTTCATCCTCTTTCCATTATTTTTTATGGAGAATACGAGCGCAATTTCAAAACAAAAAATAATTCCCATCAAAATCCATCCCAAGCCCCACTTAAACTCTCTCTGCTCACTCCAAAATCGAATGTTTATCTTCTTACCGCAACTCCAGAATGCCGATAATCCATCTATATATCTGCTGTACTGAAATTCCGCAAGCAAATCCGTCTTCCAACTAAAATCAATAGATTTTGTTGTTCCGGCATCTGTAATGCTTGTTTGTGTTAAATCCCTTCCAGGACGGCTTAAATCTCCCTTTAATAGTTTGATCCAAGTGTAAAACCGAAACATCAATATTTTGGTGGACAACGTTATGTCTGACCCACTAATCTCTTTACTTAACCGATGGCATGGAATCGGAAGGGGTGTTTGAGGTATTTTCATTTAATCTGAAGCTGAGACTAAAGGGAAATGAAGTTTCCAATGAGGATGGGTTATAGAATTTGAAATAAAGCAATAAAATATGATCATTTTTCAATCAATTCATACTGTGTAGTCTCTACAGTCTGATGATTCACTGCAATTCACTATAACTGGCAGCTATGTTTTCATTTGTCACAAAGGAAATGTAATTAGTGATGCGGCAAAACATACAAATTCAAATAGTCGAATTTTATATTGGACGAGTAAAGGGATTGACAACATATTTGGTTTGACGTATGTTTTTTGTAATAAATTTTTTCGATTGGATTCGAATTTATCATGTCCACATTACAATGAAAAGCATATCATGTCCACCTAGAACATGTCCC
Organism: Orchestes rusci; assembly: GCA_958502075.1. Taxonomy (NCBI): domain Eukaryota; kingdom Metazoa; phylum Arthropoda; class Insecta; order Coleoptera; family Curculionidae; genus Orchestes; species Orchestes rusci. The sequence continues at coordinate 36,942,632 of OY293307.1, forward strand.
ATGAGGTGCTCTTGATTTATCAATTCCACTGTGGTCACAAACAATTTGGACAAGTTTTGGAGTATATGCTAATTCTAGTCGTTCTATGTTCTAAGGATAAGAACTCCATAATTTGAGGGAATACGACTGTCGTTTTGTATTTAATCAGATTTGTGATGGAGATTATGAATGTATTTTGGATCCAAACTCTCTTTGATGGAAGCATGGCAGTTTGATTTGTTATATAGTTTTCGCGTTATAGACGAAATTGTAAGATAGATAGACTGGGAAAAGTTGGCTGTCAGGGTCTTGAGAAAAGTTTGACAATTTTTGGAGGATTCTACAATATATCTGCAAAAGAAATAAGATGGATTTGTCATGGTAAATTTTCTTCTCTTTCCAATAAAACCATGCGCATTTTGATATCTATCATAGTTTTTGAGTTATAGACGAAATTGTGAGGTAGATACATAGGGAAAAGTTGTCTGTCAGAGTCATGAGCAAAGTTTGACATTTTTTGTAGGTTTCTACCATATATCTGCAAAAGGAATAAGATGGACTGATCAAGATTAATGTTCTTCTCTTTGCAATAAAACCATGCGCGGTTCGATATATTTTATTGTTTTTGAGTTATTGACGAATTTGTAGGATAGATACACTGGGAAAAGTTGGCTGTCAGAGTCTTGAGCAAAGTTTGACAATTTTTGGAGGTTTCTACAAAATATCTACAAAGTTATTAGGATAGACCGATCATGGTGAATCTTATTCTCTTTTTAATAAAACCATGCGCATTTTGATATCTATCATAGTTTTTGAGTTATAGACGAAATTGTGAGATAGATACACTGGGAACAGTTGGCTGTCAGGGTCTTGAGCAAAGATTGACAATTTTTGGAGGATTCTACAATATATCTGCAAATAAAATAAGATGGACTTATCATGATGAATTTTCTTCTCTTTCCAATAAAACCATGCGCAGTTTGATATCTTTTATAGTTTTTGAGTTATTGACGAAATTGTAAGATGGATACACTGGGAAAAGTTGGCTGTCAGGGTCTTGGGCAAAGTTTGAAAATTTTTGGGGGTTTTTACAATATATCTGCAAATGAAATTGGATGGTCTTATCATGGTAAATCTTTTTCTCTTTCCAATGAAACCATGCGCAGTTTGATATCTTTTATAGTTTTTGAGTTATTGACGAAATTGTAAGATGGACACACTGGGGAAAGTTGGCTGCCAAGGTCTTGAGCAAAGTTTGAACATTTTTTGAGGTTTCTACCATATATCTGCAAGATAAATGAGATGGACTGATCATGATAAATTTTTTTCTTTTTCCAATGAAACCATGCGCAGTTTGATATCTTTTATAGTTTTTGAGTTATTGACGAAATTGTAAGATGGATACACTGGGGAAAGTTGGCTGTCAAGGTCTTGAGCAAAGTTTGAACATTTTTTGAGGTTTCTACAATATATCTGCAAGATAAATAAGATGGATTAATCATGATAAATTTTCTTCTTTTTCCAATGAAACCATGCGCAGTTTGATATCTTTTATAGTTTTTGAGTTATCGACGAAATTGTAAGATGGATACACTGGGAAAAGTTGGCTGTCAGAGTCTTGAGCAAAGTTTGAAAATTTTTGGAGGTTTCCACAATATATCTGCAAAAGAAATAAGATGGATTTATCATGGTTAATTTTCTTCTCTTTCTAATGAAACCATGCGCAGCTTGATATCTTCTATAGTTTTTGAGTTATTGACGAAATTGTAAGATGGACACACTGGGAAAAGTTGGCTGTCAAGGTCTTGAGCAAAGTTTGAAGATTTTTTGAGGTTTCTACAATATATCTGCAGGATAAATAAGATGTACTGATCATGATAAATTTTCTTCTTCTTCCAATGAAACCATGCGCAGTTTGATATCTTTTATAGTTTTTGAGTTATCGACGAAATTGTAAGATGGATACACTGGGAAAAGTTGGCTGTCAGAGTCTTGAGCAAAGTTTGAAAATTTTTGGAGGTTTCCACAATATATCTGCAAAAGAAATAAGATGGATTTATCATGGTTAATTTTCTTCTCTTTCTAATGAAACCATGCGCAGCTTGATATCTTTTATAGTTTTTGAGTTATTGACGAAATTGTAAGATGGATACACTGGGAAAAGTTGGCTGTCAAGGTCTTGAGCAAAGATTGACAATTTTTGGAGGATTCTACAATATATCTGCAAAAGAAATAAGATGGACTGATCATAGTAAATTTCTCTTTCCAATGAAACCATGCGCAGTTTGATATCTTTTAGAGTTTTTGAGTTATTGACGAAATTGTAAGATGGACACACTGGGGAAAGTTGGCTGCCAAGGTCTTGAGCAAAGTTTGAACATTTTTTGAGGTTTCTACCATATATCTGCAAGATAAATGAGATGGACTGATCATGATAAATTTTTTTCTTTTTCCAATGAAACCATGCGCAGTTTGATATCTTTTATAGTTTTTGAGTTATTGACGAAATTGTAAGATGGATACACTGGGGAAAGTTGGCTGTCAAGGTCTTGAGCAAAGTTTGAACATTTTTTGAGGTTTCTACAATATATCTGCAAGATAAATAAGATGGATTAATCATGATAAATTTTCTTCTTTTTCCAATGAAACCATGCGCAGTTTGATATCTTTTATAGTTTTTGAGTTATCGACGAAATTGTAAGATGGATACACTGGGAAAAGTTGGCTGTCAGAGTCTTGAGCAAAGTTTGAAAATTTTTGGAGGTTTCCACAATATATCTGCAAAAGAAATAAGATGGATTTATCATGGTTAATTTTCTTCTCTTTCTAATGAAACCATGCGCAGCTTGATATCTTCTATAGTTTTTGAGTTATTGACGAAATTGTAAGATGGACACACTGGGAAAAGTTGGCTGTCAAGGTCTTGAGCAAAGTTTGAAGATTTTTTGAGGTTTCTACAATATATCTGCAGGATAAATAAGATGTACTGATCATGATAAATTTTCTTCTTCTTCCAATGAAACCATGCGCAGTTTGATATCTTTTATAGTTTTTGAGTTATTGACGAAATTGTAAGATGGATACACTGGGAAAAGTTGGCTGTCAAGGTCTTGAGCAAAGATTGACAATTTTTGGAGGATTCTACAATATATCTGCAAAAGAAATAAGATGGACTGATCATAGTAAATTTCTCTTTCCAATGAAACCATGCGCAGTTTGATATCTTTTATAGTTTTTGAGTTATTGACGAAATTGTAAGATGGACACACTGGGGAAAGTTGGCTGCCAAGGTCTTGAGCAAAGTTTGAACATTTTTTGAGGTTTCTACCATATATCTGCAAGATAAATGAGATGGACTGATCATGATAAATTTTTTTCTTTTTCCAATGAAACCATGCGCAGTTTGATATCTTTTATAGTTTTTGAGTTATTGACGAAATTGTAAGATGGATACACTGGGGAAAGTTGGCTGTCAAGGTCTTGAGCAAAGTTTGAACATTTTTTGAGGTTTCTACAATATATCTGCAAGATAAATAAGATGGATTAATCATGATAAATTTTCTTCTTTTTCCAATGAAACCATGCGCAGTTTGATATCTTTTATAGTTTTTGAGTTATCGACGAAATTGTAAGATGGATACACTGGGAAAAGTTGGCTGTCAGAGTCTTGAGCAAAGTTTGAAAATTTTTGGAGGTTTCCACAATATATCTGCAAAAGAAATAAGATGGATTTATCATGGTTAATTTTCTTCTCTTTCTAATGAAACCATGCGCAGCTTGATATCTTCTATAGTTTTTGAGTTATTGACGAAATTGTAAGATGGACACACTGGGAAAAGTTGGCTGTCAAGGTCTTGAGCAAAGTTTGAAGATTTTTTGAGGTTTCTACAATATATCTGCAGGATAAATAAGATGTACTGATCATGATAAATTTTCTTCTTCTTCCAATGAAACCATGCGCAGTTTGATATCTTTTATAGTTTTTGAGTTATCGACGAAATTGTAAGATGGATACACTGGGAAAAGTTGGCTGTCAGAGTCTTGAGCAAAGTTTGAAAATTTTTGGAGGTTTCCACAATATATCTGCAAAAGAAATAAGATGGATTTATCATGGTTAATTTTCTTCTCTTTCTAATGAAACCATGCGCAGCTTGATATCTTTTATAGTTTTTGAGTTATTGACGAAATTGTAAGATGGATACACTGGGAAAAGTTGGCTGTCAAGGTCTTGAGCAAAGATTGACAATTTTTGGAGGATTCTACAATATATCTGCAAAAGAAATAAGATGGACTGATCATAGTAAATTTCTCTTTCCAATGAAACCATGCGCAGTTTGATATCTTTTAGAGTTTTTGAGTTATTGACGAAATTGTAAGATGGACACACTGGGGAAAGTTGGCTGCCAAGGTCTTGAGCAAAGTTTGAACATTTTTTGAGGTTTCTACCATATATCTGCAAGATAAATGAGATGGACTGATCATGATAAATTTTTTTCTTTTTCCAATGAAACCATGCGCAGTTTGATATCTTTTATAGTTTTTGAGTTATTGACGAAATTGTAAGATGGATACACTGGGGAAAGTTGGCTGTCAAGGTCTTGAGCAAAGTTTGAACATTTTTTGAGGTTTCTACAATATATCTGCAAGATAAATAAGATGGATTAATCATGATAAATTTTCTTCTTTTTCCAATGAAACCATGCGCAGTTTGATATCTTTTATAGTTTTTGAGTTATCGACGAAATTGTAAGATGGATACACTGGGAAAAGTTGGCTGTCAGAGTCTTGAGCAAAGTTTGAAAATTTTTGGAGGTTTCCACAATATATCTGCAAAAGAAATAAGATGGATTTATCATGGTTAATTTTCTTCTCTTTCTAATGAAACCATGCGCAGCTTGATATCTTCTATAGTTTTTGAGTTATTGACGAAATTGTAAGATGGACACACTGGGAAAAGTTGGCTGTCAAGGTCTTGAGCAAAGTTTGAAGATTTTTTGAGGTTTCTACAATATATCTGCAGGATAAATAAGATGTACTGATCATGATAAATTTTCTTCTTCTTCCAATGAAACCATGCGCAGTTTGATATCTTTTATAGTTTTTGAGTTATTGACGAAATTGTAAGATGGATACACTGGGAAAAGTTGGCTGTCAAGGTCTTGAGCAAAGATTGACAATTTTTGGAGGATTCTACAATATATCTGCAAAAGAAATAAGATGGACTGATCATAGTAAATTTCTCTTTCCAATGAAACCATGCGCAGTTTGATATCTTTTATAGTTTTTGAGTTATTGACGAAATTGTAAGATGGACACACTGGGGAAAGTTGGCTGCCAAGGTCTTGAGCAAAGTTTGAACATTTTTTGAGGTTTCTACCATATATCTGCAAGATAAATGAGATGGACTGATCATGATAAATTTTCTTATTTTTCCAATGAAACCATGCGCAGTTTGATATCTTTTATAGTTTTTGAGTTATTGACGAAATTGTAAGATGGATACACTGGGGAAAGTTGGCTGTCAAGGTCTTGAGCAAAGTTTGAACATTTTTTGAGGTTTCTACCATATATCTGCAAGATAAATGAGATGGACTGATCATGATAAATTTTCTTCTTTTTCCAATGAAACCATGCGCAGTTTGATATCTTTTATAGTTTTTGAGTTATTGACGAAATTGTAAGATGGATACACTGGGGAAAGTTGGCTGTCAAGGTCTTGAGCAAAGTTTGAACATTTTTTGAGGTTTCTACAATATATCTGCAAGATAAATAAGATGGATTAATCATGATAAATTTTCTTCTTTTTCCAATGAAACCATGCGCAGTTTGATATCTTTTATAGTTTTTGAGTTATTGACGAAATTGTAAGATGGATACACTGGGAAAAGTTGGCTGTCAGAGTCTTGAGCAAAGTTTGAAAATTTTTGGAGGTTTCCACAATATATCTGCAAAAGAAATAAGATGGATTTATCATGGTTAATTTTCTTCTCTTTCCAATGAAACCATGCGCAGCTTGATATCTTCTATAGTTTTTGAGTTATTGACGAAATTGTAAGATGGACACACTGGGAAAAGTTGACTGTCAAGGTCTTGAGCAAAGTTTGAAGATTTTTTGAGGTTTCTACAATATATCTGCAGGATAAATAAGATGTACTGATCATGATAAATTTTCTTCTTCTTCCAATGAAACCATGCGCAGTTTGATATCTTTTATAGTTTTCGAGTTATAGACGAAATTGTAAGATAGATAGACTGGGAAAAGTTGGCTGTCAGGGTCTTGAGCAAAGTTTGACAATTTTTGGAGGTCTCCACAATATATCTGCAAAAGAAATAAAATAGATTGATTATAGTAAATTTTCTTCTCTTTCCAACGAAATCATGCGCAGTTTGATATCTTTCATAGTTTTTGAGTTATTGACGAAATTGTAAGATGGATACGCTGGGAAAAGTTGGCTGTCAGAGTCTTGAGCAAAGTTTGAAACATTTTGGAGGTTTCTACAATATATCTGCAAAAGAAATAAGATGGATTTGTCATGGTAAATTTTCTTCTCTTTCCAATGAAACCATGCGCAGTTTGATATCTCTTATAGTTTTTGAGTTATTGACGAAATTGTAAGATGGATACGCTGGGAAAAGTTGGCTGTCAGAGTCTTGAGCAAAGTTTGAAAATTTTTGGAGGTTTCTACAATATATCTGCAAAAGAAATAAGATAGACTTATCATGGTAAATTTTCTTCTCTTTCCAATGAAACCATGCGCAGTTTGATATCTTTTATAGTTTTTGAGTTATTGACGAAATTGTGAGATGGATACGCTGGGAAAAGTTGGCTGTCAGAGTCTTGAGCAAAGTTTGAAAATTTTTGGAGGTTTCTACAATATATCTGCAAAAGAAATAAGATGGACGTATCATGGTAAATTTTCTTCTCTTTCCAATGAAACCATGCGCAGTTTGATATCTTCTATAGTTTTTGAGTTATTGACGAAATTGTAAGATGGATACGCTGGGAAAAGTTGGCTGTCAGAGTCTTGAGCAAAGTTTGAAAATTTTTGGAGGTTTCTACAATATATCTGCAAAAGAAATAAGATGGACTTATCATGGTAAATTTTCTTCTCTTTCCAATGAAACCATGCGCAGTTGGATATCTTTTATAGTTTTTGAGTTATTGACGAAATTGTGAGATGGATACGCTGGGGAAAGTTGGCTGTCAAGGTCTTGAGCAAAGTTTGAACATTCTTTGAGGTTTCTACAATATATCTGCAAGATAAATAAGATGGACATATGATGATAAGTTTTCTTCTTTTTCCAATGAAACCATGCGCAGTTTGATATCTTTCATAGTTTTTGAGTTATTGACGAAATTGTAAGATGGATACACTGGGGAAAGTTGGCTGTCAAGGTCTTGAGCAAAGTTTGAATATTTTTTGAGGTTTCTACAATATATCTGCAAGATAAATAAGATGAACTAATCATGATAAATTTTCTTCTTTTTCCAATGAAACCATGCGCAGTTTGATATCTTTCATAGTTTTTGAGTTATTGACGAAATTGTAAGATGGATACACTGCGAAAAGTTGACTGTCAAGGTCTTGAGCAAAGATTCACAATTTTTGAAGGTTTCTACAATTTATCTGCAAATGAAATAAGATGTATCTATCATGGTAATTTTTCTACTGTTTCCAATGAGACCATGCGCAGTTTGATATCTTTTATAGTTTTTGAGTTATAGACGAAATTGTAAGGTGGATACACTGGAGAAAGTTGGCTGTCAGGGTCTTGAGCAAAGATTGACAATTTTTGGAGGGTTCCACAATATATCTGCAAAAGAAATAAGATGGACTGATCATAGTGAATTTCTCTTTCCAATGAAAACATGCGCAGTTTTATATCTTTCATAGTTTCCAAGTTATAAGGTATATGCTTTACGACCATAAATCCCAACACTGTGTAGAAAAATATAAGGGGATATCCAATTTGTCCCAGCTTTTATCAAAATTGAAACCTCCACCTTTTATTCGACAATCAATGGCGCTTTGAGTCCACTATCTTTGATATTTCCGCTCCATTGGAAATCGAGTTTCCCAGTTTGACCGTTTATGCATGTTCGAACTTTGAGATTCCACGCTTAGGGCACTCAATGTATAGATCAAGTGATAACTTTCCGTGTTCTGAAGGTCCTTTGATGGGTGTGAATAGATGGGGGGGATTGCGGAACGTTATATTGATTTATGAAATACAGTTTAGGGCGTACTTTTGTGTTCACGTTGATTAACTTTAGCAAATAAAGTTATGGTGAAAGATGTACCTACATATTTTAATAGCAGCGAGGGTCGAATACTTTTAACCAAAACCACGTGGCAAGATGGAAGTTGCAGGAGACACTCAACTCTCCAAACTTATATTGAGCCATGAAAACACAATCCTGCATTTTATCAGGAATTTACAGAATCGAATTCCAAATAAACCATGCAAATTTAAACAATATCATCTTTAATCCTGTACCCAAAGTAACCAAAGCCACGTGGCAAGCTAAAACTTGCAGGAAACACTCGTCAAACCTTCAGCACATCCAGACAACCCCAATGAAATTCTTTGAATTCATGTTACTTGATACCTTTATCATTGGCGCCATCTTTAAAGCAAGTGAAGCAATCAGCATACTTGAAAGAAACCAGGACGTCGGGGTTGCCATATTGTGTCAATTTTCTTTGTTATTGATCACATAATTAAAAATCACGTAACCACCCTATTAAGACATTCCAAAATCTCCTATTCATATCGGTAATTGAAGCAATTACAGACATTATCAGAACAAGCGAGTGTAATTTATTCCTGGCAAGGTACTAATTTAATACAAGCATATTGTATAACGCAAAGCGAATATGAAATACATCCCACGATAGTGACAATAAAAATCTGTCGCCGTAGTAAGCGTGAGAAGATAACGAATAAATAATGGAAGTTTGCAACGCGAACTTTTTGCTAGTTATCGTGGAATGGAGCTGGAAAGTGCACCATTTAAATGATGGATATGTTCGTATTGGAAGGCAAGATAAAAGTCAAGTGGAAAACATATTAGATTTCGTACTGGAGATGAGAGCATCAACTACTGCTCTCCTAGTTATGCTCCATATTTTTGCTTTACAAATCACAAATACAAGCGTAGGTGTGACTAAGATATAGAAATCACCAGAAAATCCCACAGACACATAATTCCAGAGGGTGGCGCCCGAGTTATGGAGAATTAAAAGTTCTGGCACAGCTTTGAAGTTGATGTTGAGATTTGCAATGTTTTTTCTGAACGGCGATTCTGTAGATTTGTTCATGTGTAGCAGGTTTGTGGTTTTTTCCTGTTCAATAATAGATTGAAAAGTATTTTCTGCAAGTTTAAACTTGTCACGTGGTTTTGCTCAATTAAGGTACAGGAGGATTAATCTGGAAAGCAATTTTGTAAATTCTGGATGTTCAACGGGCTTGTGGATTATTTTCCTGCTCACTTATAGATTGAAGAGTTTTTTTTGTAAGTTTAAGTTTGCAAGGTTTATTTGGAAGCCGATTCTTGAAATTCCGGATGAGATGCAGGATTGTGGATTTTCTCCTCAATAGCTTGAAGGGTATCTCCTGCAAGCTATAATTCACCACGTCGTTTTGCTGAATTTGGGAACATGATTAAATTTGAAGCTGTTAAAATCAGCAGGGTTTACTTCGAAGGCATTTGTTAATTCTAGATGTGCTACAGGATTGTATTTTTCTCCTATTCAAAAACAAATTGAGAATGTGAAAATTCCTGCAAGTTTGAACTTTTCACATGGTTTTGCTCAAGGTGTGAGCAGGATTGAGGTCGATGTTGTTCAAGTTTTCACGGTTTATTTGGATGTCGATTCTGGAAATTCTGGATAATTTGCAGGACTGTGGATTTTTTCCCTGTTCAAGAAAAGCTTGAAGTGTATCTCCTGCGAGTTTTTATAAGCCACGTCGTTTTGCTCGAATTGGGTAGAGGATCAAATTTGCAGGGTTAATTTGGATGTGTCCAGAGTGTTGCAGGATTGATTTTTTTTCCTATTCAAGAACAAATTGGAGAATGTTTCCTGGAAGGTGGGAGCAGGATTGAAGTCGATATTGTTCTAGTTTGCAAGGTTAATTTGGAAGGCGATTCTGGATTGTGGATTTTTTTCCCTGTTCAAGAACAAATTGGAAAATGTTTCCTGCAAGTTTAAACTTTTCACGTGGTTTTGCTCAAGGTTTGAGCAGGATTGAAGTCGATTTTGTTTAAGTTTGCAAGGTTTATTTAGAAGCCGATTCTGGAAATTTCGGATGAGTTGCAGGATTGTGGATTTTTTTCCTGCGCAATAGCTTGGAGGGTATCTCCTGCAAGTTTTAATTCACCACGTCGTTTTGCTGAATCCGGGTACAGGATTAAATTTGATGCTGTTTGAATGAGCAGGGTTTATGTGGAAGGCATTTGTTAATTCCAAATGTGCTGCAGGATTGTATCCCATTCAAGAACAAATTGGAGAATGTTTTCTGCAAGTTTAAACTTTTCACGTGGTTTTGCTCAAGATGTGAGCAGGATCAAAGTTGATGTCCGAATTTGCAGATTTGTTAATTCTAGATGTATTGCAGGATTGATTTTTTTTCCTGTTCAAGAAGAAATTCGAGGATGTTTTCTGCAAGGTTCAACTTGTCACGTGATTTTGCTCAATTGAGGAGCAGAAGGGTCAATCTGGAAGGCAATTCTGTAAATTCTGGATGTTTAACAGGATTGTGGATCATTCTCCTGCACAATTATGAATCGAAGAGTTTTTTGTAAGTTTTAGTTTGCAAGGTTTATTTGGAAGGCAAGTGTTAATTCTAGATGTGTTGCAGGATTGTATTCTTTCTCCTATTCAAGAACAAATTGGAGAATGTTTCCTGCAAGGTGGGAGCAGGATTGAAGTCGATATTGTTCAAGTTTGCAAGGTTAATTTGGAAGGCGATTCTGGATTGTGGATTTTTTCCCTGTTCAAGAATAGATTGAAGAGGTTTTCCTGCAAGTTTCAACTTACCACGTGGTTTTGGTCAATTTCAGAACAGGATCAAAGTTGATGTTGTTCAAATTTGCAAGGTTTATTTGAAAGGCATCTGTTAATTCTAGATGTGTTGCAGGATTGTATTTTTTTTGCTGTTCAAGAACCAATTGGAGGATGTTTCCTGCAAGGTTGAACTTGTCACGTGGTTTTGCACAATTTAGGTTCAGGAGGGTTAATTTGGAAGGCAATTTTGTAAATTCTGGATGTTTAACAGAATTGTGGATTATTTTCCTGCTCAATTATAGATTGTAGAGTTTTTTCCGCAAGTCCCAATTCGCCACGTGGTTGTGCTCAAGGTGGGAGCAGGATTGAAGTCGATATTTTTCAAGTTTGCAAGGTTAATTTGGAAGGCGATTCTGGAAATTTCGGATGAGTTGCAGGATTGTGGATTCTTTTCATGATCAAGAATAGATTGAAGAGTTTTTCCTGCAAGTTTCAACTTACCACGTGGTTCTGGTCAATTTCAGAACAGGATTGAGGTTGATGTTGTTCAAATTTGCAAGGTTTATTTGGAAATCATTTGTTAATTCTAGATGTGTTGCAGGATTGTATTTTTTTTGCTGTTCAAGAACCAATTGGAGGATGTTTCCTGCAAGGTTGAACTTGTCACGTGGTTTTGCACAATTTAGGTTCAGGAGGGTTAATTTGGAAGGCAATTTTGTAAATTCTGGATGTTTAACAGAATTGTGGATTATTTTCCTGCTCAATTATAGATTGTAGAGTTTTTTCCGCAAGTCCCAATTCGCCACGTGGTTGTGCTCAAGGTGGGAGCAGGATTAAAGTCGATATTTTTCAAGTTTGCAAGGTTAATTTGGAAGGCGATTCTGGAAATTTCGGATGAGTTGCAGGATTGTGGATTCTTTTCATGATCAAGAATAGATTGAAGAGTTTTTCCTGCAAGTTTCAACTTACCACGTGGTTCTGGTCAAATTCAGAACAGGATTGAGGTTGATGTTGTTCAAATTTGCAAGGTTTATTTGGAAATCATTTGTTAATTCTAGATGTGTTGCAGGATTGTATTTTTTTTGCTGTTCAAGAACCAATTGGAGGATGTTTCCTGCAAGGTTGAACTTGTCACGTGGTTTTGCACAATTTAGGTTCAGGAGGGTTAATTTGGAAGGCAATTTTGTAAATTCTGGATGTTTAACAGAATTGTGGATTATTTTCCTGCTCAATTATAGATTGTAGAGTTTTTTCCGCAAGTCCCAATTCGCCACGTGGTTGTGCTCAAGGTGGGAGCAGGATTGAAGTCGATATTTTTCAAGTTTGCAAGGTTAATTTGGAAGGCGATTCTGGAAATTTCGGATGAGTTGCAGGATTGTGGATTCTTTTCATGATCAAGAATAGATTGAAGAGTTTTTCCTGCAAGTTTCAACTTACCACGTGGTTCTGGTCAATTTCAGAACAGGATTGAGGTTGATGTTGTTCAAATTTGCAAGGTTTATTTGGAAATCATTTGTTAATTCTAGATGTGTTGCAGGATTGTATTTTTTTTGCTGTTCAAGAACCAATTGGAGGATGTTTCCTGCAAGGTTGAACTTGTCACGTGGTTTTGCACAATTTAGGTTCAGGAGGGTTAATTTGGAAGGCAATTTTGTAAATTCTGGATGTTTAACAGAATTGTGGATTATTTTCCTGCTCAATTATAGATTGTAGAGTTTTTTCCGCAAGTCCCAATTCGCCACGTGGTTGTGCTCAAGGTGGGAGCAGGATTGAAGTCGATATTTTTCAAGTTTGCAAGGTTAATTTGGAAGGCGATTCTGGAAATTTCGGATGAGTTGCAGGATTGTGGATTCTTTTCATGATCAAGAATAGATTGAAGAGTTTTTCCTGCAAGTTTCAACTTACCACGTGGTTCTGGTCAATTTCAGAACAGGATTGAGGTTGATGTTGTTCAAATTTGCAAGGTTTATTTGGAAATCATTTGTTAATTCTAGATGTGTTGCAGGATTGTATTTTTTTTGCTGTTCAAGAACCAATTGGAGGATGTTTCCTGCAAGGTTGAACTTGTCACGTGGTTTTGCACAATTTAGGTTCAGGAGGGTTAATTTGGAAGGCAATTTTGTAAATTCTGGATGTTTAACAGAATTGTGGATTATTTTCCTGCTCAATTATAGATTGTAGAGTTTTTTCCGCAAGTCCCAATTCGCCACGTGGTTGTGCTCAAGGTGGGAGCAGGATTGAAGTCGATATTTTTCAAGTTTGCAAGGTTAATTTGGAAGGCGATTCTGGAAATTTCGGATGAGTTGCAGGATTGTGGATTCTTTTCATGATCAAGAATAGATTGAAGAGTTTTTCCTGCAAGTTTCAACTTACCACGTGGTTCTGGTCAATTTCAGAACAGGATTGAGGTTGATGTTGTTCAAATTTGCAAGGTTTATTTGGAAATCATTTGTTAATTCTAGATGTGTTGCAGGATTGTATTTTTTTTGCTGTTCAAGAACCAATTGGAGGATGTTTCCTGCAAGGTTGAACTTGTCACGTGGTTTTGCACAATTTAGGTTCAGGAGGGTTAATTTGGAAGGCAATTTTGTAAATTCTGGATGTTTAACAGAATTGTGGATTATTTTCCTGCTCAATTATAGATTGTAGAGTTTTTTCCGCAAGTCCCAATTCGCCACGTGGTTGTGCTCAAGGTGGGAGCAGGATTGAAGTCGATATTTTTCAAGTTTGCAAGGTTAATTTGGAAGGCGATTCTGGAAATTTCGGATGAGTTGCAGGATTGTGGATTCTTTTCATGATCAAGAATAGATTGAAGAGTTTTTCCTGCAAGTTTCAACTTACCACGTGGTTCTGGTCAATTTCAGAACAGGATTGAGGTTGATGTTGTTCAAATTTGCAAGGTTTATTTGGAAATCATTTGTTAATTCTAGATGTGTTGCAGGATTGTATTTTTTTTGCTGTTCAAGAACCAATTGGAGGATGTTTCCTGCAAGGTTGAACTTGTCACGTGGTTTTGCACAATTTAGGTTCAGGAGGGTTAATTTGGAAGGCAATTTTGTAAATTCTGGATGTTTAACAGAATTGTGGATTATTTTCCTGCTCAATTATAGATTGTAGAGTTTTTTCCGCAAGTCCCAATTCGCCACGTGGTTGTGCTCAAGGTGGGAGCAGGATTGAAGTCGATATTTTTCAAGTTTGCAAGGTTAATTTGGAAGGCGATTCTGGAAATTTCGGATGAGTTGCAGGATTGTGGATTCTTTTCATGATCAAGAATAGATTGAAGAGTTTTTCCTGCAAGTTTCAACTTACCACGTGGTTCTGGTCAATTTCAGAACAGGATTGAGGTTGATGTTGTTCAAATTTGCAAGGTTTATTTGGAAATCATTTGTTAATTCTAGATGTGTTGCAGGATTGTATTTTTTTTGCTGTTCAAGAACCAATTGGAGGATGTTTCCTGCAAGGTTGAACAGGAGTGTTCATTTGGAAGGCAATTTTGTAAATTCTGGATGTTTACCAGAATTGTGGATTATTTTCCTGCTCAATTATAGATTGAAGAGATTTTTCTGCAAGTCCCAATTCGCCACGTGGTTGTGCTCAAGGTGGGAGCAGGATTGAAGTCGATATTTTTCAAGTTTGCAAGGTTAATTTGGAAGGCGATTCTGGAAATTTCGGATGAGTTGCAGGATTGTGGATTCTTTTCATGATCAAGAATAGATTGAAGAGTTTTTCCTGCAAGTTTCAACTTACCACGTGGTTCTGGTCAATTTCAGAACAGGATTGAGGTTGATGTTGTTCAAATTTGCAAGGTTTATTTGGAAATCATTTGTTAATTCTAGATGTGTTGCAGGATTGTATTTTTTTTGCTGTTCAAGAACCAATTGGAGGATGTTTCCTGCAAGGTTGAACTTGTCACGTGGTTTTGCACAATTTAGGTTCAGGAGGGTTAATTTGGAAGGCAATTTTGTAAATTCTGGATGTTTAACAGAATTGTGGATTATTTTCCTGCTCAATTATAGATTGTAGAGTTTTTTCCGCAAGTCCCAATTCGCCACGTGGTTGTGCTCAAGGTGGGAGCAGGATTAAAGTCGATATTTTTCAAGTTTGCAAGGTTAATTTGGAAGGCGATTCTGGAAATTTCGGATGAGTTGCAGGATTGTGGATTCTTTTCATGATCAAGAATAGATTGAAGAGTTTTTCCTGCAAGTTTCAACTTACCACGTGGTTCTGGTCAAATTCAGAACAGGATTGAGGTTGATGTTGTTCAAATTTGCAAGGTTTATTTGGAAATCATTTGTTAATTCTAGATGTGTTGCAGGATTGTATTTTTTTTGCTGTTCAAGAACCAATTGGAGGATGTTTCCTGCAAGGTTGAACTTGTCACGTGGTTTTGCACAATTTAGGTTCAGGAGGGTTAATTTGGAAGGCAATTTTGTAAATTCTGGATGTTTAACAGAATTGTGGATTATTTTCCTGCTCAATTATAGATTGTAGAGTTTTTTCCGCAAGTCCCAATTCGCCACGTGGTTGTGCTCAAGGTGGGAGCAGGATTGAAGTCGATATTTTTCAAGTTTGCAAGGTTAATTTGGAAGGCGATTCTGGAAATTTCGGATGAGTTGCAGGATTGTGGATTCTTTTCATGATCAAGAATAGATTGAAGAGTTTTTCCTGCAAGTTTCAACTTACCACGTGGTTCTGGTCAATTTCAGAACAGGATTGAGGTTGATGTTGTTCAAATTTGCAAGGTTTATTTGGAAATCATTTGTTAATTCTAGATGTGTTGCAGGATTGTATTTTTTTTGCTGTTCAAGAACCAATTGGAGGATGTTTCCTGCAAGGTTGAACTTGTCACGTGGTTTTGCACAATTTAGGTTCAGGAGGGTTAATTTGGAAGGCAATTTTGTAAATTCTGGATGTTTAACAGAATTGTGGATTATTTTCCTGCTCAATTATAGATTGTAGAGTTTTTTCCGCAAGTCCCAATTCGCCACGTGGTTGTGCTCAAGGTGGGAGCAGGATTGAAGTCGATATTTTTCAAGTTTGCAAGGTTAATTTGGAAGGCGATTCTGGAAATTTCGGATGAGTTGCAGGATTGTGGATTCTTTTCATGATCAAGAATAGATTGAAGAGTTTTTCCTGCAAGTTTCAACTTACCACGTGGTTCTGGTCAATTTCAGAACAGGATTGAGGTTGATGTTGTTCAAATTTGCAAGGTTTATTTGGAAATCATTTGTTAATTCTAGATGTGTTGCAGGATTGTATTTTTTTTGCTGTTCAAGAACCAATTGGAGGATGTTTCCTGCAAGGTTGAACTTGTCACGTGGTTTTGCACAATTTAGGTTCAGGAGGGTTAATTTGGAAGGCAATTTTGTAAATTCTGGATGTTTAACAGAATTGTGGATTATTTTCCTGCTCAATTATAGATTGTAGAGTTTTTTCCGCAAGTCCCAATTCGCCACGTGGTTGTGCTCAAGGTGGGAGCAGGATTGAAGTCGATATTTTTCAAGTTTGCAAGGTTAATTTGGAAGGCGATTCTGGAAATTTCGGATGAGTTGCAGGATTGTGGATTCTTTTCATGATCAAGAATAGATTGAAGAGTTTTTCCTGCAAGTTTCAACTTACCACGTGGTTCTGGTCAATTTCAGAACAGGATTGAGGTTGATGTTGTTCAAATTTGCAAGGTTTATTTGGAAATCATTTGTTAATTCTAGATGTGTTGCAGGATTGTATTTTTTTTGCTGTTCAAGAACCAATTGGAGGATGTTTCCTGCAAGGTTGAACTTGTCACGTGGTTTTGCACAATTTAGGTTCAGGAGGGTTAATTTGGAAGGCAATTTTGTAAATTCTGGATGTTTAACAGAATTGTGGATTATTTTCCTGCTCAATTATAGATTGTAGAGTTTTTTCCGCAAGTCCCAATTCGCCACGTGGTTGTGCTCAAGGTGGGAGCAGGATTGAAGTCGATATTTTTCAAGTTTGCAAGGTTAATTTGGAAGGCGATTCTGGAAATTTCGGATGAGTTGCAGGATTGTGGATTCTTTTCATGATCAAGAATAGATTGAAGAGTTTTTCCTGCAAGTTTCAACTTACCACGTGGTTCTGGTCAATTTCAGAACAGGATTGAGGTTGATGTTGTTCAAATTTGCAAGGTTTATTTGGAAATCATTTGTTAATTCTAGATGTGTTGCAGGATTGTATTTTTTTTGCTGTTCAAGAACCAATTGGAGGATGTTTCCTGCAAGGTTGAACTTGTCACGTGGTTTTGCACAATTTAGGTTCAGGAGGGTTAATTTGGAAGGCAATTTTGTAAATTCTGGATGTTTAACAGAATTGTGGATTATTTTCCTGCTCAATTATAGATTGTAGAGTTTTTTCCGCAAGTCCCAATTCGCCACGTGGTTGTGCTCAAGGTGGGAGCAGGATTGAAGTCGATATTTTTCAAGTTTGCAAGGTTAATTTGGAAGGCGATTCTGGAAATTTCGGATGAGTTGCAGGATTGTGGATTCTTTTCATGATCAAGAATAGATTGAAGAGTTTTTCCTGCAAGTTTCAACTTACCACGTGGTTCTGGTCAATTTCAGAACAGGATTGAGGTTGATGTTGTTCAAATTTGCAAGGTTTATTTGGAAATCATTTGTTAATTCTAGATGTGTTGCAGGATTGTATTTTTTTTGCTGTTCAAGAACCAATTGGAGGATGTTTCCTGCAAGGTTGAACAGGAGTGTTCATTTGGAAGGCAATTTTGTAAATTCTGGATGTTTACCAGAATTGTGGATTATTTTCCTGCTCAATTATAGATTGAAGAGATTTTTCTGCAAGTCCCAATTCGCCACGTGGTTGTGCTCAAGGTGGGAGCAGGATTGAAGTCGATATTTTTCAAGTTTGCAAGGTTAATTTGGAAGGCGATTCTGGAAATTTCGGATGAGTTGCAGGATTGTGGATTCTTTTCATGATCAAGAATAGATTGAAGAGTTTTTCCTGCAAGTTTCAACTTACCACGTGGTTCTGGTCAATTTCAGAACAGGATTGAAGTTGATGTTGTTCAAATTTGCAAGGTTTATTTGGAAAGTATTTGTTAATTCTAGATGTGTTGCAGGATTGTATTTTTTTTGCTGTTCAAGAACCAATTGGAGGATGTTTTCTGCAAGGTTAAACTTGTCACGTGGTTTTGCTCAATTTAGGTACAGGAGGGTTAATTTGGAAGGCAATTTTGTAAATTCTGGATGTCTGACAGAATTGTGGATTATTTTCCTGCTCAATTATAAATTGTAGAGTTTTTTCTGCAAGTCCCAATTCGCCACGTGGTTGTGCTCAAGGTGGGAGCAGGATTGAAGTCGATATTTTTCAAGTTTGCAAGGTAAATTCAGAAGGTGATTCTGGATTGTGATTTTTTTCCTGTTTAAGAATTGATTGAAGAGATTTTCCTGCAAGTTTCAACTCACCACGTGGTTCTAGTCAATTTCAGAACAGGATTGAAGTTGATGTTGTTCAAATTTGCAAGGTTTATTTGGAAGGCATTTGTTAATTCCAGATGTGTTGCAGGATTGTATTTTTTTTGCTGTTCAAGAATCAATTGGAGGATGTTTCCTGCAAGGTTGAACTTGTCACGTGGTTTTGCTCAATTTAGGTACAGGAATGTTGATTTGGAAGGCAATTTTGTAAATTCTGGATGTTTAACAGAATTGTGGATTATTTTCCTGCTAAATTATAGATTGTAGAGTTTTTTCTGCAAGTCCCAATTCGCCACGTGGTTGTGCTCAAGGTGGAAGCAGGATTGAAGTCGATCTTGTTTAAGTCTGCAAGGTATATTTGGAAGGCGATTCTGGAAATTCCGGATTAGTTGCAGGATTGTGTTTTTTTCTCCTGTTCAAAAATGGCTTGAAGAGTATCTCCTGCAAGTCTTAATTTGCCACGTCATATTGCTCGATTTGGGTACAGGATTAAAGTTGATGTTATACAAATTTGCAGGGTTTATTTGGAAGGCATTTGTTAATTCTAGATGTGTTGCAGGATTGTTTTTTTCCAGTTCAAGAATGGATGGAATGTTGCCTTCTAAAAATTTAACCAAAACTCAAACATCAATGATCAGACGAATGTACAAACCCAACAACCAAATGTCAGTATCATAGAACATGTTTTTCCACTGCTCCTAAATGTACTTCCTGGCCTCCTTGACTTTCTCAAAACTTCCATCCAGACTTTGCAGCTGACAGATCAGCTCTTCTTTGCTGTAGTAACTTGTAGTTTTTTCTCGTGCTCCTTCAACAACAACTACACAATACCTCATCAAGTGAACACGTACCTCCTGCTGCTCTGCATCTCTGTCAGTTCTTTGATGATCATTATTTGGTCCACCAGGAGGGTGCGAGTATAAGTTTTTATCCACTTTTTTCTTCCCTATTTGAGCCTCTATCAAATCAACTATTTTTGTCAATTTTGAGGTTAGGTGTATCAAGTAGGGTGTCAATTTATGTTGAAATTTTCCAACTAGGGCGATGCAAGTGGATTTTTTCCATTTTAACTAACAAGCGAAAAGATCTTGCCATTTTTTTTTTGTTTTGACGTTACGTCCATCAATTGCTGTCAACCCCATATAATAAAACTATCACAACTTTGTCCTCGACAATTATGTCCATTTCATATGATTTCGCACGACTTAATAACAAATGCTCAAATGTTTAAAACCCCATTATAAATAAATAAATTGTGCATACTTTGCTTTTAAATTTACACAGTCTCCAACGTTTGAGCCCAGCAAGACCAATCGATTGAACTTAAAATGGAAAACATGTCTAGTAGAGTGTACTTTCGAAGGGCCTATGTTTGCGATAGGGCTTAACACTGAGATTACTGACGGACAAGGCAATATTGACGTTGAGATTCTGCACTTAGTCCTTCT
Source organism: Orchestes rusci (assembly GCA_958502075.1). Taxonomy (NCBI): domain Eukaryota; kingdom Metazoa; phylum Arthropoda; class Insecta; order Coleoptera; family Curculionidae; genus Orchestes; species Orchestes rusci. The sequence goes on from OY293307.1 coordinate 36,962,516, forward strand.
AAGTAGAATAAGCACACCGACAGATGGATTTCGATTGAATGAACACACAAAATATACATAAAATTTGCATGCATTTATTCACTCTATTATACTAAAACAAAATAATGTCTACGCCTATGATCAGAGCGGTTGTCACGGGACGTTTGACAGTCATATGTAGCCAATCAGAACACATGAAGCGCTGTTGCCGGTTGCAATCATATTTATAGCTTTTCAAATAATAACATCCCAAATGCGTCACAATTTCACACTTATGCGAGCTTCAAAGTAGATGCGTCACCTTCGTAATTAATTACCAAAACGTGAGCCTAATTTATGGCGTATTAGGTAATTTATCACATCCTGCTTGCTTTGACAATCCTAGTGTGTGATTTACTACGCATTATGAAGACACATTTTCGGTGTCGGATCATGTCTGATTGGTACGATTTGGATGGACGTATTGGAAATTAATATTGATTGATTGAGGATTAGTCTACTTTTGATTATGAAGTATCGTGACCAAAGGGAAGCTTCTTTTGCCATTTGCTGGTTTGTTTTCAGGAATAATAAACCACCTAGGGAAAAAGGAAATGATATTTTTGCAGGAAGTCAAAATTCTACCCTTCTTGATCACAAATCTGATTAAATACAAAATGACAGTCGTACTCCATCAAATTATGAAGTCTCAACAATATCCTTGTGTAAAGTTCAATTTCCGTTCAACAAGGTAAAAAAGCGAGCCGTCTTTCGGATCTCCGGATTCTTCCAACTCATTTGAGAAGTTTTGTGGAGACTCTTGAAGACAAAGACAAAGTCAACGTTGATGATTTTTTGTCACAACTCTTTTAATGGTTTGAGGAAAGACTGTCTGTAGTTTCATAACTGCAACTGGGTTGAGGAGGTTTGTGGGGGCTCGTGAAAGTTATTTTATTTCTGGAATAAGAGGGTGGTTTACTGCGTGAGCAAATTAGGCCCTAGCTCAATGCCGGAGAGAGGGTAGGATTAGCGCCACCGACTCAAGACTGAATAAGTCGGAATTCTCCCGGTTCCGGGTAGCTTCTCGATGAAAGAAATTATCAAATCGAAAATTAGTTACTCAGTTTATGAGTTACATGAAGCCTCATTGCAAATCTGATTAAATACAAAATGACAGTCGTACTACATCAAATTATGAAGTCTCAACAATATCCCTGTGTAAATTTTAATTTCCGTTCAACAAGGTAAAAAAGCGAGCCGTCTTGCGGATCTCCGGATTCTTCCAACTCATTTGAGGAGTTTTGTAGAGACTCTTAAAGACAAAGACAAAGTCAACGTTGATGATTTTTTGTCACAACTCTTTTGATGGTTTGAAGAAAGACTGTCTGTAGTTTCATAACTGCAACCGGGTTGAGGAGGTTTGTAGGGGCTCGTTAAAGTTACTTAATTTCTGGAATAAGAGGGTGATTTACTGCGTGAGCAAATTAGGCCCTAGCTCAATGCCGGAGAGAGGGTAGGATTAGCGCCACTGACTCAAGACTGAATAAGTCGGAATTCTCCCGAAGTTCCGGGTACCTTCTCAATGAAAGAAATTATCAAATCGAAAATTAGTTACTTAGTTTATCAGTTACATGAAGCCTCATTGCAAATCTGATTAAATACAAAATGACAGTCGTACTCCATCAAATTATGAAGTCTCAACAATATCCCTGTGTAAATTTTAATTTCCGTTCAATAAGGTAAAAAAGCGAGCCGTCTTTCGGATCTCTGGATTCTTCTAACTCATTTGAGGAGTTTTGTAGAGACTCTTAAAGACAAAGACAAAGTCGACGTTGATGATTTTTTGTCACAACTCTTTTAATGGTTTGAGAAAAGACTGTCTGTAGTTTCATAACTGCAACCGGGTTGAGGAGGTTTGTAGGGGCTCGTTAAAGTTACTTAATTTCTGGAATAAGAGGGTGATTTACTGCGTGAGCAAATTAGGCCCTAGCTCAATGCCGGAGAGAGGGTAGGATTAGCGCCACCGACTCAAGACTGAATAAGTCGGAATTCTCCCGAAGTTCCGGGTACCTTCTCAATGAAAGAAATTATCAAATCGAAAATTAGTTACTTAGTTTATGAGTTACATGAAGCCTCATTGCAAATCTGATTAAATACAAAATGACAGTCGTACTCCATCAAATTATGAAATCTCAACAATATCCTTGTGTACATTTCAATTTCCGTTCAACAAGGTAAAAAAGCGAGCCGTCTTTCGGATCTCCGGATTCTTCCAACTCATTTGAGAAGTTTTGTGGAGACTCTTAAAGACAAAGACAAAGTCAACGTTGATGATTTTTTGTCACAACTCTTTTAATGGTTTGAGGAAAGACTGTCTGTAGTTTCATAACTGCAACTGGGTTGAGGAGGTTTGTAGGGGCTCGTGAAAGTTACTTAATTTCTGGAATAAGAGGGTGGTTTACTGCGTGAGCAAATTGGGGCCTAGCTCAATGCCGGAGAGAGGGTAGGATTAGCGCCACCGACTCAAGACTGAATAAGTCGGAATTTTCCCGAAGTTCCGGGTACCTTCTCAATGAAAGAAATTATCAAATCGAAAATTAGTTACTTAGTTTATGAGTTACATGAAGCCTCATTGCAAATCTGATTAAATACAAAATGACAGTCGTACTCCATCAAATTATGAAATCTCAACAATATCCTTGTGTACATTTCAATTTCCGTTCAACAAGGTGAAAAAAGCGAGCCGTCTTTCGGATCTCCGGATTCTTCCAACTCATTTGAGGAGTTTTGTAGAGACTCTTAAAGACAAAGACAAAGTCAACGTTGATGATTTTTTGTCACAACTCTTTTAATGGTTTGAGGAAAGACTGTCTGTAGTTTCATAACCGCAACTGGGTTGAGGAGGTTTGTGGGGGCTCGTGAAAGTTACTTTATTTCTGGAATAAGAGGGTGGTTTACTGCGTGAGCAAATTAGGCCCTAGCTCAATGCCGGAGAGAGGGTAGGATTAGCGCCACTGACTCAAGACTGAATAAGTCGGAATTCTCCCGAAGTTCCGGGTACCTTCTCAATGAAAGAAATTATCAAATCGAAAATTAGTTACTTAGTTTATCAGTTACATGAAGCCTCATTGCAAATCTGATTAAATACAAAATGACAGTCGTACTCCATCAAATTATGAAGTCTCAACAATATCCCTGTGTAAATTTTAATTTCCGTTCAATAAGGTAAAAAAGCGAGCCGTCTTTCGGATCTCTGGATTCTTCTAACTCATTTGAGGAGTTTTGTAGAGACTCTTAAAGACAAAGACAAAGTCGACGTTGATGATTTTTTGTCACAACTCTTTTAATGGTTTGAGAAAAGACTGTCTGTAGTTTCATAACTGCAACCGGGTTGAGGAGGTTTGTAGGGGCTCGTTAAAGTTACTTAATTTCTGGAATAAGAGGGTGATTTACTGCGTGAGCAAATTAGGCCCTAGCTCAATGCCGGAGAGAGGGTAGGATTAGCGCCACCGACTCAAGACTGAATAAGTCGGAATTCTCCCGAAGTTCCGGGTACCTTCTCAATGAAAGAAATTATCAAATCGAAAATTAGTTACTTAGTTTATGAGTTACATGAAGCCTCATTGCAAATCTGATTAAATACAAAATGACAGTCGTACTCCATCAAATTATGAAATCTCAACAATATCCTTGTGTACATTTCAATTTCCGTTCAACAAGGTAAAAAAGCGAGCCGTCTTTCGGATCTCCGGATTCTTCCAACTCATTTGAGAAGTTTTGTGGAGACTCTTAAAGACAAAGACAAAGTCAACGTTGATGATTTTTTGTCACAACTCTTTTAATGGTTTGAGGAAAGACTGTCTGTAGTTTCATAACTGCAACTGGGTTGAGGAGGTTTGTAGGGGCTCGTGAAAGTTACTTAATTTCTGGAATAAGAGGGTGGTTTACTGCGTGAGCAAATTGGGGCCTAGCTCAATGCCGGAGAGAGGGTAGGATTAGCGCCACCGACTCAAGACTGAATAAGTCGGAATTTTCCCGAAGTTCCGGGTACCTTCTCAATGAAAGAAATTATCAAATCGAAAATTAGTTACTTAGTTTATGAGTTACATGAAGCCTCATTGCAAATCTGATTAAATACAAAATGACAGTCGTACTCCATCAAATTATGAAATCTCAACAATATCCTTGTGTACATTTCAATTTCCGTTCAACAAGGTGAAAAAAGCGAGCCGTCTTTCGGATCTCCGGATTCTTCCAACTCATTTGAGGAGTTTTGTAGAGACTCTTAAAGACAAAGACAAAGTCAACGTTGATGATTTTTTGTCACAACTCTTTTAATGGTTTGAGGAAAGACTGTCTGTAGTTTCATAACCGCAACTGGGTTGAGGAGGTTTGTGGGGGCTCGTGAAAGTTACTTTATTTCTGGAATAAGAGGGTGGTTTACTGCGTGAGCAAATTAGGCCCTAGCTCAATGCCGGAGAGAGGGTAGGATTAGCGCCACCGACTCAAGACTGAATAAGTCGGAATTTTCCCGAAGTTCCGGGTAGCTTCTCAATGAAAGAAATTATCAAATCGAAAATTAGTTACTTAGTTTATGAGTTACATGAAGCCTCATTGCAAATCTGATTAAATACAAAATGACAGTCGTACTCCATCAAATTATGAAGTCTCAACAATATCCCTGTGTAAATTTTAATTTCCGTTCAACAAGGTGAAGAAGCGAGCCGTCTTGCGGATCTCCGGACTCTTCCAACTCATTTGAGGAGGTTTGTAGGGGCTCGTAAAGATAATTGAAAAAAAAACACCTAAAACAAAGTCGATGTTGATGATTTTTTGTCACAACTATTTTGATGGTTTGAAAAGTGACTGAATCTAATTTTATCACTCCAAGTCGTTTGAGGAGGTTTGGAGAGGCTCGTAAGGTCAATTTCTCGATTTTCCTCAAGAAAAGGGTCAAACTCTCCTTAATAATAATTTGATCCTAACTGTTTTCGGACACAGGTTTCTTGAGGAATGGAGAAGCGACTGTCCTCAACTTCCTCCTCCCAACTCAAGTAACTGTCTTTAATTTCATCACTCCAATTCGATTGAGGAGGTTTGCAGGTAGGTCAATTTTATGATTTTCCATAAAAAAAATTCACAAACACTCGTTGAAAATAGTTCGATCTACATCATTTTCTCGCACAAGTTTCTTGAGGTTTTTTGGAGTGACTTTATCAATCCAACTCATTTGAGAAGGTTGGTAGGTGTCGTAAAGTCAATTTTCATTTAAAAAAAAATATATATCAAACACCTCCAAAACAGAGTCAATAATGATGATTCTTTGCCATAAGTTCTTTGACAATTTGAGAAGTAGCTGTCTCTAATATTATCACTGCAACTCGATTGACGAGGTTTGTAGGGGATCGTAAGGTCAAATTCTCGATTTTTCTCAAGAAGAGGGCCCAACACTCCTTGAAAATGGTTCAATGTCAATGGTTTTTTGACACAAGTCTCTTAAGGGATTGAAGAGTGACTGTCTCCAATTTCATCGTTTCAACTCATATGAAGAGGTTTGTAGAGACTCGTAAAGACATTAAAAAAAATAGTCAAACACTTTCAAAACAAAGACGACGTTGATAATTTTTTGTCACAACTCTTTTAATGGTTTGAGGAAATACTGCCTGTTATTTCATAACTGGTTTGTAGGGGCTCGTAAGGTCAAATTTGCCACGCTCTTTGTTTCTCTTGGAAAAGTACAAAAGAAAAGAATGAGTAAAAAAGAAAAGAGAACAAACAAAAAAGTGTTACTCAATTTCTGGAATAAGAGGGTGGTTTACTGCGTGAGCAAATTAGACCCTAGCTCAATGCCGGAGAAAGGGTAGGATAAGCGCCACCGACTCAAGACTGAATAAGTCGGAATTCTCCCGATGTTCAATGACAGAAATTATCAAATCAAAAATAATAACTTAGTTTATGAGTTACATGAAGCATCATTGCAAATCTAATTTTATACAAAACGACAGTTGTATACACATCATAAAAAAATAAACAAATATTTCATAATTGTCACATCAATAACAATTTCCTCACAATACGTTGATGAAAACAATCAACAATATCCCTATGTAAAGTTCAATTTCCGTTCAACAAGGTAAAAAGCGAGCTGGTACAAAAGAACTAACCCTGCCTTTTCCATGAGCAGCCCTTTGCATATATTATATTGAATTAAATTGTCATTTCCTGCCATTTTTTATCGAGGGTCTATCGGATTTCCGGACTCAGCATTATTGAAGATGACCCAGTTTGCATGAAAGGGGGACGCAGAAACAAACTTGGTCGGGTTGGAACAAACCTTATATCATCACACATGAAATAACGTGTCACCTTATCTACCCCTACAAAATAAATTCCATTGTCAAGCCCATCAAGCCACACAAATAGGCTGCGTAAGATATCCAATCGGCGGTGGAGTGGAAATATCAAAGATACAAGACGTGGTTATTGTCAAATAGAAAACATCAATCGCAATACGAGTCCGTGTGAGATTGGCGTTTCCGATTCCTTCGTTCCATTTTTCTGGTTTATGACACTTTTATGTTTATTCATTGATGGACGAGGGGACATTGATTTGAAATGAGTGGAGGATGATTTTATTCATTGTCATCTGCGGTACCTTGATGTACAGCTGTAAAGGTTTCATCAGTTGACTTCTAGAAGGGCGTTGCGGCACAGAAATCATCCAAGTGTCACCCAATGAGAAGAACGCTCTGTTTTGACACGGTTGATCCTTATTAATTTGGATATTCCACTAAGTACATTTTTTTGTGTTTGTAGTGACCTTTATCGAGAAACTTCTCCATATCCAGAAAGCCAAGAACTGAATCTCCACTGTAATGCAAGGTTCTCGACAACCCTGACAAGCTTTATATTGAGGAGGTTCTGAGGGACTGGTGAGGTCAATTTCTGGATTTTTCCAAAGAAAAGGGTCAAATATTTGTTGAAAATAGTTCGATCTCAAACTCTTTTTGACACAGTTTTTTATAGAGAATGGAGGTGTGCTGGTCATCTCTTTCATCTTTCCAAAAAAAAATCATCAACATCGACATTGTTTTGAGTGTTTTTTTTTTAATTGTCTTTACGAGCTCCTCCAAACCTTCTCAATTGAGTTGCACTGATGAAATTAGATAGGGGCACTCCTCAAATGATCAAAAAAATTGTGGCAAAAAAAATCAACATCGACTTTGTTTATACACTTTTTTTCGATGATTTTATGACCTCTTAGAAGAGGAGGTTTCTAAGAGGTCATAAAGTCATTGAAAAAAAAGTTTAAAAACAAAGTCGATGTTGATTTTTTTGCCACAATTAAAGACTTAAAACAAAGTCGATGTTGATGAATTTTTTGTCACAACTATTTTGATGGTTTGAGGAGTGACTGTCTCAAATTTCATCACTCCAACTCGATTGAGGAGGTTTGTAGGGGCTCGTGAAGACAATTAAAAAAAAAAAAAAAAAAAAAAGACACTTAAAACAAAGTCGATGTTGATGATTTTTTGTCACAACTATTTTGATGGTTTGAGGAGTGACTGTCTCTAATTTCATCCTTCCAGCTCGATTGAGGAGGTTTGGAGTGGCTCGTAAGGTCAATTTCTCGATCTTCCTCAAGAAAAGGGTCAAACACTCCTTGAAAATAATCTGATCCTGACTGTTTTTGGACACAAGTTTCTTGAGGGATGGAGTAGTGACTGTCTCCTACTTCATCCTCCCAAACCATTTGAGGAGGTTTGTAGGGGCTCGTAGAGTCATTTTAAAAAAAAATATATACATCAAACACCTCCAAAACAGGGTCAATGTTGATGATTCTATGCCACAAGTCTTTTGATAGTTTGAGAAGTGACTGTCTCTGATTTCATCAGTCCAATTCGATTGAGGAGGTTTGTAGGGGTTCGTAAAGACAATTAAAAAAAATAATAAAAAAATATTTGAAACAGAGACGATTGATGTTTCTCTGTCACAACTATTTTGATGGTTTGAGGAGTGACTGTCTCTAATTTCATCACTCCAACATGATTGAGGAGGTTTGGAGTGGCTCGTAAGGTCAATTTCTCGATTTTCCTCAAGAAAAGGATCAAACACTACTTAAAAATAATCTGATCCTAACTGTTTTTGAACACAGGTTTTTTGAGGGATAGAGTAGTGACTGTCTCCGATTTCATCCACTCAACTCATTTGAGGAGGTTTGTAGGGGCTCGTAAAGACAATTACAAAATAAATAAAAAAACACTTAAAACAAAGGCGATGTTGATGATTTTCTGTCATAACTGTTTTGATGGTTTGAGAAGTCATTGTCTCTAATTTCATCACTCCAACTCGATTGAGGAGGTTTGTAGGGGCTCGTGAAGACAATTAAAAAAAAAGAAGTCTTAAAACAAAGTCGATGTAAATGAATTTTTTGTCACAACTATTTTGATGGTTTGAGGAGTGACTGTCTCTAATTTCATCACTCCAACTCGATTGAGGACGTTTGTAGGGGCTCGTAAGGTCAATTTCTCGATTTTCCTCAAGAAAAGGGTCAAACGCTACTTAAAAATAATCTGATCCTAACTGTTTTTGAACACAGGTTTTTTGAGGGATGGAGTAGTGACTGTCTCCGATTTCATCCACTCAACTCATTTGAGGAGGTTTGTAAGGGCTCGTAGAGTCAATTTTCAAAAAAATAAATATATCAAACACCTCCAAAACAGAGTCAATGTTGATGATTCTATGCCACAAGTCCTTTGATAGTTTGAAAAGTGAAACTTTCTCTGATTTCATCAGTCCAACTCGATTGAGGAGGTTTGTAGGGGTTCGTAAAGACAATTAAAAAAAAAAACACTTGAAACAGAGGCGATGTTGATGTTTCTCTGTCACAACTATTTTGATGGTTTGAGGAGTCATTGTCTCTAATTTCATCAGTCCAACTCGATTGAGGAGGTTTGTAGGGGTTCGTAAAGACAATTGAATAAAAAAACACTTGAAACAGAGGCGATGTTGATGTTTCTCTGTCACAACTATTTTGATGGTTTGAGGAGTGACTGTCTCTAATTTCATCACTCCAACATGATTGAGAAGGTTTGGAGTGGCTCGTAATGTCAATTTCTCGATTTTCCTCAAGAAAAGGGTCAAACACTACTTAAAAATAATCTGATCCTAACTGTTTTTGAACACAGGTTTTTTGAGGGATGGAGTAGTGACTGTCTCCGATTTCATCCACTCAACTCATTTGAGGAGGTTTGTAGGGGCTCGTGAAGACAATTAAAAAAAAAGAAGTCTTAAAACAAAGTCGATGTTGATGAATTTTTTGTCATAACTATTTTGATGGTTTGAGGAGTGACTGTCTCTAATTTCATCACTCCAACTCGATTGAGGAGTTTTGGAGTGGCTCGTAAGGTCAATTTCTCGATTTTCCTCAAGAAAAGGGTCAAACACTCCTTAAAAATAATCTGGTTCTGACTATTTTTGGACTCAGGTTTCTTGAGGGATGGAGTAGTGACTGTCTCCGATTTCATCCTCCCAACCCATTTGAGGAGGTTTGTAGGGGCTCGTAGGGTCAATTCAAAAAAAAATATATACATCAAACAGCTCCAAAACAGAGTCAATGTTGATGATTCTATGCCACAAGTCCTTTGATAGTTTAAGAAGTAACTGTCTCTGATTTCATCAGTCCACTTCGATTGAGAAGGTTTGTAGGGGTTCGTAAAGAAAATTTAAAAAAAAAAAAAAAAACACTTAAAACAGAGGCGATGTTGATGATTTTCTGTTTTAACTATTTTGATGGTTTGAGGAGTCATTGTCTCTTATTTCATCACTCCAACTCGATAGAGGACGTTTGTAGGGGCTCGTGAAGACAATAAAAAAAAACACTTAAAACAAAGTCGATGTTGATGATTCTTTGTCGCAACTATTTTGATGGTTTGAGGAGTGACTGTCTCTGATTTCATCCTCCCAACTCGATTGAGGAGGTTTGGAGTGGCTCGTAAGGTCAATTTCTCGATTTTCCTCAAGAAAAGGGTCAAACACTCCTTGAAAATAATCTGATCCTAACTGTTTTTGAACACAGGTTTTTTGAGGGATGGAGTGGTGACTGTCTCCGATTTCATCCACTCAACTCATTTGAGGAGGTTTGTAGGGGCTCGTGAAGACAATTAAAAAAAAAAGAAGTCTTAAAACAAAGTCGATGTTGATGAATTTTTTGTCATAACTATTTTGATGGTTTGAGAAGTGACTGTCTCTAATTTCATCACTCCAACTCGATTGAGGAGTTTTGGAGTGGCTCGTAAGGTCAATTTCTCGATTTTCCTCAAGAAAAGGGTCAAACACTCCTTAAAAATAATCTGATTCTAACTATTTTTGGACTCAGGTTTCTTGAGGACTGTCCCCGATTTCATCCTCCCAACCCATTTGAGGAGGTTTGTAGGGGCTCGTAGGGTCAATTCAAAAAAAAATATATACATCAAACAGCTCCAAAACAGAGTCAATGTTGATGATTCTATGCCACAAGTCCTTTGATAGTTTAAAAAGTAACTGTCTCTGATTTCATCAGTCCAATTCGATCGAGAAGGTTTGTAGGGGTTCGTAAAGAAAATTTAAAAAAAAAAAAAAAAACACTTAAAACAGAGGCGATGTTGATGATTTTCTGTTTTAACTATTTTGATGGTTTGAGGAGTCATTGTCTCCTATTTCATCACTCCAACTCGATAGAGGACGTTTGTAGGGGCTCGTGAAGACAATAAAAAAAAACACTTAAAACAAAGTCGATGTTGATGATTCTTTGTCGCAACTATTTTGATGGTTTGAGGAGTGACTGTCTCTGATTTCATCCTCCCAACTCGATTGAGGAAGTTTGGAGTGGCTCGTAAGGTCAATTTATCGATTTTCCTCAAGAAAAGGGTCAAACACTCCTTGAAAATAATCTGATCCTGACTGTTTTTGGACACAAGTTTTTTGACGGATGAAGTAGTGACTGTGCCTGATTTCATCCTCCCAACTCATTTGAGGAGGTTTGTAGAGGCTCGTAGAGTCAATTTTCAAAAAAATATATATCAAACACCTCCAAAACAGAGTCAATGTTGATGATTCTAGTCCTTTGATGGTTTGAGGACTACCTGTCTGTAATTTCATCACTTTAACTCGACTGAAGAGATTTGGAGGGGCTCGTGGGGACAATTTCTCGATTTTCCTCAAGAAAGGAGTTATACACTCCTCAAATATGGTACGATCTCAACCATTTTTTGACACAGGTTTCTCAAAGGTGGAGTCACTGCCTTCAATTTTATCGTCCCAAGCAGGTTTGAAGGGGCTCGTAAAGTCATTTATTCTAAAACACATTTGAAACAAATTTGATGATTTTTTGATTTTTCTCGTAAGGTCAATGTCTTGATCTTCCTTTATAAAAATGTCAAACACTTGAAAATAGTCGATCTCCTTAATTTTTGACTAATCCAAACTAATCCTCATCTATGTTTTCTTCCCAGGACTACTCTTTTTTTTCTCCCATCGTATTTTGAAGACTATATGCTGCTTACCTCCTCCAAAATGGTTGGGTTGATTGGCAAACCGATGGGTTCCAAGTTCTTTCCAAAGACCTTCGCTTGTTCTTCCAGTTTATGCAACAGTTCATCGTGAGAGGCAAATTGACCTATCAGAAAATCCAAAGGGGCCATTTCATCACTTCCGAGAACTAGAGGGATATGTCAACAATTTCTTCGTGAGAAAAATGATCTTCCCTTTCCGATGGCGGAAGGATCAACCATTGAATTAGAGTGTTTTCAAATTCAATAAAAACTTCAAAAGCCGGTACAATGAACCGCTTGGTCCCTGCACGGGCGCCAATTTTTAATGGACTTAGAACTACAAACTACATCTTTCAATTATTATTTTTGAATAAAATCCACTCAATTGCACTGACACCTTGCTGTGTGATATTTTTGAACCAGTGGCGCCCTCCCTAACATTCGCTTTAATATTTTCAAATGAAAAATTATCATCCTTGAACCCCAAATTTTAACATCCTGTATTTCTCAAAATAATCAAAGAATTCAAGTATCGGCACTCAATTGATAAACTCCTCATAAAGAGTATCACATGCCATGAGGAATGTTCTAGGAATATTCCAAAAAGAATATATTTTTTAGATACAACGTGTACATACCTGTGAATAACCTGTCGTTTATTTTTTTTGCATATTGAGAGCATATTCTGCGTACGTGCTAAAACATGTTGAGTTGAGCATATGATTGAATATTCTTATTAGCACATGCTAGGAATATACGTTCAAGAATATATTTTAAAATATATGGATATAATTCGCTGAACCTGCTATAAATATGAAAATGAGCATAGGAGTTGAAGCACGTTCTGGGTACATGATGTAGGGATTAATATGCTTCTCATTGTTATGTGAGATAACTCGTGTAGTTTTTTCAATATGACGAGTTAAAAATTAATACAAATTTTAAACCTATAATGCACAATCACAAAACTCCATTCTAACTGATGCCTATCACCCATCAAATAAATCAAGCCAAATTGGGGACCCCAAACTTTTCATTCTCAATAACGTAGCGCGATAAAACGTTTACATATAAAAAGTTTGCGTCGTTATTTAACTGTTATCTGAAAGCGCCTATTTGTATATTTTATTGTTGCCACTTGCAATCGGTCATTTTTATCTTAAAAAAACCAAGAACATCGCTGGAAATGGATCTCGACCAATCCATGTCAATTATTCTTCTAATAAGACAGATGGATCATTAGGACTGACTAATGTCGAACGATTATTAAGACGGTTTTTCTTTTTCTTTTCGAACTAGAAGCGTCGTTAATTATTATCCGTTCAGCTGTCCAGACGAAGGCGGATCTGTAGGGATAATTATGGGAAAAAGATGACTTTATTATTGTTGTATTGGATGATGAAACTAGGGGACAGCTTGAAAAGTTTCTGCAACAATTATGATGATTTGATGCCCACGAGGCAGGATTTTTACAGATTATGCTTTTTTCATTTATAGAGGATAACGTTTTTGTCAAAATGATTTTTTTCTTATCAAAATCCATCAATAAATAAACGAGTTATGTCGTTTTGAAAATTTCGTCATTATCTCAGTTGTTGCATTTTTTGTGTTTTTATATCTCGGTTGTTTATCAATCGATTTGATCGTGGAAAAAAATATTTTGTAGAGTTTTCAGTGCTTTTTCTGTTGGACTTACTATCGGATTTTATGATTTTCATTTTGGCATATTCATTGACATAATTGTTTTTTTTTTTAATTTTTTCTCATTAAACAAGTTGACTTTTAAAAATTCATATCTCCGTCATTTTTGTTCTTCTCTATTTTATGTATACAGGGTGGCTCATAAAAACCGCCTCAGTAATCTACAAGGTGGTTTATAAAACACCACCTCGGACTTCCAAAAATTCATATCTCCGTCAGTTTTTATCGTATCTTGATGATATTTTCACAAAATCAACGTGAATTGTGTATTTTTTCATTAAATGTATACAGGGTGACTCGTGAATACCGCCTCAGTAATATACAGGGTGGTTTATGAGATATACCTCGAAACTCAGAAAACAAGTTGAGTTTTAAAAATTCATATATCCGTAATTATTCATCGTATCTTAATGATTTTTTTACTTGATTAACGTGAATTGTGTGGTTTTTCATTTTATGTATATAGTGTGACTCATAAATACCTCCTTTGGCAATATACAGGGAAGTTTATAAAACAATAACTTGCAACTCACAAAACACGGTGACATTCAAAAATTTATATCCACGTCAGTTTTCATCGTATCTTGATGATGTTTTTATGTATGTATACAGGGTGACTTGTGAATATCGCCTTGGTAATATACAGGGTGGTTTATTAAACAATACCTCGGAACACAGAAAACAAGTTGACTTCTCCGTCATCTTTTATCGTACCTTGATGATTTTTCCACTTCATCAAGGTGGATTGTGTACTTTTCCATTGTATATATATAGGGTGACTCATAAAGACCGCCTTAGTAATATACAGGGTGATTTATGAACTCGGAACTCATGAAACAAGTTGACTTTTAAAAATGTATATTTCCGTCATCTTTTATCGTACGTTGACGATTTTTTTATCAAATCAACGTGAATTTGGTATGTATACTGAGGGACTTATAAAAACCAACCCAGTAATATACAGGGTGGTCTATTAAACAATACCTCGAAACTCAAAAGACAAGTTGACTTTTAAAAATGTCTATCTCTGACATCTTTTATCGCACCTTGATGTTTTTTTCACTAAATCAACGTGAATTGTGTACTTTTTCATTGTATGTATACAGCGTGAGTCATAAAGACCGCCTCAGTAATATACAGGGTAGTCATGAAAACAAGGTGACTTTCAAAAATTCATATATCCGTCATTTTTTAGTGACTCTGGATGAGTTTTTCACTAAACTAATGAGAATTGTGCACTTTTCATTGTTTGTACACACGGTGACTGGTAAATATAGCCTCAGTGATATACAGGGTGGTCTGTTAAACAATACCTTGGAACTTTCAAAAACTCATATAGGTATCCGTCACTTTTCATCGTATCTTGATGATTTTTTCACTAAATCATACGCAAAATGTGTACCTCTTCATTATATGTATACAGGGTGACTCAGAAATACCACCTCAGTGATATACAGGGAGTTTTATGAGACACTACCTTTGAATTCAGAAAATAAATTGACTTTTAAAAATTCATATGTTCGTCATTTTGTATCGTATTTTGATGATTTATTCACTGTTTTCATTGTTTGTATACAGAGTGATTCATGAATATCGCCTCAGTAACATACCTCAAAATTAAAAAAATAAGTTGACTTTGAAAAACTTCAAAAAAGCCATCACCTGTATCCCTCTCTACCTCCAACTTCAGCTCATTGAATAAAACAAAACTTCCAGTCCATTAAAATGGCAGTCACTCAAAATAATCAACTTCTATAAACACTCAAACAGCGAGTTTCAACTCGAAAAGTTTTTTATAAATCACACATTTCAATCTGCGCTTTGGGAATTTTGCTAAATTAATTTCATTGATCAGAATGAATGGAGTTTAATCTGCTTTGAAATGAGAATGTTTCATATTGTGCGGAATTTGATAGCCTTTATCGATTAAAAGTCGATTTTTGTTGCAAATATCAATAAAAAAATCACATAAACACTTTTGAATGACTTAGCACAAAATGCCTATCATGCTCAATCAGATTATGAAATTACATGTGAACATAATATTTTTAATAGAGGTGAGAAAGTGTCTAACCGGGTAAAAAAAATAAAAAAAAAGCCAGCACCCCTTATAATATTAAGTAACTAAATAAATTACTATATACGACAATGCGCCAATTATCATAAAAAAAATCACATAAACACTTTTGAATGACTTAGCACAAAATGCCTATCATGCTCAATCAGATTATGAAATTACATGTGAACATAATATTTTTAATAGAGGTGAGAAAGTGTCTAACCGGGTAAAAAAAATAAAAAAAAAGCAAGCACCCCTTATAATATTGAGTAACTAAATAAATTACTATATACGACAATGCGCCAATTATCAAAAAAAAAATCACATAAACACTTTTGAATGACTTAGCACAAAATGCCTATCATGCTCAATCAGATTATGAAATTACATGTGAACATAATATTTTTAATAGAGGTGAGAAAGTGTCTAACCGGGTAAAAAAAATAAAAAAAAAGCAAGCACCCCTTATAATATTGAGTAACTAAATAAATTACTATATACGACAATGCGCCAATTATCAAAAAAAAAATCACATAAACACTTTTGAATGACTTAGCACAAAATGCCTATCATGCTCAATCAGATTATGAAATTACATGTCAACATAATATTTTTAATAGAGGTGAGAAAGTGTCTAACCGGGTGAAAAAAATAAAAAAAAAAGCCAGCACCCCTTATAATATTAGGTAACTAAATAAATTACTATATACGACAATTCGCCAATTATCAATAAAAAAATCACATAAACACTTTTGAATGACTTAGCACAAAATGCCTATCATGCTCAATCAGATTATGAAATTACATGTGAACATAATATTTTTAATAGAGGTGAGAAAGTGTCTAACCGGGTAAAAAAAATTTAAAAAAAAGCCAGCACCCCTTATGATATTAAGTAACTAAATAAATTACTATATACGACAATGCGCCAATTATCAAAAAAAAAATCACATAAACACTTTTGAATGACTTAGCACAAAATGCCTATCATGCTCAATCAGATTATGAAATTACATGTGAACATAATATTTTTAATAGAGGTGAGAAAGTGTCTAACCGGGTAAAAAAAATTAAAAAAAAAAGCCAGCACCCTTTATAATATTAAGTAACTAAATAAATTACTATATACAACAATTCGCCAATTATCAAAAAAAAAATCACATAAACACTTTTGAATGACTTAGCACAAAATGCCTATCATGCTCAATCAGATTATGAAATTACATGTGAACATAATATTTTTAATAGAGGTGAGAAAGTGTCTAACCGGGTAAAAAAAATAAAAAAAAAGCCAGCACCCCTTATGATATTAAGTAACTAAATAAATTACTATATACGACAATGCGCCAATAATCAAAAAAAAAATCACATAAACACTTTTGAATGACTTATCACAAAATGCCTATCATGCTCAATCAGATTATGAAATTACATGTGGACATAATATTTTTAATAGAGGTGAGAAAGTGTCTAACCGGGTAAAAAAAATAAAAAAAAAGCCAGCACCCCTTATGATATTAAGTAACTAAATAAATTACTATATACGACAATGCGCCAATAATCAAAAAAAAAATCACATAAACACTTTTGAATGACTTATCACAAAATGCCTATCATGCTCAATCAGATTATGAAATTACATGTGGACATAATATTTTTAATAGAGGTGAAAAAGTGTCTAACCGGGTAAAAAAAATAAAAAAAAAAGCCAGCACCCCTTATGATATTAAGTAACTAAATAAATTACTATACACGACAATGCGCCAATTATCAAAAAAAAAATCACATAAACACTTTTGAATGACTTAGCACAAAATGCCTATCATGCTCAATCAGATTATGAAATTACATGTGAACATAATATTTTTAATAGAGGTGAGAAAGTGTCTAACCGGGTAAAAAAAATAAAAAAAAAGCCAGCACCCCTTATGATATTAAGTAACTAAATAAATTACTATATACGACAATGCGCCAATTATCAAAAAAAAAATCACATAAACACTTTTGAATGACTTAGCACAAAATGCCTATCATGCTCAATCAGATTATGAAATTACATGTGAACATAATATTTTTAATAGAGGTGAGAAAGTGTCTAACCGGGTAAAAAAAATAAAAAAAAAGCCAGCACCCCTTATGATATTAAGTAACTGAATAAATTACTATATACGACAATGCGCCAATTATCAAAAAAAAAATCACATAAACACTTTTGAATGACTTAGCACAAAATGCCTATCTTCTTAATCAGATTATGAAATTACATGTGAACATAATATTTTTAATAGAGGTGAGAAAGTGTCTAACCGGGTAAAAAAAATAAAAAAAAAGCCAGCACCCCTTATGATATTAAGTAACTAAATAAATTACTATATACGACAATGCGCCAATTATCAAAAAAAAAATCACATAAACACTTTTGAATGACTTAGCACAAAATGCCTATCATGCTCAATCAGATTATGAAATTACATGTCAACATAATATTTTTAATAGAGGTGAGAAAGTGTCTAACCGGGTGAAAACAATAAAAAAAAAAGCCAGCACCCCTTATGATATTAAGTAACTAAATAAATTACTATATACGACAATGCGCCAATTATCAATAAAAAAATCACATAAACACTTTTGAATGACTTAGCACAAAATGCCTATCATGCTCAATCAGATTATGAAATTACATGTGAACATAATATTTTTAATAGAGGTGAGAAAGTGTCTAACCGGGTAAAAAAAATTAAAAAAAAAGCCAGCACCCTTTATAATATTAAGTAACTAAATAAATTACTATATACAACAATTCGCCAATTATCAAAAAAAAAATCACATAAACACTTTTGAATGACTTAGCACAAAATGCCTATCATGCTCAATCAGATTATGAAATTACATGTGGACATAATATTTTTAATAGAGGTGAGAAAGTGTCTAACCGGGTAAAAAAAATAAAAAAAAAGCCAGCACCCCTTATGATATTAAGTAACTAAATAAATTACTATATACGACAATGCGCCAATTATCAAAAAAAAAATCACATAAACACTTTTGAATGACTTAGCACAAAATGCCTATCATGCTCAATCAGATTATGAAATTACATGTGAACATAATATTTTTAATAGAGGTGAGAAAGTGTCTAACCGGGTAAAAAAAATTAAAAAAAAAGCCAGCACCCTTTATAATATTAAGTAACTAAATAAATTACTATATACAACAATTCGCCAATTATCAAAAAAAAAATCACATAAACACTTTTGAATGACTTAGCACAAAATGCCTATCATGCTCAATCAGATTATGAAATTACATGTGGACATAATATTTTTAATAGAGGTGAGAAAGTGTCTAACCGGGTAAAAAAAATAAAAAAAAAGCCAGCACCCCTTATGATATTAAGTAACTAAATAAATTACTATATACGACAATGCGCCAATTATCAAAAAAAAAATCACATAAACACTTTTGAATGACTTAGCACAAAATGCCTATCATGCTCAATCAGATTATGAAATTACATGTGAACATAATATTTTTAATAGAGGTGAGAAAGTGTCTAACCGGGTAAAAAAAATAAAAAAAAAGCCAGCACCCCTTATGATATTAAGTAACTAAATAAATTACTATATACGACAATGCGCCAATTATCAATAAAAAAATCACATAAACACTTTTGAATGACTTAGCACAAAATGCCTATCATGCTCAATCAGATTATGAAATTACATGTGAACATAATATTTTTAATAGAGGTGAGAAAGTGTCTAACCGGGTAAAAAAAATAAAAAAAAAGCCAGCACCCCTTATAATATTAGGTAACTAAATAAATTACTATATACGACAATGCGCCAATTATCAAAAAAAAAATCACATAAACACTTTTGAATGACTTAGCACAAAATGCCTATCATGCTCAATCAGATTATGAAATTACATGTGAACATAATATTTTTAATAGAGGTGAGAAAGTGTCTAACCGGGTAAAAAAAATAAAAAAAAAGCCAGCACCCCTTATGATATTAAGTAACTAAATAAATTACTATACACGACAATGCGCCAATTATCAAAAAAAAATCACATAAACACTTTTGAATGACTTAGCACAAAATGCCTATCATGCTCAATCAGATTATGAAATTACATGTGAACATAATATTTTTAATAGAGGTGAGAAAGTGTCTAACCGGGTAAAAAAAATAAAAAAAAAGCCAGCACCCCTTATGATATTAAGTAACTAAATAAATTACTATACACGACAATGCGCCAATTATCAAAAAAAAAATCACATAAACACTTTTGAATGACTTAGCACAAAATGCCTATCATGCTCAATCAGATTATGAAATTACATGTGAAAATAATATTTTTAATAGAGGTGAGAAAGTGTCTAACCGGGTAAAAAAAATAAAAAAAAAGCCGGCACTCCTTATGATATTAAGTAACTAAATAAATTACTATACACGACAATGCGCCAATTATCAAAAAAAAAATCACATAAACACTTTTGAATGACTTATCACAAAATGCCTATCATGCTCAATCAGATTATGAAATTACATGTGAACATAATATTTTTAATAGAGGTGAGAAAGTGTCTAACCGGGTAAAAAAAATAAAAAAAAAAACAGCACCCCTTATGATATTAAGTAACTAAATAAATTACTATATACGACAATGCGCCAATTATCAAAAAAAAAATCACATAAACACTTTTGAATGACTTAGCACAAAATGCCTATCATGCTCAATCAGATTATGAAATTACATGTGAACATAATATTTTTAATAGAGGTGAGAAAGTGTCTAACCGGGTAAAAAAAATAAAAAAAAAGATAGCACCCCTTATGATATTAAGTAACTAAATAAATTACTATACACGACAATGCGCCAATTATCAAAAAAAAAATCACATAAACACTTTTGAACGACTTAGCACAAAATGCCTATCATGCTCAATCAGATTATGAAATTACATGTGAACATAATATTTTTAATAGAGGTGAGAAAGTGTCTAACCGGGTAAAAAAAATAAAAAAAAAGCCAGCACCCCTTATGATATTAAGTAACTAAATAAATTACTATACACGACAATGCGCCAATTATCAAAAAAAAAATCACATAAACACTTTTGAATGACTTAGCACAAAATGCCTATCATGCTCAATCAGATTATGAAATTACATGTGAACATAATATTTTTAATAGAGGTGAGAAAGTGTCTAACCGGGTAAAAAAAATAAAAAAAAAGATAGCACCCCTTATGATATTAAGTAACTAAATAAATTACTATACACGACAATGCGCCAATTATCAAAAAAAAAAACACATAAACACTTTTGAATGACTTAGCACAAAATGCCTATCATGCTCAATCAGATTATGAAATTACATGTGAACATAATATTTTTAATAGAGGTGAGAAAGTGTCTAACCGGGTAAAAAAAATAAAAAAAAAGCCAGCACCCCTTATGATATTAAGTAACTAAATAAATTACTATACACGACAATGCGCCAATTATCAAAAAAAAAATCACATAAACACTTTTGAATGACTTAGCACAAAATGCCTATCATGCTCAATCAGATTATGAAATTACATGTGAACATAATATTTTTAATAGAGGTGAGAAAGTGTCTAACCGGGTAAAAAAAATAAAAAAAAAGCCAGCACCCCTTATGATATTAAGTAACTAAATAAATTACTATACACGACAATGCGCCAATTATCAAAAAAAAAATCACATAAACACTTTTGAATGACTTAGCACAAAATGCCTATCATGCTCAATCAGATTATGAAATTACATGTGAACATAATATTTTTAATAGAGGTGAGAAAGTGTCTAACCGGGTAAAAAAAATAAAAAAAAAGCCAGCACCCCTTATGATATTAAGTAACTAAATAAATTACTATACACGACAATGCGCCAATTATCAAAAAAAAAATCACATAAACACTTTTGAATGACTTAGCACAAAATGCCTATCATGCTCAATCAGATTATGAAATTACATGTGAACATAATATTTTTAATAGAGGTGAGAAAGTGTCTAACCGGGTAAAAAAAATAAAAAAAAAGATAGCACCCCTTATGATATTAAGTAACTAAATAAATTACTATACACGACAATGCGCCAATTATCAAAAAAAAAATCACATAAACACTTTTGAATGACTTAGCACAAAATGCCTATCATGCTCAATCAGATTATGAAATTACATGTAAACATAATATTTTTAATAGAGGTGAGAATGTGTCTAACCGGGTAAAAAAAATAAAAAAAAAGCCAGCACCCCTTATGATATTAAGTAACTAAATAAATTACTATACACGACAATGCGCCAATTATCAAAAAAAAAATCACATAAACACTTTTGAATGACTTAGCACAAAATGCCTATCATGCTCAATCAGATTATGAAATTACATGTGAACATAATATTTTCAATAGAGGTGAGAAAGTGTCTAACCGGGTAAAAAAAATAAAAAAAAAGCCAGCACCCCTTATGATATTAAGTAACTAAATAAATTACTATACACGACAATGCGCCAATTATCAAAAAAAAAATCACATAAACACTTTTGAATGACTTAGCACAAAATGCCTATCATGCTCAATCAGATTATGAAATTACATGTGAACATAATATTTTTAATAGAGGTGAGAAAGTGTCTAACCGGGTAAAAAAAATAAAAAAAAAGCCAGCACCCCTTATGATATTAAGTAACTAAATAAATTACTATATACGACAATGCGCCAATTATCAAAAAAAAAATCACATAAACACTTTAGAATGACTTATCACAAAATGCCTATCATGCTCAATCAGATTATGAAATTACATGTGAACATAATATTTTTAATAGAGGTGAGAAAGTGTCTAACCGGGTAAAAAAAATTAAAAAAAAGCCAGCACCCCTTATGATATTAAGTAACTAAATAAATTACTATATACGACAATGCGCCAATTATCAAAAAAAAAATCACATAAACACTTTTGAATGACTTAGCACAAAATGCCTATCATGCTCAATCAGATTATGAAATTACATGTGAACATAATATTTTTAATAGAGGTGAGAAAGTGTCTAACCGGGTAAAAAAAATAAAAAAAAAGCCAGCACCCCTTATGATATTAAGTAACTAAATAAATTACTATATACGACAATGCGCCAATTATCAAAAAAAAAATCACATAAACACTTTTGAATGACTTAGCACAAAATGCCTATCATGCTCAATCAGATTATGAAATTACATGTGAACATAATATTTTTAATAGAGGTGAGAAAGTGTCTAACCGGGTAAAAAAAATAAAAAAAAAGCCAGCACCCCTTATGATATTAAGTAACTAAATAAATTACTATATACGACAATGCGCCAATTATCAAAAAAAAAATCACATAAACACTTTAGAATGACTTATCACAAAATGCCTATCATGCTCAATCAGATTATGAAATTACATGTGAACATAATATTTTTAATAGAGGTGAGAAAGTGTCTAACCGGGTAAAAAAAATTAAAAAAAAGCCAGCACCCCTTATGATATTAAGTAACTAAATAAATTACTATATACGACAATGCGCCAATTATCAAAAAAAAAATCACATAAACACTTTTGAATGACTTAGCACAAAATGCCTATCATGCTCAATCAGATTATGAAATTACATGTGAACATAATATTTTTAATAGAGGTGAGAAAGTGTCTAACCGGGTAAAAAAAATAAAAAAAAAGCCAGCACCCCTTATGATATTAAGTAACTAAATAAATTACTATATACGACAATGCGCCAATTATCAAAAAAAAAATCACATAAACACTTTTGAATGACTTAGCACAAAATGCCTATCATGCTCAATCAGATTATGAAATTACATGTGAACATAATATTTTTAATAGAGGTGAGAAAGTGTCTAACCGGGTAAAAAAAATAAAAAAAAAGCCAGCACCCCTTATGATATTAAGTAACTAAATAAATTACTATATACGACAATGCGCCAATTATCAAAAAAAAAATCACATAAACACTTTAGAATGACTTATCACAAAATGCCTATCATGCTCAATCAGATTATGAAATTACATGTGAACATAATATTTTTAATAGAGGTGAGAAAGTGTCTAACCGGGTAAAAAAAATTAAAAAAAAGCCAGCACCCCTTATGATATTAAGTAACTAAATAAATTACTATATACGACAATGCGCCAATTATCAAAAAAAAAATCACATAAACACTTTTGAATGACTTAGCACAAAATGCCTATCATGCTCAATCAGATTATGAAATTACATGTGAACATAATATTTTTAATAGAGGTGAGAAAGTGTCTAACCGGGTAAAAAAAATAAAAAAAAAGCCAGCACCCCTTATGATATTAAGTAACTAAATAAATTACTATATACGACAATGCGCCAATTATCAAAAAAAAAATCACATAAACACTTTAGAATGACTTAGCACAAAATGCCTATCATGCTCAATCAGATTATGAAATTACATGTGAACATAATATTTTTAATAGAGGTTAGAAAGTGTCTAACCGGGTAAAAAAAATAAAAAAAAAGCCAGCACCCCTTATGATATTAAGTTACTAAATAAATTACTATATACGACAATGCGCCAATTATCAAAAAAAAATCACATAAACACTTTTGAATGACTTAGCACAAAATGCCTATCATGCTCAATCAGATTATGAAATTACATGTGAACATAATATTTTTAATAGAGGTGAGAAAGTGTCTAACCGGGTAAAAAAAATAAAAAAAAAGCCAGCACCCCTTATGATATTAAGTAACTAAATAAATTACTATATACGACAATGCGCCAATTATCAAAAAAAAAATCACATAAACACTTTAGAATGACTTAGCACAAAATGCCTATCATGCTCAATCAGATTATGAAATTACATGTGAACATAATATTTTTAATAGAGGTTAGAAAGTGTCTAACCGGGTAAAAAAAATAAAAAAAAAGCCAGCACCCCTTATGATATTAAGTTACTAAATAAATTACTATATACGACAATGCGCCAATTATCAAAAAAAAATCACATAAACACTTTTGAATGACTTAGCACAAAATGCCTATCATGCTCAATCAGATTATGAAATTACATGTGAACATAATATTTTTAATAGAGGTGAGAAAGTGTCTAACCGGGTAAAAAAAATAAAAAAAAAGCCAGCACCCCTTATGATATTAAGTAACTAAATAAATTACTATATACGACAATGCGCCAATTATCAAAAAAAAAATCACATAAACACTTTAGAATGACTTATCACAAAATGCCTATCATGCTCAATCAGATTATGAAATTACATGTGAACATAATATTTTTAATAGAGGTGAGAAAGTGTCTAACCGGGTAAAAAAAATTAAAAAAAAGCCAGCACCCCTTATGATATTAAGTAACTAAATAAATTACTATATACGACAATGCGCCAATTATCAAAAAAAAAATCACATAAACACTTTTGAATGACTTAGCACAAAATGCCTATCATGCTCAATCAGATTATGAAATTACATGTGAACATAATATTTTTAATAGAGGTGAGAAAGTGTCTAACCGGGTAAAAAAAATAAAAAAAAAGCCAGCACCCCTTATGATATTAAGTAACTAAATAAATTACTATATACGACAATGCGCCAATTATCAAAAAAAAAATCACATAAACACTTTAGAATGACTTAGCACAAAATGCCTATCATGCTCAATCAGATTATGAAATTACATGTGAACATAATATTTTTAATAGAGGTTAGAAAGTGTCTAACCGGGTAAAAAAAATAAAAAAAAAGCCAGCACCCCTTATGATATTAAGTTACTAAATAAATTACTATATACGACAATGCGCCAATTATCAAAAAAAAATCACATAAACACTTTTGAATGACTTAGCACAAAATGCCTATCATGCTCAATCAGATTATGAAATTACATGTGAACATAATATTTTTAATAGAGGTGAGAAAGTGTCTAACCGGGTAAAAAAAATAAAAAAAAAGCCAGCACCCCTTATGATATTAAGTAACTAAATAAATTACTATATACGACAATGCGCCAATTATCAAAAAAAAAATCACATAAACACTTTAGAATGACTTAGCACAAAATGCCTATCATGCTCAATCAGATTATGAAATTACATGTGAACATAATATTTTTAATAGAGGTTAGAAAGTGTC
This sequence comes from Orchestes rusci, assembly GCA_958502075.1. Classification (NCBI taxonomy): domain Eukaryota; kingdom Metazoa; phylum Arthropoda; class Insecta; order Coleoptera; family Curculionidae; genus Orchestes; species Orchestes rusci. Next base: position 36,987,971 of record OY293307.1, read on the forward strand.
TAACCGGGTAAAAAAAATAAAAAAAAAGCCAGCACCCCTTATGATATTAAGTTACTAAATAAATTACTATATACGACAATGCGCCAATTATCAAAAAAAAATCACATAAACACTTTTGAATGACTTAGCACAAAATGCCTATCATGCTCAATCAGATTATGAAATTACATGTGAACATAATATTTTTAATAGAGGTGAGAAAGTGTCTAACCGGGTAAAAAAAATAAAAAAAAAGCAGCACCCCATATAATATTAAGTAACTAAATAAATTACTATATACGACAATGCGCCAATTATCAAAAAAAAAATCACATAAACACTTTTGAATGACTTAGCACAAAATGCCTATCATGCTCAATCAGATTATGAAATTACATGTGGACATAATATTTTTAATAGAGGTGAGAAAGTGTCTAACCGGGTAAAAAAAATAAAAAAAAAGCAGCACCCCTCATAATATTAAGTAACTAAATAAATTACTATATACGACAATTCGCCAATTATCAAAAAAAAAAAATTCAGTGGAGCTCCATTAGCCCATAATGAATCTCTTACCGGAATAAACTGAACTGATTTATTATTCAGCATCTTTTGTACACATTGCGGGGGAATTGTATCTAGAAAAAAATTCATACAATATTAAATGGTTTAAGCAAGCGATATATTTAAGAAATGGTCGTTTTTGACAGTTAATTTATTTTCATTGTTGGCCGTTCCCGTTCGCCATTCTTTTCTGCGTTGTTGAGCAGTTTTGAGAATGGCTACTTATTTTTAAATTAAAACCGAAAATTTATTTCAAGCTATTATGCATACTTTATGTAGATAAAACGTTCAGAAATATAAACTACTAATTCAATTGAGATGTACCCGCTACAAAATTATCAATTCCTCTGCAAACTGAATTTATTCCCAGAAATCCTCATAGTTTTTACATTAATATTGAAGACTCGAATGCGAAAAATTATTGAAAAGTTTGATGAAATAAATTTATTTCCCGGAAAGGGACCGTATCGAGCGAACTTTATGATTGAGCTTTTCCAGAATCCAGAGAAAACGGATTTTCTTCTTTTGAGTATCCGATGCCAAAGTTTACCAATTTCATTTTTAAACGTATTATTCTTCCAGACTGTATTTGGATTTGGATCTACTTCGAGATATGGAGGAAATATTGTCGGGTTCTGTGATTTATTTTTATATCACACTTATTACGGAGGAAATGTTTCCGATTCGTCGGGCATGTGGGAGTTTCTGTTGAATGATAAAGTTTGAAACTTTTGATGTGACATTTATTTGTTTTCTGGTGAAAGAAAGTTATGAGGACGGATTAGTTTCATGGACAGACATTGACGGAAAGGCAATCTATCTAAACTTCACTTTACTTTTAGACCTCTAACAAAACAGAATTGAGAAGCAGAAAAAAACAACTAATTTGTAAAGAGGAAGTTGAAAAAATAACAGAAACTAAAAAGTGAGATAAGTAACTCACGAAAAAGTTATTTTGCTTAGGTCATTACACCCCATTATTTGTCATGATATACAATTTGTAAAAGTTAAAAAATAAATATTCAACATTCATGAGTCAACGTCTTTAATGGTCCTAGAAAAATGCAAACCACTCTTCAAGAACCTATTAGGAGTTTAAAAATAATAAATGTTCTAAAATTAAAAACTGCATATAAGTTTAACAGAATTCAAATGACAAAATCCTTGAACGTTGAAGGCTTTCAAAATTGGTTTTTAAAACTTGTTTAGAGAGTTTAAAAATTTTAGATTCAAGAAGTGCTTCTGAAAGAAAAAAAAGCAGGAAAAAACTTCATAAGCAAACGTCTTTAAGGGTTCCAGAAAAAAATTAGTCACTCTTTAAGCATATTAAGAAGTTTAAAAATGACCAATAAACATTTTAAATTGATGAACTGCATCCAAGACGGGATTAAAATGACAGAATCCTTTGAATAAAAATGAACAAATCCCAATTATTATTTTCGAACGTTGTTTATTTTTTTTTTCGATTAGTTTCAAAAGTTGAAAATGAAAAACTTCAAGAGTAAACGTCGTTTAAGGTCCCAAAAAGAAGTCACTTTTAAGGAGTTTAAATATAAATAATGAACAATTTTTATCGGTGAAAAGATCTTCCAAGAGTTTAAAAATGATTATTTTTAATTTTATTCGAAGAGTGTTTATAAAAGCAAAATATGTACAAAAAAATTCCATCCCAAAAAAATTTTAACTACTCCTAAGGCACTTTAAATGAGATTATAAATGATTATTGAACATTTTAAATTCAAAAATTGCACCCGAGAGCGAGTAAAATGAAATTAAAATCATAAAATTCTATGAAAAAAAAACTTAAAGTACAATAATTATTAAACGATGTTAAGACTTTCAAAACTGTTTTAGTCATTTTTGAGACATCTTTATAATAATGGTAAGTGAAAATTTCAGATTTATGCACAGCTTCTAGAAGGAAAAAACTTCATAAGCAAACGTCAAAAAATTTAACAAAAATTGAGTGATAGGAATATTGTTAGTTATTCTCAACGGATTGTTACTTAGTCTTGATTTTATCAATTATTTTTTTTTTTCAAATCAGCTTTTATCAACGTTCATTTGCCTTAAATCGTAATTTTGTTTTATCCATTTTGTTTCTCATTCTTCTTTTTATTATCTTTTGCATATTGTCGTATTTTGTCAACGTTTATTTACCTTCAATTGGACATTCTAGTGACTTTGTTCTCACTGTCGTTTCTCTTATTTTTCATCTTATTAATGATTTTTTGTGGATTGTCTTTTTTGTCAACATTTATTCGCGTTCAATCGAACATTTCTGTAATTTTGTAGTTTGTAATTTTTCTCAGAGTCTTGTTTCTTATTCTTTATATTATTCATGATTTTTGACATATTGTCGCCTTTAATCAACGTTAATGTGGGACTTTGAAGGAGTTTGGTGATGATGAATAAACATTTTGAATCCAAAACTAACCAAAATTTACTCAAACCAACCAAAACTAGCTGAAACTATCAAAAACTAACTTAAACTTATCAAAAACAACCAAAGCAGACTCACTTGAACCAAGAAAAAATAAATCAAACTGACCTCACCCGACCAAAACTTATCCAAACCAACTAAACCAACCGAGACTCACTAAAATGAACCCAAACATACCAGAACCTAACCAAGACGAATCAAAAGTAGCTGATACTGATAAAAACTGATCAAAGCTAGCCAAAAAAACTCTCCTGAACCATCTAAAACTAACCCAAACTGAAGGAAACTAACCTGAACCAACCGACACTCAATCAAACAAACCAAAACTGACCTAAACCAACCAAGACTCACTAAAATGAACCGAAACATACCATAACCTACCAAAATTAACCAAGACAAATTAAAACCAACCAAAACTAGCTGAAACCTATAAAAAATAACCAAAACAGACACATTTGAACCATGCAAAAATAAACCACACTGACCTAACTTGACCAGAACTTATCCAAACCAACCAAAACTGACCTAAACTCACTAAAACTAACCCAAACATACCAAACCTAACCAAGACGAACCAAAAGTAGCTGATACTCATAAAAACTGATCAAAGCTTGCCAAAAAAACTCACCTGAACCATCTAAAACTAACCCAAACTGAAGAAAACTAACCTGAACCAACCGACACTCAATCAAACAAACCAAAACTGACCTAAACCAACCAAGACTCACTAAAATGAACCCAAACATACCAGAACCTACCAAAATTAACCAAGACAAATAAAAACCAACCATAACTAGCTGAAACCTATAAAAACTGATCCTAACTCGACCAAAACTAATCCAAATCAACCAAAACTGACCTAAACCAACCGAGACTCACTAAGACTAACCTAAAACCAAAACCCAACTGACTCAAACTAACCCAAATATACCAGAACCAACCAAGACGAACCAAAAGTAGCTGAAACTAATAAAAACTGATCAAAGCTAGCCAAAAAAACTCACCAAAACCATCTTAAACTGATCCAAACTAAGAAAAACTAACCTAAACCAAGCAAGACTAACTGAAACCAACCAAAACTAACTTAAACCTATCAAAAATAACCAAAACAGACTCATTTGAACCATGCAAAAATAAACCACACTGACCTTACTCGACCAAAACTTATCCAAACCAACCAAAACTGACCTAAACTCACTAAAACTAACCCAAACTAACCCAAACCTAACCAAGACGAACCAAAAGTAGCTGAAACTAATAAAAACTGATCAAAGCTAGCCAAAAAAACTCACCAAAACCATCTTAAACTAATCCAAACTAAGAAAAACTAACCTAAACCAAGCAAGACTAACTGAAACCAACCAAAACTGACTTAAACCTATCAAAAATAACCAAAACAGACTCACTTGAATCATGCAAAAATAAACCACACTGACCTAACTCGACCAAAACTTATCCAAACCAACCAAAACTGACCTAAACTCACTAAAACTAACCCAAACATACCAAACCTGACCAAGACGAACCAAAAGTAGCTGAAACTAATAAAAACTGATCAAAGCTAGCCAAAAAAACTCATCTGAACCATCTAAAACTAACCCAAACTGAGGGAAACTAACCTGAACCAACCGACACCCAATCAAACAAACCAAAACTGACCTAAACCAACCAAGACTCACTAAAATGAACCCAAACATACCAGAACCTACCAAAATTAACCAAGACAAATCAAAACCAACCAAAACTAGGTGAAACCTATAAAAACTAATCCTTCCTTGACCAAAACTAATCCAAATCAACCAAAACTGACCTAAACCAACCGACACTCAATCAAACAAACCAAAACTGACCTCAACCAACCGAGACTCACTTAAACTAACCCAAACATACCAGAACCTATTAAAATTAACCAAGACAAATCAAAACCAACCATAACTAGCTGAAACCTATAAAAACTAGTCCTAACTCGACCAAAACTAATCCAAATCAACCAAAACTGACCTAAACCAACCGAGACTCACAAAAACTAATCTAAACCGAAAACCCAACTCACCCAAACTAACCCAAATATACCAGAACTAAACAAGACGAACCAAAAGTAGCTAAAACTAATGAAAACTGATCAAATCTAGCCAAAAAAAACTCACCTGAACCATTTAAAACTAACCCAAACTGAGGGAAACTAACCTGAAGGAACCGACACCCAATCAAACAAACCAAAACTGACCTAAACCAACCGAGACTCACTTAAACTAACCCAAACATACCAGAACCTATTAAAATTAACCAAGACAAATCAAAACCAACCATAACTAGCTGAAACCTATAAAAACTAATCCTAACTCGACCAAAACTAATCCAAATCAACCAAAACTGACCTAAACCAACCGAGACTCACAAAAACTAATCTAAACCGAAAACCCAACTCACCCAAACTAACCCAAATATACCAGAACTAAACAAGACGAACCAAAAGTAGCTAAAACTAATGAAAACTGATCAAATCTAGCCAAAAAAAACTCACCTGAACCATTTAAAACTAACCCAAACTGAGGGAAACTAACCTGAAGGAACCGACACCCAATCAAACAAACCAAAACTGACCTAAACCAACCGAGACTCACTTAAACTAACCCAAACATACCAGAACCTATTAAAATTAACCAAGACAAATCAAAACCAACCATAACTAGCTGAAACCTATAAAAACTAATCCTAACTCGACCAAAACTTATCCAAACCAACCAAAACTGACCTAAACCAACCAAGACCAACTAAAACTAACCTAAAACTAAAACCCAACTGACCCAAACTAACCCAGATATACCAGAACCAACCAAAAGTAGCTGGAACTAATAAAAACTGATCAAAGCTAGCCAAAAACTGGGAAAAACTGACCTGAACGAACCGAGACCCAATCAAACAAACCAAAACTGACCTAAACCAACCGAGACTCACTAAAATTAACCCAAACATACCAGAACCTACCTGAATCAATTAAGACCAACTAAAACCAACCTAAACTGACCAAAACTCATCAAAACTGACCTAAATTAATCAAAACTAACCCAAAACTAAACTAAACTGACTAAAGTTAACCAAAAATAAACCAAACTAACCCAAAATATTGAAGAATGTGGATAATTTGAAAAAGACTGATCAAATTATCATATCCGGTGATCGTGCTGGGGGATGATGGAAGAACGACCGCTTTAAAAAAACGTGCGGACGGGGAAGCCGCGATGCTAAGGTTCCCAGGTCCACATCGCCCCATCACAACGGATGAAGTTACCCATTGTAACTACTTAAATCTTGTGGAAATAAATTTCCCTTGTTCTGATCCTAGATTGGTTCTACTATCTCTGGAGCGAAGAGTTTTTCTTTTTTCATGATCGCAGACACAAAACGGAAAAAGACAGCATTTGAAGTTTCCTGAAAAGCTCGAACAATGGCAAAAACAACGTGTGTGTCCTGGAGCTATAACGAGAATGGAGCGTCACTTAAACTCGACTGTCACGTCGAGTTATTAAAAAGTTTTTGTCCACCCCGAAGCGACATAACCGGCAGCAATAATGTTTCATGATGTCTTCATAACTCTGATGGTCATGACTCACATTTTGTCATTTATTCCTCAAGCAATATCTCAGAATCCTTTCAACAAAATGAATTAAAACCAGAATTCATAATAGAGGAAATAAATATTCCTCTCGACAGAGCAAGTAAATCAAGCCAAAAACAGGGCCATGTATCTATCGGATACACCAGTTTGTTTACTCGATATATTGAGGAATGGCCTAATTCCAGTTGCAGGATGGTCTGTTCCTAAAAGCTCCTGCAAATCCCAGGCTGCTTATCGCAGTTCGTGCTCGAAATGAACAAGTGGGAGTCGAATTGACTCAGAATCAATTTACGAGACCGACGGGACGGTTTGAGAAATGGATTTTTTGCTGGAGAAATGAGGTTTTGATAATCTAAATAATAAACTAATCTTGGACCTACTAGTTCTTCTGGTAAAGTTCAAGAAGACAATTGGGTTGTCAACATCACGCTCTTACAAAGGATGACTTCATCCTCTATGGTGAGGATGTGGGGAGGGGGGCGAATAGCATTCCGACTTCCCCCTCCGCACGTTTTTTGTAAGCGGACTTAGCAGAACTTTCAGTGACCAATCAATCTCATTTGAATGGACTTTTTCAAACATTTTTTCTTCTTCAATATTTTGGGCTAGTTTGGACCAGTTTTGATTTAGTTTAGGAATTCTGGTTAGTTTTGGTTTGGTTTTAGTCAGTTTTGATTAGTTTAGGTCAATTTTTGTCAGTTTGGGATGGTTTTGGATGGGTTTTTTAGTTACATTTTGTTAGTTCAGCTAGTTTAAGTTTACTTTGGTTAGGTTTGATAAGTTTTAATCTAGTTTTTGGTTAGTGTTAGTTACTTTTGGTGAGTTTGAGTTAGTTTTAGTTAGTCTTCGTTGTCTTAAGTTCGTTTGGGTCAGTTTTGAATGGTAAGTTTGCTTTGGTTATTTTCCATTAGTTTGAGTTAATTTTAGCTAGTTTCAGTTGATTCTAGTTAGTTTTTGAGTTAAAAATGTAGATTCATCATTTTTAGTGCCAAATAAACGTTGGTCAAAAGCGACAAAAATTGTAAATAAGATGAATAATGAGAAACAAGACACTGAGAAAAACTCAGTAACTGAAATTTTTGATTGAAGACAAATAAACGTGCATAAAAAAGTCGATAATATGCAAAAAAACGCCATGAATAAGATGAGCAACGGGAAACAAGACGCTCAAACTAACCCAAACTGACGATAACAATCTCAAAATTAGCCAAATCTAACTAGATCTAACCTTTGTAATCCGGAGCTAACCTAAATTTATCAAAAATGAACCAAAACTACCCAAACTAACCTTAGCTAATCAAATCTAACCTTTACTAATCACATCTGACCAAAACCACCCGTAACTAATCCAAACTAACCCAAACTAACCTAAATTAGTCATAACTAATTCAAAATAACCAAAACTGACGATAACAAACCCAAAATTAGCCAAATCTAACTAAAACTAACCTTTGTAATCCGGAGCTGACCTAAATTTATCAAAAATGAACCAAACTAACCTTAGCTAATCAAATCTAACCTTTACAAATCACATCTGACCTAAACCACCCGTAACTAATCCAAATTAACCCAAACTAACCTAAACTAGTCATAACTAATCCAAAATAACCCAAACTGACGATAACAAACCCAAAATTAGCCTAATCTAACTAGAATTAACTTTTGTAATCCGGAGCTAACCTAAATTTATCAAAAATGAACCAAAACTACCCAAACTAACCTTAGCTAATCACATCTAACCTTAACCAATCACATCTGACCAAACCACCCGTAACTAATCCAAACTAACCCAAACCAACCTAAACTAGTCAAAACTAATCCAAAATAATCCAAACTGACGATAACAAACCCAAAATTAGCCAAACCTAACTAGAACTAACCTTTGTAATCCGGAGCTAACCTAAATTTATCAAAAATGAACCAAAACTACCCAAACTAACCTTAGCTAATCAAATCTAACCTTAACTAATCACATCTGACCAAAACCACCCGTAACTAATCCAAACTAACCCAAACTAACCTAAACTAGTCATAACTAGTCCAAAATAACCCAAACTGACGATAACAAACCCAAAATCAGCCAAATCTAACTTAAACTAACCTTTGTAATCCGGAGCTAACCTAAATTTATCAAAAATGAACCAAAACTACCCAAACCAACCTTAGCTAATCAAATCTAACCTTAACTAATCACATCTGACCAAAACCACCCGTAACTAACCCAAACTAACCTAAACTAGTCATAACCAATCCAAACTAACCCAAACTGACGATAACAAACCCAAAATTAGCCTAATCTAACTAGATCTAACCTTTGTAATACGGAGCTAACCTGAATTTATCAAAAATGAACCAAAACTACCCAAACTAACCTTAGCTAATCAAATCTAACCTTAACTAATCACATCTGACCAAAACCACCCGTAACTAATCCAAACTAACCCAAACTAACCTAAACTAGTCATAACTAGTCCAAAATAACCCAAACTGACGATAACAAACCCAAAATCAGCCAAATCTAACTAAAACTAACCTTTGTAATACGGAGCTAACCTGAATTTATCAAAAATGAACCAAAACTACCCAAACTAACCTTAGCTAATCAAATCTAACCTTAACTAATCACATCTGACCAAAACCACCCGTAACTAATCCAAACTAACCCAAACTAACCTGAACTAGTCATAACTAATCCAAAATAACCCAAACTGACGATAACAAATCCAAAATTAGCCTAATCTAACTAGATCTAACCTTTGTAATCCGGAGCTCACCTAAATTTATCAAAAATGAACCAAAACTACTCAAACTAACCTTAGCTAATTAAATCTAAACTTAACTGATCACATCTGACCAAAACCACCCGTAACTAATCCAAACTAACCCAAACTAACCTGAACCAGTCATAACTAATCCAAAATAACCCAAACTGACGATAACAAACCCAAATTTAGCCAAATCTAACTAAAACTAACCTTTGTAATCTGGAGCTTACCTAAATTTATCAAAAATGAACCAAAACTACCCAAACTAACCTTAGCTAATCAAATCTAACCTTAACTAATCACATCTGACCAAAACCACCCGTAACTAATCCAAACTAACCCAAACTAACCTGAACTAGTCATAACTAATCCAAAATAACCCAAACTGACGATAACAAATCCAAAATTAGCCTAATCTAACTAGATCTAACCTTTGTAATCCGGAGCTCACCTAAATTTATCAAAAATGAACCAAAACTACCCAAACTAACCTTAGCTAATCAAATCTAACCTTAACTAATCACATCTGACCAAAACCACCCGTAACTAATCCAAACTAACCCAAACTAACCTGAACTAGTCATAACTAATCCAAAATAACCCAAACTGACGATAACAAATCCAAAATTAGCCTAATCTAACTAGATCTAACCTTTGTAATCCGGAGCTCACCTAAATTTATCAAAAATGAACCAAAACTACTCAAACTAACCTTAGCTAATTAAATCTAAACTTAACTGATCACATCTGACCAAAACCACCCGTAACTAATCCAAACTAACCCAAACTAACCTGAACCAGTCATAACTAATCCAAAATAACCCAAACTGACGATAACAAACCCAAATTTAGCCAAATCTAACTAAAACTAACCTTTGTAATCTGGAGCTTACCTAAATTTATCAAAAATGAACCAAAACTACCCAAACTAACCTTAGCTAATCAAATCTAACCTTAACTAATCACATCTGACCAAAACCACCCGTAACTAATCCAAACTAACCCAAACTAACCTGAACTAGTCATAACTAATCCAAAATAACCCAAACTGACGATAACAAACCCAAAATCAGCCTAATCTAACTAGATCTTACCTTTGTAATCCGGAGCTCACCTAAATTTATCAAAAATGAACCAAAACTACCCAAACTAACCTTAGCTAATCAAATCTAACCTTAACTAATCACATCTGACCAAAACCACCCGTAACTAATCCAAACTAACCCAAACTAACCTGAACTAGTCATAACTAATCCAAAATAACCCAAACTGACGATAACAAATCCAAAATTAGCCTAATCTAACTAGATCTAACCTTTGTAATCCGGAGCTCACCTAAATTTATCAAAAATGAACCAAAACTACTCAAACTAACCTTAGCTAATTAAATCTAAACTTAACTGATCACATCTGACCAAAACCACCCGTAACTAATCCAAACTAACCCAAACTAACCTGAACCAGTCATAACTAATCCAAAATAACCCAAACTGACGATAACAAACCCAAATTTAGCCAAATCTAACTAAAACTAACCTTTGTAATCTGGAGCTTACCTAAATTTATCAAAAATGAACCAAAACTACCCAAACTAACCTTAGCTAATCAAATCTAAACTTAACTGATCACATCTGACCAAAACCACCCGTAACCAATCCAAACTAACCCAAACTAACCTGAACCAGTCATAACTAATCCAAAATAACCCAAACTGACGATAACAAACCCAAAATTAGCCTAATCTAACCAGATCTAACCTTTGTAATCCGGAACTAACCTATATTTATCAAAAATGAACCAAAACTACCCAAACTAACCTTAGCTAATCAAATCCAACCTTAACTAATCACATCTGACCAAAACCACCCGTAACTAATCCAAACTAACCCAAACTAGCCTAAACTAGTCATAACTAATCCAAAATAACCCAAACTGACGATAACAAACCCAAAATTAGCCTAATCTAACTAGATCTAACCTTTGTAATCTGGAGCTTACCTAAATTTATCAAAAATGAACCAAAACTACCCAAACTAACCTTAGCTAATCAAATCCAACCTTAACTAATCACATCTGACCAAAACCACCCGTAACTAATCCAAACTAACCCAAACTAGCCTAAACTAGTCATAACTAATCCAAAATAACCCAAACTGACGATAACAAACCCAAAATTAGCCTAATCTAACTAGATCTAACCTTTGTAATCCGGAACTAACCTAAATTTATCAAAAATGAACCAAAACTACCCAAACTAACCTTAGCTAATCAAATCCAACCTTAACTAATCACATCTGACCAAAACCACCCGTAACTAATCCAAACTAACCCAAACTAGCCTAAACTAGTCATAACTAATCCAAACTAACCCAAACTGACGATAACAAACCCAAAATTAGCCAAATCTAACTAAAACTAACCTTTGTAATCTGGAGCTTACCTAAATTTATCAAAAATGAACCAAAACTACCCAAACTAACCTTAGCCAATCAAATCTGAACTTAACTGATCACATCTGACCAAAACCACCCGTAACTAATCCAAACTAACCCAAACTAACCTGAACTAGTCATAACTAATCCAAAATAACCCAAACTGACGATAACAAACCCAAAATTAGCCAAATCTTACTAGAACTAACCTTTGTAATCCGGAGCTAACCTAAATTTATCAAAAATGAACAAAAACTACCCAAACTAACCTTAGCTTATCAAATCTAACCGTAACTAATCACATCTGACCAAAACCACCCGTAACTAACCCAAACTAACCTAAACTAGTCATAACTAATCCAAATTAACTCAAACTGACGATAACAAACCCAAAATTATCTAATGAACCAGAACTACCCAAACTAACCTTAGCTTATCCCATCTGACCAAAACCAATCATAACTAATCCAAATTAACTAGAACTAACTAAAACTAACGAGAATCAATCAAAAGTAACCCATATACTAACCTAAATGAATATTTTCGTCAATCTGGGATGGTTCTGGATGGTTTGAGAAGGTTTTTTCAGTTACTTTTAATTAATTTGAGGAAAATGTTGTTAATTTCAGGTGGTTCTAGTCGATTTTGATTGGTTTTGATAAGTTTTCATTTTGTTTTAGGTAAGTTTAGTTAGTTTTGTTTGATTTGGTTTAGTTTTGGGTTCATTTCGGTCAGTTTTAGATGGTTTATTTGATCAGTTTGAGTTAGTTTTCGGTTGATTTTAGTAAGTTCACGTTAGTTTTTGAATTTAAAAAGTTCATCCATCATTTATAACCTCTTTAAAAGTGCCAAATAAACGTAGGTTAAGTGCGACAATAACCTAAACTGATGAAAAATGATCCAAACATAGTCAGATCTAACTAAAATAACTCGAATAACCAGGAACTAACCCTAATTGATCAAAGCTGATCCAAAGCAATTTTCATCGGTTTCGAAAAAAAAATATTCTAGGGGAAGTTTGTCATTTTAACAAACCAAAACTACTCAAACTAACCAAATCTAACCTTTACTAAATGATCTGACTAAAACCAACCGTAACTAACTCAAGTTAACCAGAACTAACTTTAACTAACGAAAATCAGTCAAAAGTAACCTATACTAACCTGAATAAATATTTTCGTCAGGTTGGGATGGTTCCGGATAGTTTGGGAAGATTTTTATCAGTTTTTTTCAGTTACTTTTGATCAATTTGAGAAAAATTTTGTTAGTTTCAGCTGGTACTAGTCGATTTTGATTAGTTTTGATAAGTTTTCATCTAGTTTTAGGTAAGTTTAGTTAGTTTTGGTGAGTTTAAGCTAGTTTTAGTTAGTCTTGTTTGATTTGGGTTAGTTTTAGATCAGTTTTGATTAGTTTGAGTCAGTTACTGCTAGTTTTGGTTGATTTTACGTTAGTTTCTGAGTTTGAAAAGTTCATTCATCATTTTTTAACTCCTTAAAACTGCCAAATAAACGTTGGTTAAGGGCGATAATAACCTAAACTGATAAAAACTGACTCAAACTCAGCCAAATCTAACTAAACTAAACGGAATGAATATTTAAAGTCAGTTTGGGTTAGACTTAATGGTTTGTGAAGGTTTTTATCAGTTTTTTTTTCAGTTACTTTTAATTGACTCGATCTGAATTTTGTTGGTTTCTAGTTTAAGTTGACTTTGATTAGTTTTTATAAGTTTTCATCTAGTTTTAGGTATATTAAATTTGTTTTGGTGAGTTTGGGTTAGTTTCAGTTTGATTTAGGTTAGTTTTGGATGTTTGCTTTAATGAGTTTTGATTGGTATGAGTTAGTTTTTGCAGGTTTCGGTTGGTTTCAGTTGGTGAAGTTAGTTTTTGAGTTTATAAGTTAATTCATTATTTTTAAACTCATTAAAAGTGCCAAATAAACATTGGTAAATGACAAAAATCATGAAAAAGATAAGCAATTATGAACAAGACGACCAAACTAACTCAAACTGACCCAAACTTAGCCCAATCTAACTAAATCTATCCAAAACTAACCTGAACTAACCGGAATTGAACAAAACCAACCCAAATCAACCAGTTTTGAAAAAAAAAGTTCTACAGGTAGTTCATTATTTAAAAAAACCAAAACTACTCAAGCTAATCAAAACCAAAACCAACCCTAACTAACTCAAACTAACTAAAACTAATCAAAACTAACCTGAATGAATGATTGCCAGAAAAAAAAGAGCGAAGCGGTGGCAGATAATTCAACACAACCCCTGTGATAATTCAAAAAAAACTCTTCAGAACGTTGGTCTGACTTTTTATACCTCAATCACTAGAGGGCGGTAAAATACAAAATCCAAACTCAATCAAAGTAATCATAAAACACAATTAAATTTTGCAATACAGATTTCATTTTCTCATTCTCAACCATACCGTGGACTAAAAACAAAATTGAATACCTTTCCAAAGATAATAATTGTTTTGATAATCCGAGTAAACAGAGACAGCGTGTACACAATGAGTTTTTGCAAGCGCTCCAACTCCATCGTATATCAGCTTTATTAATTTGGCTCATTAAACTAGAGCAATATTAGAGCCAGAAACTTAATTTCGTTACTACGTGGAGCGCGAAATGTGTTTATTTTGGGATAAGCCAGTGTTTTTTATGATGATTCAAACTTGAGAATATGCAACCACCACTGTTTCTGAGAAGCGTTTGTCATGAGTCTGACTATCGAAGCCAAACATCAGAGTGATTCTCATAACTGTCGTTATCTTCAGAGTATTGCCATCTGGTTTGAACTCATTGAACTAACAATAGTTATCGGCTGGATGGTGTTCAGTTATAGGTATGAAGTACAGAGAAAAATCCACCAAGGTCGATTGTATTCACAACTGATGACGATACGATCAGCCGTTATTCATTTTAAATAATTTTATAGATCAATAATGACAATTTATGACAAATTCTCTCTCAATCCCTTGTTCACAGACTCATTTCAATAACTTCACTTTACAAGCCACTTTGACTGAATAGCAGTGCAGGAAAAATTTTTACTGAACGATTTTATCAGGATTTATCGTCAAAGCTTTGTTCATATTGACGCGTTTTATTTTTGAGGCTACTGTTCGATTCTCACTTTTGTTAGCATTGTTATGTGTATCGCATTGTGCTACAACGTAGGATGGTTTTTGTTCACGATTAAATATGAAAAATCTATCAATCAAATTGACCCCTGCAAGTATGTTGCAACCTGATCTGATTGTGTCTGGCAATTAGTGATAAAAAATTCAGCCATCCAATCGAGGATTGAAACACAGATAATGTAGATTTGATTGATGCAATTACATTTTTAGTTATGCAAAATGTTGTCGTGATGTTGTCACATCATAAAAATCAATCTGAACGACTAGAATACGATTTGTTTGTATCACCAATTTTTTTTGGAATTG